>CM031234.1:550029714-550528452 GCA_018340775.1 Taxus wallichiana var. yunnanensis
TAGATACAAATATATCCATGAAGGGTTTATCTGCCAATTTATGCAATTTCC
Source organism: Taxus wallichiana var. yunnanensis (assembly GCA_018340775.1). Lineage (NCBI taxonomy): Eukaryota > Viridiplantae > Streptophyta > Pinopsida > Cupressales > Taxaceae > Taxus > Taxus wallichiana. The sequence goes on from CM031234.1 coordinate 550,029,766, forward strand.
TTTACAAAAATGGGAAGCAAAGGTACTCAAAATATTCCCTCTAAAGAAATCAAAGGCTAACGAAGAGGAATTTGTCAAAACTAGGTGAGAACAAGTCATCCACCAATGAATGTAAAGATAAAATCATGCTTTGGATCATCTCTGTCAAATCAACCTATAAGAAACACAATTTTTTCCTTAAAATAAGATAACTTTGGCATAAAAGTGGTTCTTGAGAAATTAAAAATGAATATTCATAAGGGAAAACACATGTGCATCCTTAAAACCGGGAGGATGAACGGATAAGACGTTTCCATTTGTTGATTCATATAAAAATTCACCTTTTGATCACTATGGTAGCTTAACTCTTTAATTTTTAATAATATAATCTCTCCAACGTGTTCTAGTGGGCCATGTAGATAATATGTTTCTAAGAGAGCATATTTTTAATCAAGAGGAACAATCTAGAAGCACTAAAATGTGATTTGGAGTCAAATTGGTCAAGAAAACTAATTAAAAATGCTCCATATTCTATCACTAAAATATCCTATATCTCTCCACCTCTACCTATAAAACAAGTATATGAGTGTGACCCTCTAAATTATGATCCAAATAACACCAATATCAAGTGAAAGGAGCCTCTAGTCGAAAGTTATAACCAAAAAACTAAGGACTAGTTCATGCTCTATTTTACTTCCATTGAATAGTTACTATGTCCCCAAGTTTGAAAATGCACTAGCTTAGAATGTCAAATTTAATATTGTGACAATCTCTAGAACCAACCTCTTTGTGCCACGTATCTATAATCCTTGACTGATTTGAGACATGTGGCCTCAATCAATATAAATGTTCATCGCTAGGCTTAGAGGTTTTGGTATAAGCTTGGGGCACTGATAGTCGTCACATGGTTTTTATTAATGTCACCATCCCCAAAACCATTTGAATCCTTGGATACCATACTCTACCTTAACTGATCTTCTCCATGTAGCACACATCGCTGCCACCGATGAACAAGAGTCCTTGCAACCTTGGTCTATGTGTCTCCTTATCACACTTATCATTAAAACTTATCCCTTATCGATCATCCTCCTCCTCTAGCTTAGCTCTCTCATGTTGATGGGTGACACTTGTCTTCCATCAACATTCCTACTCTTCCCATGGATTAAGGATTTTGGGCTTGCCTAAAACCTTTTCCATAAATTGATAACAAACATGTGTCTCTAGAGACACTTGGCCTAAATCAATATAATCTCGGGCTTGCACATAGAGTTTAGCCACTAGGGTAAATTTTATAGTTTTAAGTCAATACAAATTTAACATTTTAACCATTAATTGAACAATTTATTGTAAAAAATATCCCAAATCAGCTAAGTTCTTTGTGATCTATCCTACACATAAGCATATGAAGAGGATGTAAGTGTTTTTAATGATTTCTAAGTTATTAGGACACTGAATTTTCTTTCTATCACCATAAAAAGCCTTGAACTCTAAAATTTTAACTATAAGGCACCCAAATTTGAAGTGAACAAATTTGGGTGCCAATACTACTCAAATTGATTATTCTAGACTCTAGCTCTTGTTTATGTGGAATTCATCCATAATACAAATGTAATGACATGCTTATAATATAAACATAAGACCCACCTTACAATTTTACTATTAACTAAAATGTGCCCATTTCACATTTCATTAACATCATCCTCTTAAAGGATCAAGATCCCGAGAGCTTGTCTCTTTTGTAAATTTGGTAGCACTTTCTTTATTTTATGGAACACAAACTACTATGCATTTCATGCATCACTTGTGAACTCCCACCAAGGTCCCTTCATACCGTGGCTTACTATAGTAAGCTTCAAACTATTGCACCAACATAAAATTATCTAATCGAGTCATAAAACACCTATTTATTCTCCTATACATGAATTTTTTTCCTTACAATCGAGCACTCTTTGAATTTCCCCATTGCATCAACTCCGCACTAAGTTTTAAGATGCATAAGCTACCGAATTCTACTTTTGACTATATAATGCTAACCCATTGTTATCGCATACTCTTTCCTCTTTTTCATATGTGTTCTTCCCTTCTTCCCTTACCTCCTTCCATTTATTCTCACTACATTGTGTTAATAACCCACAAAATTCTACAAGGAACTTCCAAATCGTAGATGGTTGCATGAACCCATGCTATTCTAACCAAACCATGAAACTCTTGTTCCAAGATGTGGTACACTACATTTTTTTCCAAAAGTAGTATTTTTATATCACACACCACCTTTTAGAGACTGGTTTTGTAAGTAGGTCTCATGAAGTTTGTTTTGTTACAAAGACCATTCTTGAGCACATTTTAAATGCTCATAATGATATCTTCTTATCATGTAACACTATGTTTTTCCATAGTACCTTCTCTCTAGCTCTCAAATGGTTTAGTGACCCACACCTTATTTTTTGGTTGCATTTTAGTGCAACATTGCTTCTTTTACATGTTATCACCAAATTACAGCACCCTCTAATTTGTCATGTGTGTGTGCATGAGCTACAAGTGTAATTGGGAAACATGGAATTATCTCAAGGTGTGGGACCTTGCAATTTGAGATAAATCTCAAGAGAAGGTTGGTTCCTCTTCCTAGTCTAATGCTAAAACTACTCCCAATGAAGGAAATGCAACTATCTACTTCTAGTCTATGATTTCCAAGGGACCAAGGAAAGGGAGAGTGCATACAACAAATCAATCCTACATTAACAATGGTGATAGTCTGTTTCACCGATTCTTAACAAATCAATGAAATAGATAACGGTTGAAGGCAAAGGAGGAATACTTGTTTGTGATGTCGGTTGAAGGTTGTGCGTGTGTTTTGATTTCCTGATCCAAGTTGATTACGAGAGATCCCTTTTGGCTAGGAGGAACTACCTATAAATACAAAACAATACCACCAGATAGATTTAAACAAGACAATGAGTGGACTGCCTAGCGAGAGCTAGATCGGAAGCGTGATGCTTCCTGAACAGGTTGTCAATCCACTTTTATATAACAATATTAATGTTATTCAAATCATACATGAAGTAAATATCCTATTGAAATTGAAACGATTTAGGTATCTCGCACAAAACATTAGGAAAGATCAGATAAAAGGTGATTGAGGTCAAAATGGATCAGATGATTGGTTGTTGTGTTGCAGGTCTGGTATAGGCTCTAGGTAAGGTCTGGTAAAGATTAGAAAGGGTTCTAGGATGTTGGGAAGTGGGTATTATCTCGCTAGTCTGAAATATATTACCAAACACAAGAACTAATGTCGGATGTGTGACTAATGCCTTACGCATTGAGAATGACCAATGTCGGTTGGCTACAACCGACATCGGTAGGGGAAATTAGTAAAAGGACTTAATACTTGTTTTTAGACTCTTTTTGATTTTTGATTGCACAGAGGTTGGAAATGGTGAGGGTAAGGTCATAAAATGGCCTTGGAGGCTAAGAGACGATTAAAAATGATAAAAATAGGTGAAAGGGTTGGTTATGGTAGGGTAATAGGTCAGGTAGGAGGAGGGGAGTGTACGAGATGCGGGGAAAGATAAATTACTGAGTTGAATAATAAATCTTACTGGAATAAAATATAAATAAATGAAGAGATGTTAGGTACTTACTGAAGAGTAGGTTTGGAGAATGCAGGTGATGAGGACGGTGATGACAGAGATCCAGAGAGAAGAGATGTTGTGTTAGTTCTGCGACAGTTCAAACCTCCGTGCTTCTTTGTGTTAATCCATGATCATGAAGAAGATGATGGATGGTGACTAGTGTTGGTAGTACTCCCGTGTCTTCTTTTTCTTGAGTGCTAAAGAAATTCGAGTGCTCCAAGTCTCTATTCGTATGAGATCCTGAATCAAATGACCAACCTAGGAAAAGGCTTTTAGAAATGTATTTAACCTAACCGATGACGGTTAGGTGACTAACATTGGTTGAGATATACCCAACGTCGGTCAAGGTGGGAATATCTAGGTTGGCCAAAATGGCCTGATTGTTGCTATTTTTGGCGTGGTCTCCAATCTTTGTCTAAGTCTTGAGTGATAGATCATGGAAGGATGAGTAAGAGTCCTTTTAGGTTTGTTAATAGGAGTTAAGTATAGGTTTAGACTAAGTCCTAGTTGGTTAGGATAAGCTTAGACTTGGTCTTAGGTTATTAATGAGGTTTGAGTGGGTCATTTGAGTGAGGTGGCTAGGTGAGTTGGCTGGGTGAGGTGGTTAAGTGAGGATATTAATTAATTTAATTAAGATAATTAATTCAATTAACATGTGCACTAAGGGATATGAATGGGTAGGATATGGTTAATTTAATGAACGAGGTCATATTAATAAGTGATGCTTTGATAAAAGAGGAAGTGGTTGTCCACAAATATAAGTGGGAGGGAGCATGCCCCAAGTATGGGTGGAGGTTATTCACCTCAAACTAGAACCGATGAGGTGTGAGATGGAGTCGGTGAGTGGTTTGATAAATGTGTAAGTGACGGGGGTGAAGGTAGGTGAGTTGTAGGTAAGGGTATGGGCACTTTGGGTAATGGGTAAGGGTCAAATTGGGTAATGGGTAAGGGTCATATCGGATAATGGGTAATGAAAATCAAATGCACACACAGGTATATATTACGACACAGTACTAGGTTAAAGAGATTGCAAAATCTACATCATCTAAGGTTGATAGGTTTATCCAAACAAGGTTGAAGTGATTCAGGTATCTAGGGTATAGGATATGGTCTAGAAACATAACTTAGGTTAGGTGTAGGAACGTTTAGGTATGATCTGGTACACCAAAGGTTTGGTAGGGATAAACAATACAATAATAGGCAAGGTAAGGTCATTAGGCTAAAACAACACATGTAACAACATCGTAAGGTATAATGAGTACACAAGTTCAAAGGTCACAAAAAGTGGTTTAAGTCAAGATATATAGGTCATGGCATGGGTAAGGCCGAGGTATAGGTAAAATAACAGGTCCCTAAACACAATTAAGGAAATGTATGGGTAATTTAGGCTTGTGGGTAGGGTGTAATAAGTGTTGGTAAGGCCAAAAGGTATGTGGCAATAATGAGTTTAGGTCAAAATGGGAAAAATGTAGATGAAATGGTACTAACAGGTGACCGATGTTGGTTATAAGGTAACCGACATCGTCTTTGGGTGATCAACGCCGGTCATGTCGAGTTAGGGTTATAAAGTTGAAATTCTATATTTTACTGGAATCATTGTTGTCTTTTGACTTTGAGAAAATGACAGAGCTGAGTGACTTGTGCATTTTTCTTGGAGAAAAAGACAAGGCATTATACCTAGTTGAGGTGGAGGTTACTAAGTGGTGAGAGGAGCCAGGTAGATGGGTCCATGAGAGCGGTTGGAGACGTGTGATTGGTGGAGAGATTCGAGGTAGATTTTGGCATGAAGAGGTGGGAGAAGGTTCAAGTGAACCACTGACACATCGGCTAGAAGTGCCACCACGTAGGTGATACCATGATGAGGTAAGGGCGTTTTCTAACTTGTTATTTGCTAAAAATTTGGTGAAAAATGAAGAAATTGGGGTGGGGGTTTTCATTTTGAAATGTGGGTTAAAAGTGGGTAAAAATGAAGGGAATGAGGAGTGGGAAGGTCACAAATAGGTGAAATAGGTTTGGGAATTAAGTTGGGATAGGGTGGGATGGGTAGATTAAGGTTTTAGGTAATTTGTTGTAAATTTTTGAAAATGGGGGGATAAGTTTTTCGATTTCGACATCGCGACAGAGACCGACGTTGGTCAAGGTTTGGCCAACGTCGGTTAGTGCTTTCCCGAATGGTTAAGGCTTAGGTGACCAACACCGGTAAAGAAGGATCGATGACGGTCAAGTTCACCGGAATCACCAACTTGAGGAGAAGATAGGTAAAATAAAGGGATGTATAGGGGGAAAAATATGCATGAAGAGGAAGTAGGGTAACATGTTATGTCAACAATGTGGGGTGGGGAAGTAGGTGAACTGAACTAGAATAGGAGAGGATGGTAAGGAGCAACAGGTGTAAAATTGGGTTGGGTAAAAGGGGGTAGTCGGTAGGGTTGTTGTGTGGGTATGGTGTAATAGGTAATAGGTGTGTTGGGTAATAGGTATGGTGTATAATAGGTAAGTCGGGTAATGGGTGTGTTGATATGGGAAAGTCTTGATAATGTCTTGTTTAGATGATGCAAGTGAGAGACCAACTCTAGATGCATGACAAAGTACCACCTCTGTTGGTAGCGATGCAAATGAGTGTGACTATGGAGGAGTGAGAGCATATGATGAATGTTGGACTGATTGGCATCCGACATTATAGGCATATAGCTCGAGATCCTAGCTTGATGGTCGCACTCATTGATGGATGAGATTTAATGACCAACACATTTCATTTACCGACGGTGAGATGACTGTCACCTTAGAGGACATGTACAAGATCCTATGACTACCGATTGTTGGGGAGCTAGTGTGTTCTATTTATTTAGAGGCATCAGTGGAGCCGGTAGTGTCTGTATTTGGGGAGGTGATGGGTGAGCTAAGGTACCATAATGTGAGCCTAAGCCATAGAAACATGTATGTGGCCCATCCTTAGGAGATGAGGTTGGTCATTTTGATGATGGAGGTGGTATGTTGTTTCACCTTACCAGATGCTGAGGGTGCGATATTCCCACAAGCTCTAACGGGAGTGCTACAAGATATGATGGAGGAGCGGATCTATTTTTCTTGGGCATCGAAATTCCTAGTGCATCTATACAGGGAACTGTGGGTTTATGGGAGATTGTGGTGGTTTAGCTTGTGCTGCACCTTTCTACTACACTGCTTGGGCATACGGGCACATCGTATGTGTACATCCAGTTGGTTTTCCCCGACATGATTGGTTAAGGGGTGGCCAGGTCAAAGTTGAATATAGACGATGAGTACCAGTTGGTGGGCAGCACAAAGTGGCAAGGGCCACATGTGATGTTTTTTACTATAGATGGTTAGTGGAGTGGCTTTCAGGGGTTGATATTGTGTAGATACCCTATATTGGATATCCCTCCTATAGAGGCATGGTAGAAGAGCTAGAGGAATTACAGTTGGAGAGGTGGATATGGGGGAGACATGCCAACACGCATGAGTTGATACCTATGGACAAGGTTAGACGACAATTTGGTATGCCCTAGGATGTTACCCCACCTTTCCCATAATACAGAAAGATGACGTGGATAGACCTATATCTCCACCATGACCGAGTGTGCCTATAGGGTAGGACGAACAACCAATGGATAGGAGGATTGATGATGCTAGGGTCACCGATAGATATAGGTAGTGGTGGGTGGCATAGCTACGAGCAACACCACCAAGGCCAAGGTAGCTAGACTTAGCCACCATCATAGTGCAGAGGGATACCTTATAGGGTCAGGTGGCTACCCTTCAGGCCCAAATTACAACTTTACAGGGAACTTACCGAGTTAGAGGCACAAGTTTCCATTTTACAAGCTCGGTGTGCGACCTTATAGGAACAGTAACATAGGGACTGACAATCACATAGGGTGGAGATGGAGATGGGGGATAGATAGCCCCGATGAAAAAGGGCCTTAAGCTGATGTAGTTCTCCCATAAGCTAGGGAAGAATATGATGAGGTAGAGAAATGAGTTAACATGTTTTAGGCATGGTCAAGTCTAGGTCAATTTAGGTATGGTTGAGTTTAGGTCACTTAGGCATGATTGAGTCTAGGTCATGAAGGCAGGGGTGAATTGAGGTCATTTAGGTATGGTTAAATTGAGGTGTCGAAGGCTTGGTCCTGTATAGGATAATCAATGAGTAATGAAAAAGGTGAAGGGTAAGAGGTGACCAAAAGAGCCGCCTAATTGGTAAGAACCAAAATGAGTTTTTCATACCTAAGATGGGATTATGAACATAAGACCCTAAAGGTGTTGCATGATTGACTATTCTAAGGGTGAAGAAAGTCATATGATTACAAAATTTTGCATTTGCGGCATGTCCCTTGAGCGGGTAGGAAATTAGGGTGAAAAAGGTGATGAGGTGAAAGCAGGTTGGTTTTAGCGTAAACTAGTGTGAGAAAACATGCCGACTTGGCAAGAGACCCAAGATCACAATAGGCAAGTCCATGATGAAAAAGTTAATCTTTTTCTTTTTTCTTTTGCTTTTGTTTTGATAGATTGATCAATGCAGGGAAGTCTATGTGGGATGAGTAGATTTCCTCATGGAGTTCTTTGTGAAGCTGATTGATGCGGGAAGATTCAAAATATTTTTATTTTATTATTTGCAAGAATAGTCTTCTTTTAATGATAGAATAAGTACAATATGGCTAGCTTTGTATAGTTGTCCTTCGAGGGAGCAATCTATTTATAACAATGAGATAGAAAGCATAGATGTCCTTTTGAGGGAGTCATATTTTTGCTGGAAGTTTGACTCAAGGAGTTGAATCCCATTTTACTTTTGAAATTGTTTTTCTTTTGGACTTTTAAGTCATGGACAAGACTATAGAGAAAAATAGGCTCTTGTTTTTGAAGACAAAACTATAACACACAAAGGTTAACTATGATAGAGAGGTTTTAAGTGATGAATGACCATGGGATTCCATCTTGAAAAAGATGAAAAGTATCCATGAGAATCATGCCATGAGTAGAGCCATGGTACTCATATTGAAGACAAGGTTGAAAGGTAATGGGTAATCACATGATCTGGTTTAGTCATTGATCCTTAAAATAGGTAGAATGGAAGGTGAACGGTGCTCAAGGGATGGGCACTTTGAATAGACAAGAGGTGATATAGGAATTAATTCAATAATAGAATGGTCGAAGATGCAAGGAATTGAGGGGTTCAAGTTTGGGTTTACCTTCGAGTGAAGATAAATGATAAGCACCTAATCTATAGGTATGAGTAACGATATAAGGTCTAAGCCAATTAGGAGCAAAATTTTCCCCGTTTACTTTTTTCCTCTTTTATTACATGTTGATTTTCTTTCAGGACAAGGTCATCGAATTGGAAGGTTCATTCATGGATGCATTTATCATAGGCATGTTTGATACGTTTTTAGTAGATTTGAAGGTGATCAAGAGCATTAAGACGACATTTGTCTAATAACTCAAGATGTGCCAAATGGTCTTAGTGAAAGTCATCATCGTTGAGCATCTCTTTAAGTGAGATACGAAGAGACAAAATCTGGACTTCAAGAGGCGGGAAAACATCTGTACTCATAAACCAGAGAGAGAAAGGCATAGCCAAAATTGAGGTAAGAATACTATTACGATAAGAAAATAAGGCAAAAGGAATGTGCGTATGCCAATCCTTTCCAATATCATCCACAAATTTCATAAGAATTTTGTTTAAGGTTTTGTTGGTGGATTGATTAGACATTTATTTGAGGGTAGTAGGGTGAAAAAAAACTAAGTTGAATGCCAAAGGCATCACAAAGCTTCCATAGGGTTTTGTTTTTGAACTGTTTTCCGTTATCAGTGATGAGACGATGAGGAACACCAAAGAGATAAAGGATGTGATGGTTGATAAATTCACATATTTTCTTGGCTTTTGTAGAAATAAGAGGTATGGATTCTACCCATTTAGTGTAGTATTCAGTAGTGGTAATAATCCATTGATGGTACTATGAAGAATGGGGATTGATTTCTCTAACAAGATCCAAACCCCATTGAGAGAAAGGCTAAAAATATCGTGCGACCTGAAAGGCATGACTAGGTATGTGATGAATATTAGCATGTTGCTGACACTTCACACAATGTTTGACATAATCACAACAATCATGGTTTAAGGTTGGCCAATAATAGCCTAGGTGGAGAATGTGTTTAGCGACAGCTAAACCACTGAAGTGACCTCCAAAAATTATATCGTGAACTTCCTTGATGGTGTAAGGAACTTCAAAACTGGTAAGGCATCGTAAGAGGATACTGTCAAAGCCACGTTTATAAAGAAGACCACCCATGATGACATAGCAAGAGACACTTTTGAGAAAGGCTCGTTGGCCATTGCGAGTAAGATCTGGAGGTATAATTGAAAGGGAAAGGTAGTCAACAAACTTGCTTATACCAAAGGTCACGTGGGTCAGGTTGAATGGTTCCAATGAGGTTGACGTCTCGAAATAAATAGGAAGGTGATTGCAGCCTTTGTACTATGAAAAATATTTTTGAGTTGGAGGGTGAAGTGGGTATCGATGAAGCAAGGTAGGCCATGGTATCTAATTTTTTTAGTGGAACGTGGAGTGGTTTGAAGTTCATAACGGTCAAAGGTAGTCAAAAGTATGTCTACATGATGCTTATACTTTTGAAGTATTTCGTTACGACACTTGTATATTCCATTGACTTGATTGAATTGATTTACAACACTTGTTATGTGCTTTGCCTCAAGATTTACCATGTTTTCTCACCCTATACCTCCCTTAGCTCCTCTAGCTTGATTGTTTACCCCTCATCTCATCGTGTGCATTTCCACATCGACTCCATGCTCCATGTCAACGAGTGACTCATCCCTTGTATGTCGTCTTAGGCCTAAATGTAGAGAAATCATCTTGGGGTGGAACAGGTGCGTATTCTCCGGGGATTGAAACTCACATATTTGCATTGCATGGCACCCCCATTCATTGTGGAAAAAATGGATTTTAGGGAATTAGTTCCCACGGGAACAAGTTCCCGCACCCCTTGTATCCTGTAGACTCAACTCACCCACACTACTCCTCTCGGGCTCGGTGTGTGCATGTGGCATTAAATTTGGCTGCATCTCTATGTTCCACCCAACACCTTGGGCACGCAAATTCTTTTCACACTTTGCATTGTATGGTGTCCCCTTTATTTTGTGGAGATGTCAGGGGTTCTTGGAACTCACGACCAAGTTCCCCTGCACCCATGTGGGATTCAAATCACCAACTCGGTTGTAGTGCTAAGGCTTGAAATGCCTTAATCCCTACACCAAGATCCTTACCAAGCTCATTGCATTGATCAAATTCACCCTTAGCTCGATCGAAAAGTTATTCTTTTGTATCGCTCAGGGCTCCCAATTGGGTTGGATTCCCTGACAAATGGCTCGACTCGCCCTCCACCTCGATGAATTCACTCGAGCTCACACATAAGTCACCCCGATCCACCATGCACTCTGCAACCCTAAGTTTGATTCGTTCAACTAGCTTACCAAGATAAGAAACAACTCACCCAACAACTTGGCAAGTTGGTTTGCTGTAACATAGCCATTTTGGCTATTTTCTTAATTTTTCTTGATATTTTAGATTTTGTTTTGACTTTTTATGATTCTCGAAAGCGATAAAATGTATTGAAATGATCTAACACAAATCCTCTCAATTTTCTCAATTTTGGCTACATGCAAGCCCCGGGGCCATCCTTCTCACCCTGGACAAGTTCCACACCTCTTGAAACCCAGAAGAGGAAAAAATGTCCCTTATGGTTCTAAACTTTATTTGAACACCAAAATGTTCCCAAAACCTGAAATTCACCTATAAACCTCAGATTCATATTTAAATTCCTTGTCATTTGATCAAGTCCAAGTTTCCCCTAGTTGTTCATTTTCACCCGGGGTGAAAATGGATAACAATTTGGTGACTCACGGGGACATCTACCTATTAGATGGGATTGACTAGTGGCCTTGCAACCTCCATTGGGCATGGAGTCTTATAAATAATTATGAAATTGATCCAAAACCTTAAAATTTGATCCTCGATCCATTCCAAAACACTATTGAACCCGGAATTGACTTTCTCCTATTTTTGAACTTTCTAAATTTTATAAGAAAGTTTTGAAATTTACATGAGTGGAAAATTGTTTTGATTTGAAATTTTATTTTCTTCTTCATCTTTGTAGAATACAACTTGTTGGGATTGAAAAAGGGATCATGTACCGCCCCAAAATATGATTCTTGCCAAGTATAAAACACAACCGACTAATGGTTTCTTATAAAATATGAATACTACATAGCCTAGAACTCATGCTTTGACTTGGGAAGTAATTTGGGACTAATGCTAAAACTAATTTTCCTCACTCTGTACACTACTTAGAACACTACCAAGGCTCAAAGAAAATATGAAACTACCTAAGCTACTCAAAAACTCATACTATTTTCAATGGAACAAGGTTTAATGAGTGAGAAGGGAGGATTTGAAATTGATCTTCTGCTCAAACCCAACAAGGACCTTAAATAAAATGAAAAGGGTTGTTCACTATGACTAAAAACATGCAAAATTCTATAAGACCTGCCATATGAAACACAACAGTGCCCCTAAAGCTGATTTTCTGATTTTTCTAGAGGTATGAGAAGCTCAACCGTGAATTGTCTAAGGAGGCAAGAGAATGAAGCATTGAAATCTTCCCCAAATCTGATTTTTAGTTGCTTTGAATTTGATAATTCTTGGGGAGTGTAACTATTTCTTATAAGTTTGAGCTTCCCATTGCAACATTCATCCTCTGAAAAACACAATGAACGTGTGCAAGGAGACAACTAGAATAAATAGAACTGTGTAAGGCACTTAGGGAAAGGAAACCTACTCTACCAAAAGCAACAATGTGCTGCAAGCACTTAGAGGAATTAGAAAGCCAAAACTAATATGTACAAAGGTCAAAATTTAATCTAGTAATAGTTATTGAGATGGATTCCACTCGATTTGGAATCAACAATTCTTCACCATCCAACTTTGACAATTGGAAAACATTATTACTCTTGTACCCGTGATCATGTAGGGACCACTCCATATGGTATAAAATTTAGAATGCTTACCCGGTTTTTCCCTGTTAACATCCCATTTTAGTACCAAATCTCCCTCTTGGAATTTTCTGGCTTAATATTTCTTATCAAAGGAAATATTGATCAAATCCCGATCCTTCTCCATGGCTTGCATTGTGTGATTTCTAAACTCTTTTAACTCCATGAGTTCTACATATCTAGCTTCCATGGGCTCAAATTATGACAATCCTAGCTACTTGAGAAGTTCCAAAGTGCTAGTAGTTCAAGTGATATGGGCAGCCTAGATTATGTTCCATAGACTATATTATAAGGAGAGCTACTCGTAGACCTCTTTGGTGTGATTCTATTAGCCCGCAAGGATGATTTGAGCTTGGTATGCCATGTCCTTTGGTTTTCATCTAGAGTCCTTCTGATAATCCTTAACATGTTTTTGTTTGTGGACTTAGCTTTCCCATTACCATGGGGGTAATAATTAGAGGATGTGCTTAGATAGATCCCATTTCTAACAACCCATTAAGAGATCTTCGTACAAAGAGTGCTAGAGAATTATCTCGATATGATAGTGGTTGGGACACCAAATCTGCTAACAATCCCTTCATATAAGTCTAGTATACTAGACTTATTTGCTTCCTTGAGTTCCACTACTTGATCCATTTGGTGAAATAGTCTCAGTAGCTATGAGTATCCACTTGTGGCCTTGGCTTGAGTTTAGATTAATGACCCCAATGAAGTACAATCCCCATTGCATGAATGATTGATCAAATGATATTGGGTGGAGTGGTAGTGTTGGTAGCCTCTCCTTTCCTATGAAGAATGTACATTTTTACACTTCTTGTTCCATGCATAATAGTCACTAGACATTGTGGGATAATAGTAACTAGCTTTCATGATCTTGAGGGCTATTACTCATGGAGAAAAATGACCTCGAGATTCTCCGTCATGGAACTCATGTAGCACTTTGTCAATTTAACCTACTAGAACACATCTCAGGAGAACCCCATTCACATATTTCTTGAACAAGATGCCATCAATGAGAACATAAGGAATGGATTTGAGTCTAAAGTATATTCTTTTTACTTTACTCAACTCTGGAGGGAAAAAATCTATTTGAAGGAATTGTATCATGTCCCAAGTATAACAAGGAGTGGGCATACCATCTACAACTTGTTCTTGATCATCTTATAACACTAGAAAAATTTCTTATTCATCTCTTGGTTCAACATGCTTTGATGGGAAGCCATCTGTTCACACAAGCCTTTCACATAGACCAATGTTGTTACTTTGATTTCTATGTCATAATCCATCGCCCGATGATCGAACCCACTCTTTTCTCATTCAATTCCTTTTTTAGGAGAAAATCCTTAACCCCAACATGAGACACTAACAATTGGACCTTTTTTTTTGAAACTAAGTGTATAAAATTCTTCAAACTCCTTATAACAAAGTGAGGATGGGCTTCTTAATGAAAAATACCTCATCTCATAATCTTCCAAACTCTAATCAAAAAAGAAATGGGATTCTCGATCCTTCCTTGTTCAACTATACCAAGATGGAAAAGATTTTGTTTGAACTGCCAAAGGTATAGGGAATGTAGTCTTTTGAAAAATATGATATTGTTTGTTTAATAGCTTTAAAACTCTCCGGCCCTCTCTGCTATCCATTTAAGTTCCATATTCATCTTCAACATCATTTTCATTAGATTAGTAAGAGTGGAAAAATTAGGCACAAATCTTTGGACAAAATTGATCCTCACTAAGAAGCTTTCGAGAGCCTTCTTGTGGCTTGGAAATGGTAGTGCACAGATGGCTTCAAATATTTCTGGATCAATTATCAACCCCTAATTAGACACATTGTTTCTTAAGAGTTTTCCTTCATGAGCTAAGAATATACATTTCTTAGGATTCAAAGATACTCCAAACTTCCTACATCTTTAGAACACTTGTCTGAGGTGATAGAGGTGATTAGTTCTGTTCTTGGAAAATACGGTTATATCATCAAGATAAACAAGATCCATCTTGTTTATCATCCCCAACTCCATATCCATAGCCCTCTGGAATGTTACTCGGTATTTGATTACCCAAATGAAATCTTTCTATATGCGTAAGTGTAGATACCAATTTTTGTGTAGCTCCTCTCCGTATCTCGCATTCATATAACTTCCCCTCTCACCTTTTTCTTTTCTTAAATTTAAATAAAATCCCATCCATTTTTCACCTTATTTAATTAATTACCAAATGAGCTCCATGTGGACCCATTTGATAATTCAAATTTTTGGGCATTATCCCCATATCTCACAAATTATTCAAAACATGGGAAATAATGAACCCATTTGACATCCCACTCTTAATCATTAAAAAAGAGAATACTTTATTTCACCTAATATCCCCACCTCTTATCACATCCTTATCCTTTTTCTTTACTTTAAGTCAAATTGTGAGCCTGGATCACATCATGTCTCTTAACTCGGAGTTACTTTACTCAACCCCTGAGTATATTTTAACCTGTAGTTTAACCTCACCATTAAACTATAAATATGGGTTTTTCCCCATATTTAGGGAGAAAGAAAAAGTTAGAAAATTTGGGTGAATGTAGAGGAATTTAAGCCATTTATCATAATATCATTATTATTTTGTCTTTGTGATAACATGGGGACTTTTCATGGTACTCGCTCGTGATCTAGTTCATGTAGTGAGATTCATGTTACACGCATCGATCAATAACATCATTTGCATACTGCCATCTTTCGAGTTCTTTTGTTTATCAATTTGCATGTTAAGCTGTTTGGATTCTATTTTATTATTATTCTTATCACACAGGGGTCGATGACCACCGAGGAGTTATCACTTCTGGATCTACTTTTTCGAGTAGCCCCGCACAAAATCTCTCGATCAATGTTTCTCTAGTGTATGTGAGTTGCGGGTTTGCTTTGAGGGTTACACCGAGGAGTTCGACATGAACTTTATGCCCGTATTATCCATCTTCATCTCCAAAGAACTAATCCCTTGTATACTCGATGTTGTTTTGTATTTGTTGATTTCTTGTACACTCATCTAGACAGAAACAAGAAACTTCGATCAACATTTGGCATACTGGTGGGACCAGATCCAAGTTCTAGTCAGGTTTTGCTTGTTCACTTTGTATAGGCATCGTATGTATAAAATTTATTGTATTTTATATTATTGAAAGTATGAAATCGAGTAAATCTAGATATGTGTTATGCGATTGTCATTTGTAGACTCACTTGCTTGCAGGCTCTTTGGTACTATCTTCATCCATGTGTTGTGGTGCACACAGTAATCGATTATGTCGCCATTAAGGTACGTCGATTTCTCATTTGAAAAGGTTTGTTATTGATTTGTTTATAATCGGGTAAAATCTTATTGTTATTGCTATTTGTTAATAATATATATATGTATATATAATAATAATAAAATAATAAAATAATAATAATAATAATAATGATAATAATTAATTAAAAGTAAATAAAAATAAAAATAAAAATTATATATATATATATATAAAACTCACCTTAACCCTATCCTACGCTACCATTTCTTCACCTTATTCACTATCTCCCCTAACCAATCTACCCTTCTCCTCGGGTCCCCTCAACCACTTCCATCGACTTCACCCACCCTCCATTTCACTCTACCCTATCCTCCACATTCTCTATTCCACTCCTTGCTTGAGCTATCATCCTCCCACCGACTCCGAGCTCCTCTCTCCCCGAGCCACCATCTCCCAAAACCCTTCTATCCAATGTCCATTTGAATTCCACTTCCCCGCTAAATCTTTCACATCCCCTCTCCATCAATCCCGCCTCGGCTCATCCTACACCGACTCCTATGAGCTCTCCTCTCCAATCTTACCTTCCACCTCTCCCTTCCATAATCATATCCTGAGATCCTACTGCTGAGCTCTCTTCCTAAGGAAATCTCATTTCTCGGCTCTCTCTGCATGTGTGGGTCCTCGGCCCACTATCTCCACACTTCTGCATCACTCCCCACCTCAAAATCTGCTGATCCCTCACCTCTCGACACTCGAATCAACACTCCACACTTCCCTCTCCACCACCTCTCTACTAGCCCTCTGTTCATCTCCCACACCACTACCACACCTCCTCTGCTCACTTCCCATAGACACTGCATGACCTACCATCTCTCCCTCACTTGAGCTATCCCATCCACACAATTCTTCCACGACTCACGTCTACTCCTCCCTTCTCCATTTTTCTTCCACGTCCCCACTACCCACACTCATCCTTTTTCATAGAAGATAAGTGATCAACAAAAGTGCACTAGTACATGTGAAGATTCATATCCATGCGCAACAATAACAATCCCACCAAGCCATGTTTCACGTATCCCTTCTTTTCAAACCGTGTTTTTTATGTGCTGACATAGTTTACAATTGGATCGATGCATGCCTAGAATTTCAAAGTATCTGTGTTTGTTAAATAAAAAATTGTTGATGGCTGAGCTCTTTCTGGTGACTGTAAATGCCAATATTGTTTTTGATATATCTATAACTCATTCACATATAGGCATATCTTCCAGGTGACTGTAGAGTCTTGTTTGATATGGTTAGAATCCCAAAACTTTCATACTAAAAATGTGTATATCCATGCTGGCTTACAAGATTTCGATCGTTGATGCTTTCAGTTATTTCTAGCTCAGTTTAAAATTCAAGCAAATCTTTGTGGGTTGTGACTGTACAGTCTATTTGCCAATATATTGGGAGGATTGAAATATTTCTTGGAATATCGATCAATTACATTAGGATTAAACCAAGTCATGATGCTCTAATAGTCAAGGGATAGTGTCAATAGATCATTTACCTTGAGATATATCAGCTTGCCATCCAGGTAGCTCTTCATAAACAACCTCCACTTTCACTAGACTTTCAAGGTCTACAGGAAAAGATGACAATATATTTCCCTCAAGCCCTTTGTAAGCTATCTCAAGCCTAATTTGGAAATACCCGGATGACACATCAAGCTTAGTCAGATTAAGAGATGAGAAACCATTGAAGTCTCTGCAATCTCCCGACTCTGCAATTTCCCGATCCATCTTACCAATTATTTTTCCTTCCTGACCCACCCCTGTCGGTCGAGCTATCTCCAATCACCACCACCCCACATGGGATGTGGGGTCAACCTCCACTTTATATCATTTCACCGAAAAAGTTAGGCATCTTATTTCAAAACACAAACAAACTTATCATTTCAAACAACCTAGAGCATTTTATAGTATAAGCTATCTTGTTTATATTTTATTCTTATTTATAGTTCACTAAACAAATTAACACAACACACGTCTTGATATTCATCATTTGTGTTATCAACGATCATTTCTTTCATTTTGATTTCCAATCAATAGTTTATCCTTTTATAGATTATTTTTATAGTTTTTATTTTGTTTTGTCATTTTATAGTTCATATCGTAGTTTATCTATAGTTTAATTCATAGTTCCTCATTTCTATTTAATAGTTTTTTCATCGTTATTTCATAGTTTAGTTTATCTTCTAGTTGATTAGTTTTCATATCTTGTACATTATAAGTACATATGAACGTCAAACTAATTTTCATAAAATTAATTTTCTATGCGTAGGGATTTCTTTTGCATACAAATATTAGAACATTTTTTTATTGTCTTTCTTGTACCTTTTTAACCCATGTCCACTAATTGTATTATTTGATTTTGCAGGTGAATTTAACAACCTTGCAGCCATTAAATCACGCCGTCAAAGACCATTTTACAAAACATAAAAAACATCATTTTCACTGGCCTCATCTGCAACTCTAAACGGTGCCATTTTAGGGTACTGGACATTCCTAGACACTAATTGGCACTTTCAAAATACATCACTATCACACACACTTAAATAACCAGGAAAAGTGATTCTCTAGGTATTCCTCATTTTCTTTATTTTCTCTTTTCTGCATTGAATTTTCCCTTTCCTAAGTGTGTTTCGCATCGAATATCACATTTCATTTTGGTCTAAAATGAACCCGTGCATTCTTCCTGCTCACATAGTGTAACTAGGGGTTAAATTTTTGCATCACACCTATCATCACACACTGCCTAAAATTTCACAAATTAATCAACACATCGAAAAATTCCTTGCACTTGGTTCATTGATTGGGATTTGATCACTCAACAAAATCGTTTCAAACATTTCCTAGCCATAACTTACATAAAACCAAACATACTTCTAGGTCCTTTGCCAGCCATTTTCTCTTTACACACGTGTTCTTAATTAAAAAGAAAAACCAAAAAAAAAAAAATTGTTTGCCTCACTTGTTTGTTAATATAATAGTAATTCCTTTTTATGCCCGTAATCACTCGATCCACTACTAAAAATATGGAACACAACCTCGCCACACATAGTGCTTCATCCCAACCAATCACTACCTCAACAACTTCATCATCCATGCTTCTTCCTATCTCACTCACAGGCACCCATTCTCTCACCAATATACCTCATTCAATATCTTTTGGCCACACTGCGGTATTAGACCAACATTCCATCCCATCTAGGCCAACCACTCCGCCCTCTGTCAGATTAGAGCCTATTGGTACTTTTGTCTTCCCTCTTGGGGACCCAGAATTCAGAAAAATTCTTGACACCAACCCTATGGCCCTTCAAGACTATCTCTTAAGAAGATACATACACCTTCCTCTAGATGGCCCACCACTTCATGGGTCTATCCTTATAGTACTAGTTCTAAAATTCCTCAGTCCATGGCCTTACATGATTTTGCGTCATCCTCCACCAACCCATCGGCACACCAGACCACCCAGGTAGTCACGCCCATTCCACCCAATCTTCCTCACATCAACACGACTATCGTGACTACCATCCCTATCACTACGACAACTCGATGGTCATTGGTACCTTCATTCAACCATCCCATGTGTTAAATCCATTATCCGTACAACAAATTCGTTTCTACATCAAAAGTCTCTCAACTTCCTCCAACAATACCTTTCAACATACGGTGTCACTTCTAGTCTATTAACCCGCCTATACCCATATCCCCACTCAACAGTTACCTCAACAACCTACACAATGTCAACAATCATACAATGCCCCTGTTTCCCACCAACACACATTCTATCAATATCTACCTCAACCACAACATATAGCTTACGCTCACCCATACCAAGTCCCTCAGATACCCATGCATATACAAGTCCAACCACCACCTTTCACTGCTCAACAGGCACTTCCTAATGACCCCATGTAAATCTTGATAGGTCGGTTAGCCAACCTAGAGGCTACTATGTTAGGGTCCAAAATCAAATTGTCTTATGAAAAAATATGTAATGAACCCATCCATCCATTTGTGCCCATGAAACCATATCCTCCACATTGGTAATTTTTGAAGTTTTCCAAATTTAACAATAAGGAGGATCCTCAACAACATCTTTGAGCATTTAAACATACGTGTTATCTCATTACGCATGACCAAGACTTGATGCTTTGTACTTTCCCCATGTCTTTGGCTGGTCCCACCTTAGAGTGCTATAATAATATTCCCCAGTACTCTATATTTTCTTTTTCTTAGCTTACACAATTATTTCTTGAGCATTTCTCCATTAATATTGCATGCAAAATAACCATAAATGATCTGTATACCATCCACCAATTCAAAGATGAATCCATTACGGATTTCATTGCATGATGGCGCAATATGATAAACCAATTATCTTTTCCACTTCCTTAAAATGACCTCATCGAGCTCTTCGTACACTCTTGCACTAAGCATATTTCATCAACCTTATAAATCTAATCATTTCACACTTTTGAAGAAGCTTTCACCATGGCCCGTAAGCTTGAGACACGTGCTATAGAACAGGGGCATTTAAAATTAAAGACAAATAAGCCCAAAACCAAATTTTTCAGACCATCCATATCAAATGATAAGTCAAAGACAACTGCCAACGTCATTGTCAAATCATCTCCTACACCGACATCTACTACAATATCCCAACAACGATTCACACGACCAATGCCCAATTATACTCCTTTGGGAGAATCATACAACACCATCTTTGAAAAATTAATAAAAACACATTTGATCAAGTGCTGCCTATCCAACTAGTTGATGAATCTAGACTGAGACCTACGTGGTATCATGATGACCATTACTGTAAATACCATCAAGTCCGAGGACATGACATAGAGAGATGTCAGACTATCAAGGATTCAGTCCAAAGACTCATCAATCAGGGAGATATTCAAATAGATAATCTAAATGCCTCACCTAATCAACTACTAGATATTTTTAAACAACCATTTTTAAACCATACACCCACATCAATAAGTCAGACCACCACTTTGCTTCTACATCACAAGTTCCCAATGCCCACACTATAAATACTATACATACTGCGGGTATAAATTTAGTTCCATCCACAGATATACCTTCTTCATCAATCACCGTACCTACCTCACTAGAAGCTCCCTCTTTCTTTAATCCATTAACCCTCACTCCCACACTAATCTCGGGTCCTATCTACATTCACCTTAGTACCTCTTCCCACATCCACTATTGATTCCACCTCTGAATATACCTCATACACTACATCATCCACATCTATTCCATCTTTACCCATAATGCCAACCATAAACCCAATCCCAGTTTGGGAATTACTACATTAGTCATTGAGACCACACCCACATTATCCTTCCTCATGCCCCATTTGAAGAATCTTTGAAAGAAATTCAAATGGATTCAACTTCAAATAATATTTTTACCTTATCAGCACAACCAAATCAATATTCACCTTCCTTAGATTCTAACGAACAAATATTCCCTCTTACACCTCTATCAGTACCACCTCTGAACCCTCTAGTAGAAATTATTTTCATTCCTCCCAAGGATGGAACCTCCCAAATATTGCCTCAAAATTCCCTTCTACAAGAAAATAATACTCCTTCTTCTAAACAATCCAAGCCTAAATCCCTTCAACTAAAATCATCCAACATTATGAAAATCACAACTGGGTTCCAACCATCAATACATGAACATATTCGAACTTTGTCCTCAACATCTGAATTATCTCAAACATCCACTCCTTCTCCAAAAACCAAGAGATTCTGCATAAACACAACACCTCTGAATGTTTCAGTTGAATCATATATGGAGGTCTTCCGACATTTGTTACAAATTTCTGCAATCACACTTCCGCCTATTAGGGCCTTTGACCCCGGTAGTAAGAAGCCACCGTGGTTTAATTCCAACCTTGTTTGCACATATCATCGTACCCCTGGACATGATATCAGACATTGCAGAGCATTTCAAGCCATTTTTCAGGACTTCATTAAGGAAGGATACATCTTTCCCAAACCAAACCAGTATATTCCCTCCACTTCAACATCTGCACTGTTGACCTCATCTATTCAAATGAAAATGTCCCCTCATTCTTCACACACTTCCACAACCATGTCACCTCCAAGTGAAGAATCTTTTAAAGAGGATCCTTCATTCTCCATCAAATTTATTCAAGTACCTCCTTAGTCTGGTTCATGTGACCTTGAATCATCAACTAACATTAAAACTGAAACTAAAACGTTAAAATCACAACGCAATCCATCCCCATCATCAACATCTATACTGGTTTATACACCAACATCCCCAATTTCCACATCTAAATCCAAGCAAAAACACCATCTTAAAACGCATAAGAGCTACCTTCCTTTTGACACCTCGATTGGATCTTACGCAGACATCCTTCAACATCTAATTCAAACTTCTATGATCATGCTTCCTCCCATTAGACATTGGGAGCCTTATAGTAGTAAACCTCCATGGTTCAATCCCAGTTGCATTTGTGCCTATCATCATGTTCCAGGTCATGACATTGAGCAATGTAGAGCCTTTCGGACCATTTTCCATGACCTCATTTAGGAAGATGATTTCCTCAAACAGGGGGAACATACTTCCCCATCAACAACGAATATAACTCATCTTTCTACATCCTCATCCATTGGGTTTCCTAACACTCCCCATCCACATCTATTCCCTCTTTACCTATCATACCATCTATTTATTCTCTCTTAGTTCCTCTTTCCACCCTTCTAATCATGTCAAACATGCCATCCTCTTCTTCTACATCATTTGCAGAATCTTGGACAGAACCGCAACTTACAACAACTTCAGATAACCCTCTCATCTCATCTACAAATTCCTCCCCAACAAACCAACCTTCGTCGGATGTCACCATGAAAACACTAAGATTGTCACCCATATCAACTACAACACAACCTTTAGATCCTTCGACTAAAATCAGTATCATCCCTTCCAAGAATGCTTCTTTTCCGTCCAACTCTAAGATCCTTGGTACAATTCCACAACGATCTCTTGTGTGTCCCCAAAAGAAGATAGACATTTCGCCAACGAATACCAAATATACATCATCTATTTTGGGGCAACATCAATCTCCATCTAAGGCATCACAATCACTCCACCAAACCAAATCAAAAACATCTAGCATTCCTCGAGATTTGAATCAAAATTGTGGAATGACATGAAGAAATCCTCCAAGACCGCTCATACAACCACACCCCAAGAAATTTCATCAAGATCTACATTAAAGGATTCCCAAAAATACATATACTAATGTATCAATTGAATTGTATGTAGAAACCCTTCAACACTTATTACAAATTGCTACCATTATGCTTCCACCTGTCAAGGAATTTAACCCACATAGTAAGAGGCCATTGTGGTTTAATCCCCACCTCAGTTGTGCCTACCATCATACCTCGGGTCATAGCACTAAGCGTTGTAAGGCTCTTCAAACTTTGTCATCCATGATCTCATTGAAAGAGAAGACCTTTTTGAGGATTGTCCCTCTACCATTTTATCCGTAACTAATTCCATGTCTATCGAAGTCTCTAAGTCTTCTCCTCCATCCTTCATTAACATCTCTCCTTCACATGTTATTACTCATATAGAAGGTCCTCCCTTATTCATCAACATTGTTTTCCTATGATCCCCAACGCATCTACCTAATCATCCACATCTAATTTTCCTACAGTAATACAATATCTTTCGCTAGGGAGTCACCTCCCCTTGTCCTTATCCGATTAATACATTTCATATCTAAATAACGCTCCTTTCACACTGTGAGAATTTAATCTTTGACATTGTTTTATTTACCTCATCCAAATACATCTATTCTAAACTAATCCCATCCAAATATTCATCTCATTTGAAGCCCACTTTTGTGGCCATTTGCATCGATCCCTTAGAAGACCATTTATTTTCATCTTAAGCCCACTATGGTGCCCATGTTTGTCTCTTCGTTAAGAGACTATATTTATATTTGTCATTGAAGTCCACCTTTGTGGCCATGATTGTGTCATCAAATTCCTCCTTTGAGGCCATATTTTTCCTATTAATAAAGACCATATTTTTCACCAAAGTCCACCCTTATGGCCATATTTCATCTCGATGGGACACATATATTTCTCTTGTTTATTCACTTTTAAAAGCAACACATAGATTCCATCTCATCTATCTCACGGTGTTCTATTTAATCCATTCCATCTTATTCAAAATCCACCATTGTGGTCATAATTTCCCCTTCTTTGGAGCACCATCTATTCATCTCGTTAGGGACGCATATTTTTGCTTCCTGAAAGGGTAGTGCATAGTTCTACCTTCACTCATCCTCCCAAAATTCTTATCTTATCTTAGACGCAATGTTAATCAAGGAGTCGGTGGGAAAATTTTGCTCTCAACCGGATCGGACTATATATTATCACACATAAGTATGGGTCGGGGATTATCTCTTAGCTTCTCTTGATGGTAAAACATAGATCAAACCCCTTAACGCATTACACTCACGACCATTCTATTGGTACTACACACACTTATAAGCATGGTCTTATCTTTAGACCATGTCTCCACCATTATCTACTTCCATCTATCATGGTAATGATATGAATTATGTGGTCTACCGTCAACTTTGCTTTGATATGACCTTGAATATGAGTACCATGGATCTACTTATAGAATATTCAATATGAATGAGTTCTACCATTCGATGAGAGCCCCATAATCATTACATCCATCACCCTCTCATTCTCCTATGACAGTCATGTAAATGGTATCGGGGTGTCTCTTGTACCGTCATTATCCCCTCCTAAGTGGTTTACTTTGCTATCCCTAGCTCTCCCCCACGTAAAGATAACATCCATGCATACAAAAAGAAGTCAACATTATCCAAAAATAGACTGATCCCTCGAAGGATAGCTGTTCATGCAAAAAAAGAAAAAGAAAAAAGAAAAGCATACAAATCAAAATCAAAAGAAATATACTCGATCCCTTGAAGGATGGCTATCATTCTCACCATCTATGTTATATATATAGTAGACCATACCCTCAAAGGATGACTACTCTTTTGTTATGGCATTCAGAAAGCTTCTGCATTGATCAACTTTCTTTTATTATTGTTCTTTCCCTTTCCCAAAGTTGGGGCATAAATTTAAGGAACACCACCTTTGGAGAATCTTCTTCTTACATACATGTTACATCTCAAATCCCTCGTCATGTCGATATTAAGATTATGAGAATATTTCATCCATATCTCCCTCTTGGTCTTTTGGTATAATCAAATCTCATTAGTTATGTACTAACACCTGCTATTGGCTGCAAGTGCAATGCTTTGAGTAGTACCTTTTCTTGTTTACCTCTTATCCGGTTAAAAGCATAACTTTCTTACATGGCCCTTGCTATGGTTATGTGACACCCATCTCCTCAAAATCATATTTTTAAATCAAATTTCATATCATTAAATCTGCATCTATATTTTTTTACTCTTAAGGATGTCCCCTATCAATATCATCCATAAATATATGAAATTTGTTACTGTTTCTACACACTCTCTTTAATACACTATTTAGTTTGGGAATTCTACTTGATCTCCATTGCAGTTTGTGAATTCTACTTGAGATTATCTCTCAAGTAGCATTCATTATCTAGAAACTTCTCATCCTCCACCATGACCAATGTTATCTTTCTCCATCCATTCTCTTGCATCATCCTTCTCTTCTCTACAATCATCCACCAATTGTCTTTTCCATCAATCTTAGTTTTGTTTGTCATCTAATAATGATGTCATCTTCTTCATCATCACAGACATTTCATCCTTAGCTTGGCACATCTGCATAACTCCCCATGTAGTACAAAAACACTACTCGAGGTAGACCTGTCAATAAGGACAAGGTCTAATTCGTGATCATGTCTGTTGACCATTCCTTCCTCTTAGTCCCCTTTATAAACCCAATTTTTTCCTAAAATCCACCTCATCTCATTCTCTGATGCTCTTCTCACCCACTTCGTCCTTCTCCGTTGTTTGTTCATACTTCACATGTCCATTATTTTTGTGTTTTTCTCTTAATATCCTTTTACTACCATCTATTTTGTCATTCTCTTTCCCTTTCATTCTTCTTTTGGCTTGATGATCCTACTTAACCACCCATTCCACATAAGCTTATTAATCATAATGCATATTTTTCTTAAGATCCTACCACTATAGAAAATCCTTCATTGTTTTCTATTCCATTCAACACTAGAAACATCTTCCTACTCCATAACTTCGCTTAATGCTATGACATCATCACTCACACAACATAGGAATCCTAATTAAGAATTCCCCTTACACTCTCCATCGACATTACATACATTCCTCCATCCACTCATGTCACACTCCTTTGTTTCCTTGTTATCACCTCCTTTCATTTCCTGTTCTGTTTTGGTATACACCGCTTAGTATTTTCATCATTCTTCTTCTTCTTCGGCTTGGCGATCCTACTTAACCATTCCTATGACATATCGATCTTACTTAAGAGTCTCTCTTGAGAATGATTTGTCTTCTTGCCTTTCCCCTTTACTTCATATTCCCACCATCCGTATTTTATCTTCATTCCCCATAAACACATACTCTTCCCTTCTTTTTTTCCTCACACAAAATATCTCAAACTTCCCCAAATATCATCTCCATCATCCCTCATTCAAAATCTAACTTAACCACTTCATACCATTTCTTGCTATGTCTCGTTCCTTTATCTTTACTTATTTCATCTTCATCCACATCCTCATCCATTACATTCTCTCTTCATCATCCTCTACGCACCATTCATTATCCCTCCTTTCTTTACTCTTTCCAGTGTTTTCCCTTTTCCATATCTATCACCATACTTACTAGACACTTAAAATTGGTTACTCAATTTAGTGTCCCTCACATTCGCTTACTCCGCTTAGGTAACCCGGGGCACGTTTTGACCACTATCCCCTTGGGATATTATCCAATTTGTGATTTAAACACCTATCTTAAATTTAATTCATCCCATTGTATCTTACCCATGAGTAATTAAATATTAAACATTTAATTACACCTCTCCCCAGGTATCCTAATCACCTATCTACCCCAAATTTATTCTATCTATGTATCACCCCTTTTTTTCCTCTTCCCCAAGCGGGATATTTTCCGTATTTGGGGTAATTCTCATATTTCTAGAAATCAATCATTTTGGCCATCTCGGGAGTCTATTCCGCGATCGGCGCCGACCCATATGGTCGGCGCCGATTTTCTAGGAGCGGCGCCGATTATAAAAGCAAGTCCAGAACTCAGTTCTACGGACCGAAAAAAAAACGAACGCACGCACGAACAGAGAGAGAGAGACAGATCGCGAAAGAGACACAGGTTGTAAGAAAGATCTTTTAGCATCAAGTGTATCGAATGAGGGCAGATCCTGTCTGAATCAATCCCTGAGAGGAGCACCGTTACTCTGCTTCTATCACATCAACATCGCACGCATCCATCGATCCTCTGGTGACTCTGTTCCAGTACCTTACCAACTTCGGCATATCCAGCAGACGTCGATGTATCTTCCATCACTTCCCAATTCCTGAATCTTCTTGCCTTGTCACACGATCAAGTGGTCTACCTTGATCGACCCGATCTTACACAGTCGACGCGATCCTTCATCAATCGACGCCGATCACATCAATCGACGCCGATCACATCATTCGTCGCCGATCATCCTGCCAGAGATAGGTAAAAGGCCACGGGTAACACAAATCCGACTTTATTTTCATAGTTTCTTGTTTTACGTGTATTTATGCATGTCTGCTGTTTAGATCTGTTTCATTACCATAATCGAGAAAATCAAGTCTTTTTATACATCTTTCATCATGTATGCTTCTTTACTTAATTGAAAACGTGGACTGACATCCGCTGAGGAAGCTTATCGCTTCCCGGACCCACTTTTTGGGCAGTCCACCCAAATATCTTTTAACGCCATCTT
The DNA here is from genome assembly GCA_018340775.1 of Taxus wallichiana var. yunnanensis. Lineage (NCBI taxonomy): Eukaryota > Viridiplantae > Streptophyta > Pinopsida > Cupressales > Taxaceae > Taxus > Taxus wallichiana. The sequence continues at coordinate 550,057,766 of CM031234.1, forward strand.
TTTCTGTCAAGCATCGGTGTATTGCAGGTTACTCGGATCTATTGTGCGAATTGCTCGTGTGCGCCCGTCTTATCTACATCGACCTCTTTATCCATCTACATCTTCGGATCTTGTCCATCAGGTATCAATTTCATTGGAGTTTTTCAGGGTTTTTGTGTTTAGTTTGGTGCATTAACTTGGACAGGTAACAAGCGCAAAATTCTTGATCTACATTCTGGCACGCCCGGTGGGACTTGAACCAAAGTCCCTTATTGGTAAGTTCATTTCTTTTCTAGTTTTGAGCTTTGATTCTTTTTCTTCACTGATTTTCATCAGTTCTGCTTGAGCATTTCTTTTCATCATTTCAATCTTGCTTTTTATGCGAATCGTTATCTTGAAATTTTTCTATTTCCTTAGAATAGAAATTTTTCGTTTCATCATTATCTGGATACATCTTTCCGGATCTTGTTTGCTGTTTGCTTAACCTCTTCTTGCGGAGCACTTTTGCAGCGATCGTGGGATTGTTCGAGGGAAGAGCTCAACAACGCTTTTTGAAGTCCACACACCTTGGAGAGCTAAATCTACAGGTATTTCTCTTTTGCGGTGTTTTCTCCTTTTTTTAGGATTTCTTTGTTGGTTGTCTATCACATCCAAACATTTCAATTTTTGGTGCTTAAAAAGAACTTAATCGCATTTGGGAAAGAATCTGTTTGACTTGTCTTCATCGAAATCAAACACTTCATTTTTAAGTGCTTAAAAAGAACCTTTTCTTTGTCATTGTTGCATGTTTTCATCTAGTTTTAATTAGGCTGGAAAATTGATCAAAATCGGTAGTGACACTATTTGATTTTTATTTTTCACCCTTGCACACAAAGCCAAAATCACTAGGTATAAAGCATTTAAACAAAACTCCTTCCACTGCCTCGCTTACTTGGAAGTGATATCCAGAGGAAGAGCCTACGCGGTACTCGGGCCGCGCTATAAATTCACGGAAGATCTGGTATATATTGGCAAAGCACCCGACTCCCTTATCGCGGGTGTGTGTGAAGTGCGGGGTAGGCCCCTATATCAAGCCACGTCTGGGTCTTTTCTTGAAAAGTGCCTTCGGGACTCCTCACCAAACATTTCCCAAACCATCCTTAGTTTGGCTATTTGAGTAGTTCTGTTCTAAAAGCCTTCCCTAACATTTTATTTCTTAAAAGCATCAAAACTTAAAGGAGATAATCACTGCTGCTGCTTGAATTGTCATGTGCATTACTTAGGTCAATTCTCTTTTAACTGCGTGTTTATGACGGTCATCACTCGGTTACAATCTAGAAGAATGGCTCAAGCTCCTCCTTCTTCTTCCGAGATTACCACTAGTGTGGATGTTTGGCACCCCCAAATCTTCCTCGGGACCATTTGCTAGTTGGTTCCCCATCCTGGTCATATAATCCTTTCTTTGAGCCAAAGCAACCCCATCACGTCCAGCTTCCCCTAGTCCTTCAGAAATATCATCTACTTCTGACTCAGAGTATGTTCCTCGCGGGGATCCTGAATTTCAGGCGTTCCTCGATCGCAATCCGGTAGCCCTTATGGACTACCTAGTACACAAGTCTATTCAAATATCGATCGAGGACCACCCGATCCGGAAGTGTACGATTATTCTCGTGAACCATCCCAGGCCTTTGTAGAACAGTTTGCATCATCTCTCTTGCCTCGAGTCACGGAGAAGGGCGGTGCCCCTGTGCCTCCTTTTTCTCTTCCACCAACCATATCGACTAGTTCTCAAATAGTCTTACCTATTCCTAACACCGCAGTTACCTCGAATATTCCACAACCTACTTCTGAGAGGTCCTCTACCCTGGCTTATGATGAATGCGTCTGCGCACCCGCATATTGCTGTTAATTCATCTATGCCCTCCATTGTATCCCAAGGTCAATACCCCTTTATGAGCCAACCCCCTCCGAATAGTCAGTTGGTTCCTGCTTCCCGTCCTCTAGTGGGTTTTCTTCCAATATTCCAGCAACAGTGACCTTCACCCATCCTATAGCATCAGCACCCTTAATGCCTAATCCGGCAGTAGAAGGCCCCTTTCAGGTCTTGTTCCCCAATATGTCCAATCAAATTGGCACTCATATTCCTCTATCTATCCCGATTCAGTCAACAAGCACAGGAGTCCACCAATCACAGGCTCCGTCCATCACCCAACCAGCATTTTCTCAACCACTTATTATCTCACAGCATACCTATACACAAGCTACTTCACAACAAATACCCCACCAGGTGTCACCCAGAACGCCTGGTTACTCCTCTTATCATCCTATCAATCAACAGATGAATCCCCCATTGACACCTCAACAACATCCACCATTTGCTTCTCATGTGGGACATACCAGTGTGCCTCCTCCTCCATCGGACGTGGTTCAAATTCTCTTGAAAATCACGAGACTTGGAAGCCTCCACAAAAGGGGCTCGTCCTTCCTACTCCTTTGAAGAAGTGTGTAATGAACCCATTCACCCCTCAGTGGCGTTCAAGCCTTATCCTCCCCAATGGGAACTTCCCAAATTTTCAAAATTTCATAGTCGGGAAGACCCTCAACAACATTTGCGAGCATTCAAACATGCTTGCTACCTCATAGTCCAGGATCAGGAACTTATGCTCCGTACCTTTCCTATGTCTCTAGCGAGTCTGCTTTAGGTGAGTCAATAACATTCCTCAACATTCCTTGTTTTCTTTCTCTCAATTGGCCCAGATGTTTGTTGAAAACTTTTCAATAAATATCGCGCATAAGATCTCGATTACAGATCTTTATAACATTCGTCAATTCGATGATGAGTCTATTGCAGACTTTGTCGCTCGTTGGAGAGGGATAATCAACCAATTGTCTTTCTCCCTTCCTCAATCCCAACAAATCGAGTTGTTTACTCGATCTTGTGCTAATCATATTTCTTCCACTTTGAGGATCCAAACTTTTCATACCTTTGAAGAAGCCTTTACGATGGCACGTAAACTTGAATCTCGCGCCATTGAACAAGGGAAGCTAAAACTTCGATCTAAATCTAAACCAGATTTTTCTCGGTTTACCAAACCAAATTCTTCTCCTTCTAAAGACAAGAATCAGGGATCCACCAATGCTATCGTATTAAAAACATCACGAGCCGATAATACTTCTAATCAAACAACACGGAGAGACTCCTCGTCCTCTCGAAAAGGGACTTCATCATCTCGATCCTTCGCTCCATTGGGGGAATCATATGCCTCTATCTTAGAGAAAATGTTGGAAGTTCGCATGATCGAACTTCCCCCCATTAGGAATATTGATGAAAGCGAGAACGTCCATTACGTATAGAAAATGATTTCTGTCATTATCATAGAACGAAAGGTCATGACATCGAGCGATGTCAAACTTTCAAAAATCTTGTCGAGAATTCATTGATAAAGGCGAGCTCATTACGGATAACCCAAATGCTCCCCAAATCGAGGCCTTTGGATGTTTTTAAACAACCTTTTCCCAATCATTCCCCGAACCATAATGCTTCAGAGTCTCAAAAACCAAACACTCATACTATCAACTTCATCTCTACTGAAGAATCTTCTTCTGAAACCAAGCCATCTGCGAACACATCAACCGAATCAGAACCTTCTTCCACTACGTCAATCACTAGAATTCCACCATCTTCCGATAGCCCGTCTTTGAATATTCCTACATTGCTAGATACGGGTTCATCTTTCTCCACTCCTTTGTCTGACCTTCCATCCATACCCGAGACAGTGTCATCCTCATCTGTCTCATCGTCAAACATTCTTTCAATGCTCGAGGCAATTACATCCCTTCGAGTTTCCACTACAGATACATCTACTTCTGTTGCTCCCATTCTCACTGCAACTATGCCCCTGGTGAACGTACCTATAATTGTGCCAACTCCGATGGAAGCGTCTTCGATTTTGACTCTTCCTGTCTCTTTTCCAACAGTAGTTCCACCCATAATTCTTTTGCACTTTTGAAGTAGTCCCTTCACAGGAAGCTGCTTCTTCATCACTCACTTCTTCCACCACTAGTGCTTTGCTTCGCCCATTAAAGAAAAATCAAAAGAAGTAGCACCAACACCTATACGCTCGGTTCCTGAACTTAAACCGAGACAACCAAAATCTAACATTGCGCCATCAGTACCTCCCCACTTGCTTCCTCCGAAAAGGTTACAATCACCTTATGCCGTTGAAGTTGTCACCATCCCTGAAAAAGGAAAGCCCATATTTCGAACCATCAAGACCCTTGGTGCTTTCCCACAAAAATCTCTCTCTACGCCCCATAAAAGATTGGATTTATCTGCTGAGAAGGCGTCTTCTTCTACACACTTATCAAAACCATCATCTTCTTCTACAACACATTCCTCACCAACACCCCGGAAAGTGGATTTACCTACCAACAAGACGCCACCTCCTCTATCAGGATCATCATCTTCATTACCAAAAGCCAGGGCGCCCTATGTCCCTCCGATTACACCTACTTTGGGAGCTTCTTCCTCATCTAAATCAACATTATCTAAATCATCAGTAAATTCGACCAAGCAACCTCCTTTATCTTTGAAGACCACAACACCTGTCACATCTCCATCATCTTCAAAATCTATTTTAGGGGCTCCTCCTCCACCAAAATCAATCATGTCTCACTTACTTCCATCTCAAGTGCCCAAGACTGCTCCTCCAGTGTCGAAAAGAATAAGATGATCCTAAAAAGGCGCATCGAACCTAACATGCGGGTTCTTTTGCCTCGGCAGTCTGTTAAGGCAAAGAGGCACCTTCATCACCTCTATCCTCATCTTCATCTACCGGGTTTTACACCGAAATCCTTCACCAACTTATCCATCTTCATCTATATCCCTTCCTCAGATTAAACCTTATAACCTAAAGGAGCTAAACCTACCTGGTTTAACTCTGATCTAATTTGTGCTTATCACCGTACCCCAGGTCATGATACTGAGGGATGTAAAGCTCTTCAAGCTGTTGTCAACAACCTTTTGGACGAAAGTAATCTTTTGCTGGAGGAGGAGGAACAAGTATCTCCTGTCATCTTAGCCTCATCTGAGCCCCAACGATCCACTCAGACCTCTAGTGATTCCACTCCAATTGACCTTCCACCTTCTCAAATTGATACAATCCAGGTCGCCACTAGAACCCAACACTATGATAATCCATCTCCCTCTACAGCATCTCGACCACGGGTTATCATTTCTGCAGCCCCTGAAGGAATTCCTCCTTCCTCATTAGCCCCACGACCTAAGGTCTCTATTCGTGCTGCCCCTCGAGCTCAAATTCCCGTGTCAGTTGAGGAGAGTGTTATGAAACAACTCACCCAGGCTCCGGTCAAAATGTCTCTTTTTGACCTCATCCAATCCTCTCCACAACATCGCCAGGCTCTGATTGATAATCTGCGTCGCATCGCAGTGAATTCAGATGAGCCCCAGCCCTACGAGTTGGTTGTTGGATTGAATAGACCATCAACCACCATTTCTTTTGAAGATTCAGAAATTCCTTCTCTTTCTTCCGAGGATTTGGAGGCTCCCCTCTTTATCACAGTCCAAATCGACAACACTACGTTAAAACGCGTTATGATCGACAGTGGAGCTGCACTCAACGTCATCTCCTCCCACACATTCGAGCAACTTAAGTTACCAAAGAACGTAGTGTCACCCCCGCCTTTCGCCCTTCGATCATTTAACGATCAGTTAGCAGTTACTTTAGGAACTGTGGTCTTACCCATTCGAGTAGGTAAGAAGCTGCTTCATGAACTCTTCTACATTGTCGAAGGAAAATTCCACTATAATATGATCCTCGGACGCTCCTGGATTCGTGCAATGCATTGTGTCCCATCCACCCTCCATCGATGCTTAAAATATCAATATGAGGGCAAAGTATATACTCATCCAGGAGATCCTTTTCCTTCCGCACAATGCGACATGACCACAAGGTCTGCCCCTCTAAAGGAAAATACTTCTTCTCCTGACGGGGCCTCATCTTCTTCCATACCTGCAACCAAACTACCGGATTTACAAAATCTAGAAGAGACATTGCAGCGTTTCTCACTGGGAGAGCTTCCTCTCTTTTCTTTCGATGCCCATCTCAATCCTAGTGAGTATGGTAGGCCGGACAAACAACCTGAGTATCAACCAGGTCTCGGTCGCATCGTCACCATTGGTCTGCCCAATCAACAGACTAATTTCATCTATGGTGGTCTTGATACGCCTCATTATCACCCAGATTCTCCTCCTAGGACCAAACCTTACTTAACAGGGTTCGATTATCTACAAAATCCCACGTTTGCAAAAACTTATCTATATCGATGCGCGTGGAAGGGTTTTGGTCTAGGAAAATATGAACAAGGTGTGCATGACCTCACATCCATTCCTACTCTCATGCCACATCAAAAATTTGGTTTAGGATTTAAACCTCTTTCAAAAGCCACCGTCACTATTCTCGATGAGCCTCTTCCTATTGAGGAACCATCTTCTCCCGCTAAGTCAGAAGCATCACTCGATGTGGACGACGACATTTCCATCCCACCTAACTTTTTTTTTGATCAATACCATTTCCTTAGGGCCGCTAGCCTATACGACTAGCAACCGGTCCGCTTCATACCGTTAATCTTCCACGAGATAGTTGGAGATGACTCTCCTACTATCAACACTATCCAACTTGTGCGGATGATGATTCTGTCCTCACCTATGCAGGGGGAGGATTCATATCTTCCCAAGACTATTCCTTCGACACGTCTCGCTTCTCAACGAAGCCCTTTGTCGACCTTAATATAGGGACTTACGAAGACCCTCGCATCATTAAGGTCGGCCAATCCCTTAATCCACGGGAGTTAGGAGATTTTACCACTTTTCTTTCCAACCATCGTCAAGCCTTTGCTTGGTCATATGAGGATATGCGGGACTCGATCCCGATATTGTGGTCCACAATATCGTTACTCTTCCCAACATCAAGCCAGTTAAACAAAAACTGCGTAAAATGCACCCTAGAGTAGCCCTTCTTGTTAAAGAAGAATTACAGCGCTTGCTCTCGGCTAACTTCATCCAACCCATCGATTATCCATGATGGGTTTCCAATGTAGTACCGATAACTAAAGCTCTTGGGAAAATTTGAATTTGTCTTGACTTAGGGATCTTAATCTTGCTTGTCCAAAAGATGATTTTCCTCTACCTAATATCGACCAACTCGTGGATTTAACTGCGGGTCATGAGATGCTTTCTCTTATGGATGGTTTCTCTGGATATAATCAAATTCTCATCGCACCAGAAGACCAACATAAGACTTCTTTTATAACTCCTTGGGGGACCTTTTGCTATCGCGTCATGCCTTTTGGTCTTAAGAGCGGGAGCAACCTATCGGCGAGCAATGACCTACATCTTCCATGATCTCTTACACAAAGCGTGGAAGATTACGTTGGCGATCTCCTCGGCAAATCCAAGCGTCGTCGGGATCATCTTTTCATCCTTGCACTCTCTTTGAGAGGCTTATCCGCTTTTGTCTTCGTCTAAATCCATTAAGTGCGTGTTTGGCGTTCTCAGCTTTGGTAAACTTTTAGGTTTCATCATTTCCATCGGGGTATTGAAGTGGACCCATTAAAAAATAAAAGCTATTCTTGAGATGCCTCCCCCTTCTAACTTAAAGCAACTCCATGGTCTCGAGGGCGTCTTGATCGGTCGTCGTTTTATCTCACAATTGTCGGACCGTTGTCGACCTTTTCATCATCTCCTCGTAAGAATGTTCATTTTGAATGGGATGAACATTGCCAAAAGGCCTTTGATGATCTCAAAGCTTATCTTCTCTCTCCACTGTGCTTACACCTCCACGCGAGGGGAGCCTTTCTATCTTTATATCTCTGTGATGACCATGCTCAGGGAGCCATGATTTCGCATCGGGACACTTGCGGTAAAAACAAGCTGTCTATTACATCATTCGCACCCTCCATGAGTATGAAACGCGTTACTCAGAAGCTGAAAAGCTATGTTGTGCTCTCTTCTTCGCAACTTCTAAGCTTCATTACCTCCTTAATCACAAAACTTATATTGTCACAAGTGTCGATCCACTCAAGACAATTCATGCAAAGCCTTATCACAATGATCGTATCACTCGTTGGCTCATGCTTATGACAGAATTTGACCTCGAGTTCATCCCACAAAAGTCTATCAAGGTCGGGTTATTGCAGATCAATTGGCTGATGCTCCTCTTCCGGACACCCAAGACCCCCTTGCTCGATTCCCGATGAATATATCCAACAAATTGATTTTGGTCTATCTCCATTTAAAGTAAAGCTCTTCTTTGATGGATCCAAATGCCGTGGGGGAGTGCGGGTTTCGTGATGATTCCTCCTTGGGGTACGCCTATCCCAGTCGCACACAAATTGAACTTTGAGTGCACCAATAATATGGCTGAATACGAAGCTCTTGTCTTAGGTCTCCAAAATGCCATTAATCTCGGCGCTCGTCATATTGACATCTTTGGTGATTCTGAACTCATCGTTAATCAAGTCACGGGTGTCTATCAATGCAAGAATGATATCCTTCAAAAATATCGTGACATCGTTCTTGCTCAACTCCAATCTTTCGATAAATTCACTATCCAAGCCATTCCTCGCACCTGAAATCGATTCGAGAACTGATGGCTTCCTTAGCCTCACTTATCCCACCTTTTACCGAAGACTCGCGTCTTTATGTGGCTGTGCAACGATTAGATCAACCATCTCATCTTAGGCAACTATCTTCAATCCATGCTTTGTCACAACCCATACTCGGGATGAGTGGTATCAGCAGATTGTTGATTATCTATCTCATTCGGTGCTTCCTCGAGATCGACTTCCATGGTAGAAGATCTTTTATCCAACGCGCGCTAATCACTATACTATCTAGGCGGGATTCTTTACAAACGCGGCTTGAGGGTATTTTGCTTCGGTGCCTCAAAACCCATGAATCATCTAAAGCCATCCGGGAGGTCCATGACGGTATCGTGGTGGACATTTTAGTGGCTTAGTTGTGTTAAACGCATCTTACGTTTGGGATATTATTGGCCTTCTCTTAATCGAGATTGTTGTGAATACACTAAGAAATGCGTCAAGTGTCAACAACATTCCAATCTCATGCACATCCTAGTCGGGCTTTACTGACTGCGGCAGAGATTGTGGCCTTTTTGCAATGGGGTCTTGATCTTATTGGTCTCATCAATCCCGTTCTTCACGGCGTCATCATTCTATCATCACTTTGCCACTTTGAGTACTTTACTAAGTGGGTGGAGGCTATCCCTCTTTCTTGAACAAAGGCTAAACCCATAGTTGATTTCGTCTATCAACACATCATTTGTCGCTTTGGCGTTCCACACAAACTCATCACGAGATAATGGCAAGTCTTTCAAGAATGTTGATTTGCGGAACCTCTGCAGCGCTTTCATATCAAACTCGAGTTTTCTTCTCCATACTATCCTCGAGCTAATGGTCAAGCCGAAGCTTCCAATAAAACTTTGCGTAATATCCTCATGAAAGGTAACTAGTCAGTTTGGTAGGGATTGGCATTTACATATCCCTTTTGCTCTCTGGGCTTATCGGACTAGCATTCGTACTCCTCTTTGGTGCTACTCCCTTCTCTCTCGTCTATGGAGTGCAGAGGTTTGTCCTTCCTTTGGAAGTCCAAATTCCATCTCTCTGTGTTTCTCTCAGAGAATTTGTCTCTGATGAGGACTATCGTCAAAATCGTCTAGCACAACTTGAATTATTAGATGAGCGGCGACTCAACGCTCTTGAACATCATCAAGTCTATCTTGAGCGTGTCAAACGTGCTTATAACAAGCATTTGCAGCACCGTGACTTCAAAATTGGGGATCTTGTTCTTAAAGAAAATCAAAACGTCACTACACTCGAAAGAAGTCAACGTGGTAAGTTTGCCCCCAACTGGATGGGCCCCTACATTATCACTCATAAATATGGGTCTGGGGCTTATCGTTTATCTTCCATGGATGGTATACCTGAAGCGGAACCTCTTAATGCTTTGCATCTACGGCCCTTCTACTGTTAAAGTCTATCTTACACAAGTCTAGTCACAACACAGATCTTTCATCCGTCTGAAACAACCAGTCATATACTTTTATGGTGATCTGAAACTATGTGGTTCTCCGCCTATTGCCTCTTTTACCTTAAAATATGAGTACCGCGGCTCTACTCATTGCATGTTTCTTTTGGATATGTTCCTCCTCATGGTAGGAATACCTTAATCACCACTTCATCTGTCCCAAGTGCTTATCCTAATCGAATCTACTCGGGGCATGAGTACATGTTCTTCTATGTTCTCCTCCCCTCCGTCTGATCTACCTAGGTCTAAACTCAGCTTCTTCCAACAAGATTTTCAAAAAAAAAAAAAAAAAAAAAAAAAGAAGAAAAGATGCTATCCAAAAAAGATAGACCGATCCCTTGAAGGACAGCTATCCATACATTGTCAAATGAATCAAAAGGAAAAAATATAGACCATACCCTCGAAGGATGGCTATCATTAAAATTCAAAATACAGACCGCTCCCTTGAAGGACGGCTGTTTCTCAAAGAAATATTCAAGGCTTCTTGCAATTAATCAGCCTTTCAGTCAGTTTATACACCTTTTAGCATCATTGAAAGACTTCCCGCATCGATCAGTCTTTCCATATCAAGCAAACTTCCCGCATTGATCAGTTTGCTTTTCTGTCAAAATCATGAAGCTGAGATTTAGGACCTTTTGTCGATCATATGGAGAATCCTATTTTCCCACTATGGACATGTATTCTGTCCCTTGTAAATTCTGACAAGATACTTACTTACTGCTCCTTTCGTTTCCCTCCTAGATCTGTTTTGCGGCTAGTTAGTGTCAGGTTTATTTTAGCCTTACATAGGGCCTTACATGCATGATATTGTGATTTTCCTATCCAGATTCTATCTATGGTCGGTTGGGAGCCCAACTTATCATTTTCTTCCTTATCCGGGTATATCTTCTTTTTTCCTAGTCAGGGTCGTTTTCATTACATCCTTGGCTCTCGCAAAGAGTATTCCCCATTATTCTTTGTTTTTCATCCAGTCAAATTGGCATTTTACATGTTAATTTAATCAAAATTTATCTTCTATCTAATTTCATCTCATCTATCAAAGCATCTATTATCAACACATGTGGCTCTGGCTATCTATTTTCATCAAAATTAAATTAACATCTCAGACAGGCCAAGTACATCAATCACATCTATCTATCTATCCATCAAAATATCTAAAAGCTGGTGCATCCAAGTTACACTATATCCATCTATATCCATTTTTCATCAAAATAAAATCACATCTATCCATCTATCCATCAAAATATCGAAAAATATGTACATCCAAGTTACATTACATCTATCTATCTCTATTTTTCATCAAAATTATATCCAAATATCAATCACATCAAATCACATCTATTTCTATCCTCTATCAGTCTATATCCATCAAATCACATCTATTTCTATCCATCAAATCACATCTATTTCTATCATCTATCATATCAATCACATCAGATCACATCTATTCATCATCTATCAGTCTATATCTATATCCATCACAATTACGCTACATCTATCCATGTATATCAAAATCAAAAGCATGAGAACAATTATATGACAAATGAAATGATGAATCTATATATATACATGTGTGTACATGTACAACAAAAGGGGTGGCTTTGATCAAGCCATCTATCTGATGCCTTCCATCGAGGCTACATCAATACATGGATACAAAATCTATCGATCTCTATATCGTAAAATCCGACGCATGGAGGACACTATCTCCCTCCACCCTCCTCTGGACCAGTGTCTCTCACGGCCGCCGCTTTATCGAGCTGGATGCACTGCTGGAGGTCTCGGCCCACCTCGATCTCTCCCGGTGCTCCCTCACTTTGAGGCCCCGCTCGCTGTGGCTGTGGCTGATCTCCTCCTCGCCCGTCTGCAGAGGCACATCGGGGCATCTTTGCGCTAGGGCATCCTCATAGTATCTCACCTCGGCGAGGAGGGCGATATGTGCTCGGGCTCACGGTACCGGCGCTCGTAATGGTCTTCTTTGGTGCTTCTTTGGGGCTGCTGGCGCTGCTTTGGTGGTGCTCCTCTAGGTCGTACCACTGCGTGCTGGGACTCGACATGGCACTGTCTCCCCATATTTGGCCACGAGGGCCTCCACATGTCGAAGGTAGCGATCCCTCTGTGGATCGCTATATCTCGCTCTGGGCGGCGGTATCTCTCTCCACAATTAGGGCATCCCTCTCTCTGCAGCCAAGCCACATCTCCTCAAGAGCTACACGATGTGTACATGTCGGGGTGGCATGCTCTCCCTCCGGTCTATCCGGCCATGCCTAGCAGCTATATCATCCTCGTCGGCATCATAGATGTCGGGAGATGCTTGTGGTAGCTCATGTCGTACCATCTTTGCGTAGCCCTCGTCCCCCCTGCATCATCGTCACTTTGCTGTGGAGGTGGGGCCTCTCTCGATGGGTGCAGGGATCAAAATCGGCGGATCGGTCTCCTGTTTATCCACTTTATAAGGCGTGTAGGTGGTCGGCCTTTATCTGCACCCGAGGAGGCTGTCTCAATACCCGCATAAATGCGGGACTCGCTCCCACATATCGGCTGCGACCCCTAACCACCTGCTCAGCCTCAATGCTTTACCAGTGAGCATCTGACCGACCCATGTCGGAAATGCCGATATGGCCTCCGGATGACACAGTGCAGTGTCGGCGTCTGGCAAAGCTCATTGTACCAATCAGCCGATCTCCTGTATCCCTGCGGCCGTCGCCGCCATCGCGAAATCCATAATCGATGCCTCCCACTGCTGCTGGCATCCAAGGAAGCCCGGATGGCCTGATCACCGCTATGTGCTCGTATGCCCAGCAATGGAGCACAAAACTGACATCTATACCCGTCCTCCGGCCTGTGGTGTACATCCATAGCTCATGGTATATCTGAGCTATCAGGGCATCAGCAAAGGCGAACACCTGCCTGAACTGCAGAATGTCGCAAACACAGTCTAATAGCAACAGTGGGAATCTCCCACCTCCTGAATCTGGCAGAGCAAAGTAGGATATAGCCATCTGAATCAGCACTATCCGTCTGCTCCGGGGGCTATCCTGTCTATACTTTGTGAGGCTATCCTCACTGCCCCGGACACTATCTCTGAGTCATCTGCCCTGTCTCTGTATAATCGACCTAGGGCCCTCTGCTGCTGCTCTCCGGGGTGTAATCTCGATCGGGTCCCCAGTGATAGGCAATCTCAGTATCCTGTATATGTCCTCATGGGTGATGGTCATCTCACCCGTCCTGAACCAAAAAGTGCACGTGTGGCTGTCCCACCGTCGCACTAGTGCCCGCATCAGCTCCACATCCCGCGGCACTCGTCTGTAATATCTGAAACCCCCGAGCCCGGCTAACTCTAGATGCCGCCAGTCTGCATCAGTCACATCTGGGAGAATAGTCTCCAGTAACTCGGGAATAGCATCCCTCATATGTAGAGCCTCTCGTGCCTGCACCCACAACAGCAAGAGCAACATTAGTCTCGAATCGCAGTATCCAAAACAACAAAAACTTCATCTTTTCCCATCGGCGTCGATTTAATAAAATCGGCGTCGTTTGTCTCTAATCGGCGCCGATTAATATCAATCGACGCCGTTCGAAAACTCGATCGCGCCCGATTGTACCATCGGCGCCGCCGGCTTTATCCGGACGTAAATCAGCCCCTTGCCCCCATAAACACAAAAAAAAATCAAACAAAAAAAAAAAAAAAGAAATGCAACGGGTTCAAGAAGAACCACTTACCCCAGGTCGTGTCCTCCTGCGCTTCTGACCGCTCCCAGAGGCTTCCATGATGCTCAAATCAAAATTCTGCCTCTCTCTGAATCAGTCGTCACGATGAAAATAAATCGTTTACGTTTTCCGTTCGCATATTTATATGCGCTACGATTAGTCGACGCCGATTTTTCTGATCGACGCCGTTTATATTGGTCGTCGCCGATCGATATGGTCGCCGCCGATTTTCCGCATCTATTTGCCATAGTGTTGATGCTTGGCTTATTTGTCCATCTGATCATTATTGTGTGCTGAATATTGCCTTTCGGCACATCTTTTCGATATCATTGTCTATTTCGAGTTTTGTTCCCTTTGCGTGGGACACTCGTACTTTTTGGCAGCCTAGAGTTAAACGGGTCTGTAGGCACTAACGTCGTTTGCTTTGCAGACCGTCTAGTTGTCCCTACCAATGTGTCTCTCTTTAGATGCTGACTATTTTGCAGTTCTCCTTACACTCATGGGTCTGTAGGCACTAACGTCGTCTCATGAGGAGACCGGCTAGTTTGCGCTACCAATGTGAGTTCCTTAGGTTGCTGCCTTTTTATTTATTTTTATGCGTCATCAATGATCAGATCTACTCCAGACATCCGACTGGGGCATCCTGCATTTTCATCTACCTCTTTCAAACTTGGGATCGTCTGTTCTATCACCTATCCCATCCCTAGTTTGAGGGGGATCACATCATCACTCATTCTTCCCTTCTTCCATCTCTTAGTTTTTGTCTCATAACCTTGCTTATCGCAAGTTACTTGACAAAAAGGGGCAAAATGTAGACACTTAAAATTGGTTACTCAATTTAGTGTCCCTCACATTCGTTTACCTGCTTAGGTAACCTGGGGCACGTTTACGACACCACTATCCCCTTGGGATATTATCCAATTTGTGATTTAAACACCTATCTTAAATTTAATTCATCCCATTGTATCTTACCCATGAGTAATTAAATATTAAACATTTAATTACACCTCTCCCCAGGTATCCTAATCACTTATCTACCCCAAATTTATTCTATCTATGTATCACCCCTTTTTTCCTCTTCCCCAAGCGGGATATTTTCCGTATTTGGGGTAATTCTCATATTTCTAGAAATCAATCATTTTGGCCATCTCGGGAGTCTATTCCGCGATCGGCGCCGACCCATATGGTCGGCGCCGATTTTCTAGGAGCGGCGCCGATTATAAAAGCAAGTCCAGAACTCAGTTCTACGGACCGAAAAACAGACGAACGCACGCACGAACAGAGAGAGAGAGCGGATCGCGAAAGAGACACAGGTTGTAAGAAAGAGAAATCTTTTAGCATCAAGTGTATCAAATGAGGGCAGATCCTGTCTGAATCAATCCCTGAGAGGAGCACCGTTACTCTGCTTCTATCACATCAACATCACATCGCATCCATCCATCGATCCTCTGGTGACTCTGTTCGATGCCTTACCAACTTCGGCATATCCAGACGTCGGTACGTCATGTCATCACTTCCCATTCTGAATCTTCTTGCCTTGTCACCGATCAAGTGGTCTACCTTGATCGACGCCGATCTTACGATCGACGCCGATCCTTCATCGATCGGCCCGATCACATCGCCGATCACATCGGTCGGCGCCCGATCACATCGATCGGCGCCGATCATCCTGCAGATAGGTAAAAGGCCACAGGTAACACAAATCCAGCTTTATTTTCATAGTTTCCTGTTTTCTGTAGCTGTCTGTCTGCTGTTTAGATTCTGTTTCATTACCATAATCAGAAAATCAAGTCTTTTTGTACATCTTTCATCATGTATGCTTCTTTACTTAATTGAAAATGTGGTGACATCCGGCCGAGGAAGCTTATCGCTTCCCGGACCCACTTTTCGGGCAGTCCACCCAAATATCTTTTAACGCCATCTTTTACTGTCAAGCATCGGTGTATTGCAGGTTACTCGGATCTATTGTGTGAATTGCTCGTGTGCGCCCGTCTTATCTACATCGACCTCTTTATCCGTCTACATCTTCGGATCTTGTCCATCAGTATCAATTTCATTGGAGTTTTTACCTCCTCCATTTTCTCTTCCTTCCTTTTTCCTTTTGTGCCCTCTAATCATTATCGGAGGATTTCTCCTAACATCCCTCCACTGGTATTGCCTTTTCATCTTCCCTTCACCTTCTTCAATATCTCTATTGTCTTCATCACATACTACCTTTGCATCATTTTCTCTGTTGTCCTCTCCTCCTTTCTACCCCTAGTTTTCTTTCATTTCATTTGTATCATCTTCATCTCCTCTTCTCCTTACACTTTCATCCTACTTATCCATTGATAACCTGACTCACCAATGTTGTCCCATATTTTTAATCATCCCACCATCCACATGCATTTCCATGTGTTTTGTTTCATATTCTTTACCTGGGTCTTACCCCTAACACGAGGATTCCATTCCCTTCTTGTTTCGGTCTATCATCTCTTCTTTCCCTCCTATTTCCATTTCCCCCATTACTGAACTTCTTTCTCTACCACCCCTATCTTCCTAGCTCCTCATAGTTCCTTTCTTTCTCTTTTCCATTCTACTTCTTCCCCCATCTTCTTTAACTTCTTCATCTTCTTCATCTCCTTCATCTTTCCATCCTACTATTCCTATTCATCTCTCCAATCATCCTTCTCTCATATTCTTCACATCTTCTCTTTCTCAGCTTTGTCATCTCTTTCATGATCCATTCTTTCTCTCCCTTTTTTTTTGATCTCCATCTCCCTTTCATCCTTTATTCTGTCATTTTCTTGTCTTCTTATTTGTCCTTCATCATTTCTTTCTTCCACCATTTCTCCTCTTTATTATCTCTGTTGCTTCTTTACTATGATATATCTCTGTACATTCACCTTCCCTTCTAATCTCTTTTCCCTTCTCATCTCATCTTCTTCTTGTTTAGACTTCCTCCCTCCCTTCTTCTCCTACTCTCTTTCTCTATTTTCTTTTTCTCCGGTCCCTGCTTCCTTACCTATTTATTTCCCCCTTATATTTTCCCACTACCTTCTTATTAACTATCATTCTCTCTCTTTTGTGCTTTCATCTATCTTCTCACCTCTCTTATCATCCTTATCTACTATTTGATCCCTCTCCTCCACCATGTCCTTTCTATCCCAACCATGTCTACTTTCTCTTATCTCTATCATCCATCATCCACATATTTCATCCCATCTTCCTCGGACATTTTTTTAATCTTGAAGGATACCATAATGGCCAACACCTATATGATCTTGTACTCTTTTATGAATATTTTCTCTTCTTTTGTTTTGTCACAAAATTATCTCTATCATACTTATTAAAGAAATGAGACTTCTTTGTCTTCTTCACCTTCTAATTTTCTAGCACTTATGCATCTTTCCTATGAAACATGATTACATCATATTTATCACCCTTTTAGGGCATTTTTTCTCACCTTTCTATCCTATCTGCTCATCATGTCCACATTTATGATTATTCCCCTGGGATATCTTATTTCAACATCCATCTATGTCTTATGTTGGGGCACATTTTCATCCTTGTACTTGTCAACACATATAACTCATTTTGGGTCATTTTCATGCCTTGTGCTGGGGCATCATTATCTTCATCTTCATCCCTTTTGCAGACACATTATTTTTCACACGATTCCTTACAGACAAAGGATTGCGCACATCTTTTGCATTCAGTTGCACATATTTTGATGTTTTCCTATGACCCATTAGTCATCATGGTTTACATCCATACTACAGTGGTCTTCACTCACTCATTGGTTTGTAGAATGTTGTCGTCTCTCCGTTGAGACCGCAATTGTCCTCTACCAATGTGATATTGGAGTCACCACCATAGTTTGTTTTTCATTGTTATTGCAATCCTTTTTTTCCTAAGGCATCTTTCCTTTGGTCATGTCTTCATCCATCCTCGGACACATATCTCATCTAACCCTTTTTGTTTTTGTCTCATGGCTTGCTATCGCAAACCACTCAACAAAAAGGGGAAAATGTAGATACCAATTTTTGGTGTAGTGCCTCTCCGTATCTCGCATTCATATAACTTCCCCTCTCGCCTTTTTTTTTTCTTAAATTTAAATAAAATCCCATCCATTTTTCACCTTATTTAATTAATTACCAAATGAGCTCCATGTGGACCCATTTGATAATTCAGATTTTTGGGCATTATCCCCCATCTCTCACAAATTATTCAAAACATGGGCAATAATGCACCGATCCGCCATCCCACTCTTAATCATTCAAAAAGACAATACTTTATTTCACCTATTATCCCCACCTCTTATCACATCCTTATCCTTTTCTTTACTTTAAGTCAAATTGTGAGCCCCGCTGGATCACATCATGTTTCTTAACTCGGGGTTACTTTACTCAACCCCTGAGTATCTTTTAACCTACAGTTTAACCTCACCATTAAACTATAAATATGGGTTTTTTCCCATATTTAGGGAGGAAGAAAAAGTTAGAAAATTTGGGTGAATGCTAAGGAATTTTAGCCATTTATCATAATATCATTATTATTCTGTCTTTGTGATAACATGTGGAATTTCCATGGTACTCTGCTCGTGATTTGGTTCATGTAGTGAGATTCATGTTGCACGCATATGATCAATAACATCATCTACATATTGGCATCTTTTAGGTTCTTTTGTTTATCAACTTGCATGTTATCTGTTTGGATTCTATTTTATTATTATTCTTATCACATGGGGTTGATAGCCACCAAGGGAGTTAATGCTTCCCGGATCTACTTTGTCAGGCAGCCCCGCATAAAATCTCTAATCAATCTTTCTCTAGTGTATGTGAGCTGTAGGTTTGTTGGGATCACACCGAGGAGTTTGATATCAACTTTGCACCCATATTATCCATCGTCATCTCCAAGGTACTAAGCCCTTGTATACTCGACGTTGTTTTGTGTTTGTTGATTTCTCATACACTCATTTGAACAGAAACAAGAAACTACGATCAACAAGAAGTGACTCTTTTTGTGATGAAGGCTATTTTGAGCTTATCCTCCTCTTTTACCATGATTTGGTTATAGCTTGAGTAGCCATCAAGCAATGAAAATATCTCTCAACCAACTACTAATTGAAGACATTCTCCATGGAAGGAAGTGGATAATGGTCTTTGAGTGAAGCTCTATTCAAGTCTTGGAAATCCACACACAATCTGATTTCTCCGTTTCTTTTCCTAATTGGCATGAGATTAGAAACCCATGATGAGTGCTTGTTCGAAAAGATGATACTTGACTCAATAAGTTTATTCAATTCCATTTTCATGAGAGGCTCAATATGGGGTTGAATAGCCTTTTCTTTTACCTAATAAGCTTGGCTTCTAGATCCAAATCGATAGTATGTTGTGCCACCCTTGGATCAAATCCTCTCAAATCTTCATAACTTTAGGAAAAGATATCTGGAAAATCTTGAAAAAGTTGTATGAAATCAGATTTCTCTTGATGAGTACTTACTTTTCCAATTTGGATCACCTTATCTTTTCTAACCAAAACTGGTTTTGAATCTTCACCCTTGACCATGATGTTTGCTTTCTTTCCAAAAATGATCATCGAGATTGAAGATGGATTTAAGAGTCACTAGGATTTTCAGAAGCTTGTTCATTCTTAGCTAGAAACTTTGGTCACCATACTGCTGCTCCACTTTATCTTGATTTTTTGAGGATAAATCAACTTCCTCATGCAAGAAATTGATGATTTTTGATCACTTTCGAATACTTTCTAGCCATTTTGTTGTTTGGAATAGCTGGTCTCACCACTACCTTGATATAGACTAAGTTATATCTTTCCTAATACTTTCAACCACATCAAATGCTGCCCCAATTTTTGCAAGCCTATCTGCAGCCTCATTCTTCTTCCTTGGAATGGAATCAATGTTAAAAGCTTCAAAGTATTCAATAAGATCCCATACCCGAGTTTTGTATCTCTTTAGGAGATCATTCTTGGTAGCTTTAAGTCCTCTAATTTGATTTACAATCAACTCACTATCTCCAAAACTTGCAAGTTCTTGATACCTTTTTCCCTTGCCTAATGTATTCAAAGGATTAATGCTTCACACTCACCATATTGTTAGAAAAAATAAATTGGAAACATAAATATGAGTAGTACTTGTTACTTTGGAGATATAAGAATTGCTCCCTCGAGCACCTTGCCTACTCCTTGAACCATTGAATATAAATTTCTAAAATTCATTGTCATCTTCATCATTTAGTTTGGTAATGTCAGGGAGAGATGGATTTGATTAATATAAGCAATAAATACCCAACTCACTTTCTTCCATCTCTTTGTATGGATTGCAGCCATGCTTCTTGATTTCCTATTCATCTAGTGTCGATATGGAATGCCTCCAACTTTGGTATTCGTCTCTGAGTACTTGGGAAATCCTCTTGATCAAAATCTAAGAAGTTGACATTGATTGGGCTTGGTACATGAGGCTCAATGTGGAAATTTGTAATAGGTATAGATATGATTGTATCCCTAGCTCCATACCTTGTTCTAAAAATCATGTGGGACCAATCAGTTGATAGGTACCTGCTAATTTTAGCCGTGAAATTGCTTGATAAACACAAAGCAAATAGTGGTGGTAGGTTAATCACTTATACATATTGCTAGATTGTGACATTTGGGCATGTATGCAATGTAAGATTTAATACTTTGATAACTCGAATGGTTGTCATTGCAATCCCATCCAATTGTACCACTCCTTTAGAGATAGTTTCATACTTTGAATCCAGTTGATTCGTAATTTGTTTGGGCATCACCGAGCTACTTAAACCTGAGTTTATCATGCAGATTGTGTACGAGGTTTCTCCCAATGATCAATGATACATAAAATGGTGGAGGTTTTCCATTTCCTTTTAGATGACCTTTCTCTTTCTTCATTACATTAGTGAGTACTTTTTCCTGATCCTTGGGTGCATGATTTAGAATGGATAAATTTTCCATAGTTGCTTGCAATAAATCCCTTTGCCCAAGAATTGTAAGTGATTCCCACATTGAGATGCTTACATTTGTTTTACTCATTTTCTCAATGATGTTAAAAGGAGATGGGTTGTCTTTTTCTACCCTTTATTTGGCACAACTTTCTCTTGCACATGGGCTACTATCAGAGACACCTAAATTCTCTTTTGCAATCTTATTTATAAAATGCACACAAATCACTCTTATTCTTACCAATTCCATTATAATGAGTGATCTTTGATAATTAACTAGCGTTTCTTTCCACTTTGGTCAGCTTAACAAACACTTCGTTGATCACCAAACCCCTTTCGCATCCAGATGCCACTTTACAACGAATCGTAAGTCAAAATCCTCTTCAAAATAGACAATTGGTGTTTATTAGCTAATTAAGCCTATTTTGCCCTTGTTTTAGTCAATATACCCTAGAATTGACTAAAAACCCTCTTCCAACCACTCAAAATCACCCCATTCACCTCTACAACGTCTCATCAAGCTTCAAAAGCTTATCCTAGCCTCCTAGTTAACCCTAAGCGGTTGATTAAGGCTTCACACCTCTTAATCACTTAGTAATTCACTAATTTTGATTAGCAAGGCCCAATCATGATTAGAAATTCTAATCTAATTTATGGATTTAAGTCCCACATGCACCAAAATACAAGTTTCTCCCAAAAGGAAAATTATAAGAAGGGTGTACCTCATTCCTTTATATTTTACACCATGCTTTGATTTGCATCTCATATAATAAATATGATATATAGCCAAGTTCAATCCTTTCTTAAAGCATTCAATGAGGTTAGTAGATGGATATCCAAAATGACCAAGTAGTCATTGGGAGAGGCCATTTCACCTTGTTTGGAGTAACAACCATAACCATTTGATTGCCCTCTTAGGTCTATTTAGGCCCATGTTAGGTAATTCAAGCATATTAGTAGGCATGTTTATTTATATTTTGTATTTTTTCATACTAGTTAAGCATTATTTTAAGCTTCTATCTTAATGTTACATTCCTAGACTTAGAACCCTTGGCTAGATGGATGGCATTGGTGTTAGCTCTCCTTGTTTAGTCATGTAATTTTCTTTGTAAAGTTTAGGGTGTCATCATTTGGCATGCCCAATGGGAAATACCCCATTGCATTCAATTTTTAAAGATTTTTAACTTAGTTTCAAAGTTTTTCATTTCAAGTTTATAGATTAGTTTCAAGTTTCCTAGATTAATTTCAAGTTTTCTAGTTTAAATTTCAAGATTTCTAGAGTACTTTCAAGCTTTCTAGATTAGTTTCTCAAGATTTTTAGATTAATTTCAAAGTTTTAGAGTAATTTTCAAAGATTTTAATTTCAAGTTTATAGATTAGTTTCAAGTTTCCTAGATTAATTTCAAGTTTTCTAGTTTAAATTTCAAGCTTTCTAGAGTACTTTCAAGCTTTCTAGATTAGTTTCTCAAGATTTTTAGATTAATTTCAAAGTTTTAGAGTAATTTTTAAAGTTTTATAGATTAATTTCCATTTTTGAAAGTTGTTTCAACTAGATTAGTGGTAGAACTTGTGTTTTCTTTCTTTTTATAGGATTTAAGGAGGCGATACCTTGTCAAAATTGCCAAAAAATACCCAAGATTTGAGCTTTTTGAAGAAATTTTTGTCAAAACTTGAATTTTTTCCACTTCCCCGTGAAGGGGCGCATAGGCATTGAACCAAGAGTGTAGGCGTTGAACCGTGAGAGCATGTGTCAAACTGGGAGTGCATGTGTTGAACTGGGAGCACATGCATTGAAGTAGGAGCACACACATTAGCTTGTATTTTTCAACTTTGTCATTTTTACAAAGGGGAGCACACACGTCGGTAGGGGAGCATAGGTGTTGAACTAGGAGTGTAGGTGTTAAAGTAGGAGTACACACATCAGCTTGCATTTTTCAAATGTCTATCATTTTTACAAAGGAGAGGGCACATGTCGGTAGGGGAATGCAGGCGTTGAAACATGAGTGCACCTGCTTGTCTGGAAGCACACACGTTAGCTCAGATTTTTTCAAATTGTTTGTCATTTTTAAAAGGGGGAGTGCACACATCGAAACGGGAGCGCATGCGTTGAAACATGTGTGCACACGTTGACAGGGCACACAGTGTGTCTTTATAAATTTTTCCTACAAGATCAAAGCTTCCATTTTTGGTTTTAGGATTTCTATTACTTTTCGAGGTTTTTAGATGCCATTTTTGTCAATTTCATAGATTTAGAGTAATTTTTCTCATAAAATCACTTAGGGTTTGAAGGAATTAATCTTGTTTCCATGATTTTTATGAGTTTGGGTTAAGGTGTGTATGCTCTTCTCTTGCACTTTGTGTGACCTAGAGAATCAAAAGCACTCTTAAACCTTCTTTTACTATCATTAGAGTAAGTAGGAAACTTTGTTAATCATCTTTTAGTTTAAATGCTTTTTTGCTAAATAACCAAGGCTAGAATTTTTGTATGCTCTTCCCTTACACCTAGTGTGATCTTGGGAATCAAAATCAAGTTTAGTTTTTCATTAAAAATTACTTGGATGAATTGGGAATAAACCTTGTTTTTTACAAAATTTGATAGTAGTTAATTTATTTACAAGCATTTTTCATGGTTATTTTCTTATGATATTGTGAATCTATTTTTGAAACTACTAACCATTTTGTGAAGGACCTAATGCTAGTCAAAGAAAGAAGGACCTAAATTTTTTTCTAACTACACGTGTGATTGTAGGTTGCCAAAAGGAGTATGAAAAAAACCACATTAAGTCTAAAAGATAAAAATACACTAGAATCATCACATTGTATTTGTAGGTTTTGGTTAAGAGCTACAACTCGTCCGTTCAACTAGGACATAACGCCTTTGGCATAAGCCTTAAGCTACAATAATGGGGGTGGTCCTAGGAACCCTAAAGTAGTTCACACAAGAGGGAACCTTGTGAAAAAAATAGGAAAGTGCTCCACACTACCAACTTGTCTAGTACGCCTTGGTGAGATTAGCGTCAAAGATATCTGTATTGTGACCCTGTGAAAGTATAACTTAATGCATTTCGGTGCTCATTATATTGAAGGGGGTAAAGTAAATCTGAGATACTCCCAAATTGGTCAGTGTGACTTTTTGGGTAAATTGAGCTCACTCATAGATATCTTGTGACACCTAGAGAGAACCACCTAGGAAGATTTCCGGCTTGGAGCCATTGTTTTTGTCTTAGATAGTATACTTGATAACTCTCACAAAGGGACAACTTTATTAGATTTAAACTCTCTTTTCTCGAACAAGGAAAGAATCTATTAAATTTGAAACCACGTGACATTTCATCATGAAATCTACTTAGTGTCATTTTTGTCCTAGTTTTTCACTTGTCTTAAGACAAGGAGAAACTCTGCCAAAATAACACCAAGTTTATTTCAACACCACTTGGTCTACACCCTTGTTTTCTTGTTGCCCATTTTGGAAAAAAAGGAAATAACATATAAGGATACCGCTTTTGCATTCTACTTGTGTGACTAGGTTGCAATGCCGAGCATAAGTATTGAAAGTGTGTATGGTACATACTCATGATCTAAGTAGGCCTCCTTGTCTCAAAAATCCATATTTGAGACTTATCATCATCAAATTTATGTGTTTTCATCCTTGTCTTATTTTGAGTTGTTTTTCTACCCACATTGTAGCATGTACAATTGAGATATTTACGCTTGTTTCCGTTGTGAAATTAGGCCTAGATCTCTATATTGTAGAGTTACACTTCACACACATAACAATTTCTTGTTATACTTAGACATAGTTTTTATATCCTAACTTTGTCTTGAGTTTTGTGAGTGTTGAGGATACATTTTTAGCATCGTGATAACATCATTTTGACACTAGAAATATTGCTTTCCCAAAATCTTGGTTCACGTGTCCAAATAGTGTCATTATGTTGCTCACATTGTTATCGTCCATTTTACAAGACTTGGAATTTGTTAGTGTTTAGAAACCTGGTTAATAGTATATATTGTTAGAAGAACACATCAACTTTATCTTATCATTTAGGCCTTTTTGTTTGCAAAATCAACCTAACTCGGTGATGTTAGGTTGTCACTATTTGGTTGCAGAAGCATATCTAGACAAAATCTTAGAGAATAAATTATTCGATGTAAACTAAATTTTGAGCATTGTACATCATTGTATTATTCAAAGGAAAACTTGTGTTATATATTAGCTTGCTAGGGTAGCTTGTTCATTATTCTTTAGTTCGTATGTTTGATTTGACCTATAAATTTTGTGGTTATTCTATAGTCACCTTGTTTTAATAACTTAGGGTTTTTACGCTACACAAATTTGACTAGGGTCCCTTGTTAATAAAACTTAGTGGAAATATTTTGCATTGTACCTTTTATTCTTAGTAATTCCTACTACAAGAAGGGGATCACGAAAGTTGGTTGCCAATATATTAGGAGGTGAAAACCCTCTTATGGAGGATAATCTCATGGTTGACCATAGTGGTGGAGAGGAAGAGTCCCCTCACGCAGATGAAGAGCTTCATTCCACCTATTTTGATGAATACATTTTTTATAATAAACATGAAGTTATTATGCTATTTTTCGAACTAGAAGCCAAATTACCTTCCATAGTAGACCCTTCTCTTATCGTCAACATGGTTCAGGGAGAAGAAGAATTACACCTCCCTTATCACACTCTTAACAAAATTTTGAGTATAGGTCATGCCTCTACTACGCATGACAGAATAATGGGGAGATACCATTTGAAAATGATGGAGGATATCACTTACCTACTATTAAATTTTTTTTTGAAGACCATAAAGAACATGTTCATCATGTGCAACCTCCTCCTAATGAAGATCATCATGCCATACCTATTAAAGAGGTTACGCTAGAACAACAGTTCCAAGCCCTCACTTGTTAATTGGAAAGTTTGGCTTCACATATACAAAAAGAACAACCAAAATTTGTGAAACAAACTATACCAAAGGAAAAACCTAAAGCTTTGTTTTACGAGTTCCCAATAAACACTCCTTGACGGGAGGCACAAAGAGATCCTTATGAAGATATTTTCACAAAAAATCGGGGTGGGAATACACCTAGGCTTAACCCTTTGTATAGAACTACGCCGCCACCTATGCAAGATCCACTTTTTAATCAAGAGTGGTAAACAATGAAGAACACCCTTCAAGCATTACAAGAGGGCCAAACCAGTAAGCAATAACAAGAAGTATTGGTTCGATGAGTTATGTCCTTACCCATTTGACAAAGCCATGCGTAGAGTACCTTTCCCAAGACATTTCAATTTTCTAAAATTTGATAAATATAAGGGAAAGGGTGACCCTCGTGATCATATAAAAGAATTTTATATGGCATGTCAAGAGGTGGCATTCAACGAAAATTATCTTATGCACTTGTTTCCATGAAGTTTAGGGAAATGACACTAGATTGGTTTGTGCATATCCCTAAGGGATCCATATCAACATGGATAGAACTAGCAGAGAGTTTTGTACGACACTTCTCTTTCAATATAGAAAATGACATTACCATGTTAGATCTCTGCAATGCCAAGAAATGAAACAATGAAAACTTCGCTGCATTTTTACAAAGATGGAGAGGGTTAGCTAGTCGCTTTCCTTGCTCCCTACCCAAAAAGTAGCTGATAGGCATATTTTTTCCCAACCTCCATCTAGACATTACATTCCACTTGTAAATGCATTGTGGTAACATGTTCGAAGAGGTAATAGAAAAAGGGAGTCAAATTGAAAATGCATTGTTAGCTAGGGGGACTCTAAAACCTTTCTCTCAAACACAATGATTCTAAATCTAACGATAAAACAAAGTTTGTTCCTAATAGAAACAAAAATGTCATTAGTGATGGGATAATAGACTCTAAACGGGTGCAAGTGGTGTAGAACCACACACCTTTGAAACTTACATTAGGTAATCCACCTACCGAGTATAAATGCTGCACTTTTACTCCTCTATCTGAATCCATATCATCTATACTAAAATAGTTGGAGGCCATTAACATGGTTAAGTACCCTGAAATGAAACCCTATGGGGATGATATACCCAAACCATCATGGTTTAGGGAGAATGAATTCTACGGGTTCCACTACATAAAGGGTCACAAAACTGACAAGTGTTTAATATTAAAACACTATATTCAAGACCTAGTCGACAACGGTGATATTGAAGTAGACTACACTATCGCTACTAAATCTCAAAATACAAACTTATGGATCTTTAAAGATCCTTTTCCCAATCACGAAGAAAGTAAAAATCTAGATGGGGAAAATCATCTCGAATAAAAATTCTAACTATATGTCCAACAAAGACCATTTTGATGCCTTGATAGGTTATGTTGACCCACTCATTAAGCAAATCAATACAATTAGAACTAAGAAAGAGAGTGCACTTTGTGGCAACACAAATGAGCTCACCTCGTTATAAATTCTGAACCTACTCTCCCTCCTCCTCAAGAGAGTCACTATGATGTGTTAGATCAACTGGAAAAAACGATGGCTAAGATTTCCATCTTATACCTTCTAAATATCTCTAGCATCCATAAGGATATTCTTTACAAAAACTTATAGGGATCAAGAGTATCCATTGATGTTGACCCAATAGATTTGTAAGCCATGGTAGCACAACTTGTTCCTTTGGAACAC
The DNA here is from genome assembly GCA_018340775.1 of Taxus wallichiana var. yunnanensis. Taxonomy (NCBI): domain Eukaryota; kingdom Viridiplantae; phylum Streptophyta; class Pinopsida; order Cupressales; family Taxaceae; genus Taxus; species Taxus wallichiana. The sequence continues at coordinate 550,085,191 of CM031234.1, forward strand.
ATAACCTTCAAAGACTACAAAATCCTTAGTTGAATATCCTTGACATAACCTACCATTACATATTGAGGTTATCATTAAATCTAAGAATGTTAAGAGAGTGCTTATGGACAATGGATCATGTCTTAACATATGTACTCTCAAACTAGTCTCGCTAACTAGGCTACACGAAGCTGATATGGAAACAAAGGTCATTACCATTAAGGCATATGAAAATGAAGAAAAACAATTAGTTGACACCCCGTGACACCTAAACCTATGAAATCACCTAAGTGAGATGACCTACCACGTGATGTAGAAAATAACTCACACCAACACCCCCTTCATCATAACTTAGGATGAGGCAACAAGTTAGAAATGAGAAATGGTCCCAGAACCAAATCTTGATGAGACACCCATAAACACCAAGGATATCAAGCAACAGAGGAAAAACCAATGGAAAAAAATCCACCATAAGAGATGGAAACACTCTCTAATCTAAGAAAGATACCAAAAATGGGTCACGGTAACTGAGGAGCTTGATAAGGTACCCATCTATAAAAGGGAAATATATTTGGAAGAATACAAAGAGAGAAGAAGGAGGAGAAAAGAGGAACACAAAATATGCCATGGACGGATCTAAAATATTTAACTTTAGGAAGTCTCCAAGAAGAGCGTTGATGACAAGATCCTCTCCCTCTAAACTAAAGAAGAGGCACTCGAATTGAACTATGTGCCTACCCTTAGGAAGGAAAAAAATGGAGTACTAGAAATCCACCCTCTCCATGAAGGAAGCTGAAGGAAGTAGTACAAAGAACTATGAATATGGTCCACGAAGTGTGACATAGGTCTAGTAAATGAGCACCAAGGAGCCAAAGGTAGTGCCATGAGCACAATGATGTCATAGTATGAAAGAGGAACATCTACTAAAAGGATTCCCAAGTTATGTGAAAGTAATGCAACAACCCTCACAACAAAAAAATAGGATCTAGAAGTAAGTGTGGATCAATGATGATCTCTTGAAGAGTGGAAGTGATAAGAGTCCCAGAAGGGGCACTCCCAATAAAGGAGATGAAGAAATCCTCCAAAACACCTGTAGAGGGATGAGGAACTCCTGTCTTGCATCATAGGTAGGAAATGTGAAAATATGATCAAGGTCCGGAAGATAATCATCCCAATAAGGGGGCTCGAGAAACATAAGAGAAATGTAAGACATGTATAAATAATCACATCAAGGAAGAGGAGTGGTAAGGGCCTTATAGACTAGAAGTGGAAAGGAGGCTGGTGCAATGATGGTATAAAGATGAGAAGGATATTCCTTGATGTCTGATGAGGGGTGTCAACACTCTCTGGGTTAGGGTTCGAGAGAAGTCCTCGGTAGTACTATCTATTGGGAAAACTATCAATGCTCCCCATGGGATTCATGACATGGACTAACTGCCTCTAGTGGATGGACTAACCACATCCTTTAGATTCATTAACTCTGGTGATTGTATAAGATATTAATGACTGCAAGTTTTGGTCTAATGACAATTGCCTCCAATAATTAGTATCAACGCAAAAGGTCATGGGTTCTAATTCCCTTGGGTAATGCTTTGAGGGGGATTTTTGAAAAACTATCGAGTGCTCTCTATGGGATTCATGGCATGGACTAACCACCTACCATGGATGGACTAACCACATCCCTTAAAATCATTAACTTTGGAGATTGTATTAGAAATTAATGCCTGTAGGTTTTGGTCTAACAAAACCATTTACAAGATACTCTCATCATTAGAACTAGAAGAATAATAAACATCATCAAAAGTGGAAGAAAGTGAGTTTGTTTCAGAAGAGGATACAACAATAACGACAAGATTATGTGAAGTGTTTCTAAACAAATACTGAAAGATGCTCCAGATGGTGTGGGGAGGATTTGAGTCTGCCACATGAATGTGGAGAGGTATGGTGACAGACAACATCAAGTGACTAACGAAATGGTCACATGTGTTTAGAAAGTCCTCAAGATGAAAATTATCAGTGGGTGTAAGAACTGGCCCATGTAGAAAGTGTGTAAGACCCTCATAGGAAAAGTAGCGTTCCATAAAAGTGCACCATGATGTATAGTTCTATCTATCAAGAGTAAGTGGCGAGAAAATGTAAAGTGATCATATGAAGCTCAAGTTTGGAAAGAGCATCCTCCATGACATGGAAGCTGGAAGTGCAAGGTGCACGAGAAAAGGGTGTGTGTGGATACAAGCAAGGTTTCAGGATGCCGACTTAGGCGAGAGAATGCATCTCGCATGCAATACAACACCTAGAACAGTGATAACCCCTATTTATAACATTATAAGTAGTGCATGATTACATGAAGGTGTGTTTATGCAATGTTATACATTTTACCACTCACCTTGTAGTAGGAGATGAATCACGCAAGAGTGGAGGCCATAAAAAGTACTAGTAGGAAGTAGAGAAATGACACAATCAAGCACAAAAGAGTGAAAGAAAAACAAGGGTACACTACACAAAGTGTGAGAGAAGACATGTCACATCATAAAAGAGAAGGCTCTCTCATGAAAAGGATGAGGCAAATGTGCTCATTAGCCATAGGAAAATAGGAGCACTACAATGTAATGAGCTAGAGAAAGTGGCCCAAAATCCCAATAACCCTATATAAGGAGGGAAGGTACTTTCTTGTTATTACAATGATGATTTTTATTTTTTCCCTTTAATTGCCTATATAATGTTTGAAAAAGGAAAAAATGGGAAAAATCCAAAAATGGGTGGGGTAGAAGTGTCCTAAGCCCAAAGAAGAACGAGATGGCGAGCTAGATCGGAGGGTATTGATCGAGGTAGTAATGGCATTGATCGAGTTGTGCTAATGCACCGTGGTGAGTTGGAAGGTAGAACAACTGTCAAGTTAAGTTGATGTAGGTCAGTGAGTTGGGTCCCCAGGTTGACGTCTATGTCCACCGGTCAAGGTGTCTTGGGTAGGTTGCAATGGGTCAAAGCCATACATCCAAGTCGAAGTGACATGTCGGATGAGGGTTGGGAATCGAACTAGGTAGTGAACGGTCAAATGGAGATCCATATGTGTAGGGTAAAATTGTTGACGAGTTTAGGAAAGGCACATTCCATGGTAGAATACACACAAGGGTAGTAGCTTAGTAGGGTAGTGAAAACACCACATAGATAAGGGGCCAAACGGATGATGAGCAACCCATGAAAGAATCCAAAGCACAAAGTATGTGTGGGAGGTAACAAGTGAAGCTAGAAATGATGGGGCCAAAGTAACACAACCATAGGGAGCAAGCCAAGGCTACACAATGTAGGTCAAGGAAAAAAACCAACATAGGGAGACAATCGATAAATTAGGAGCAAACAAGCTTGAGTCATGAGAAGAGAAGGAAGGGTAGGTCCAAGGAGGGAGACTGATTCAAGAGAAGAGAGGGATGAACAAATGCATCCGGGAGGTACCAACCAAAGGAAACATGGTAGGACATCTCGTGGAGAGGGCACATAGCTGAACACAACACCAAAAGGTTGGGGGTAAATGAACCCGGGAGAGATGGGAACAACACCAAGTGTAAGAGACAAGTGGTCAAAGGCAAAAAACCAAACACCAAACAAAAACCGATGTAAACAAAAAGCACCAAATACGGACCGAGTTAAGAAAAAAACATGTACGAAAAGTTGAGGGAGTGGTGAGATGGGGGCAACTTGGTTCCCATCTCGGAGAATTGGGGCCGAGTTGGCTTGAGAAAATTTTGTAAACCAAAAAAATCTCTCAAAACCTACACGAAAACCCAACCTCGTGACCTATGACACCAAGATACCTCCATAACACGTATGTAAGGATAAAAACCATGAATAAATGTAAACAAACCATGAACACACGAACAAGATTAAAACCCCAAATCAATGAAATGGAGGCACAAACAAAATAACCATTATAACGGATGGTCATGAAACCCAAAAACATGAACGCAGATCTAGAGAGAAACACAAATCGGTGAGTAGCATAGATCCTACAATGTGCACTCTGATACCATGAGGAAGAATGCAAAAATGTGAAGCATGAGGATCATGTGGGATGATGTGAACATTAACTAAGTTGCACACCGACAACAAGATGAGGTCTCATGGAGGAGCCAACGTAAACCATAATGTACATGCAAAGATTAAAAAGAGGGAAAATATCATTAGTCCATCTCATAGGTCTGTAATGAATAAAAATAAGGAGTTTTTGTAACCCCAAAGGCATGCAATTATGAATCATCAAGTGGAGAAGGGGAGTTACATTCCCGGAATGGGAAGTAATTCCCATATGACACATATAACACACCGACACGTAATGATGCATAAAGAATCGATGATGACCCCTTTTACACCCCGTGACACCTAGACCTATGACCTCACCTAAGTGAAATGACTTGCCACATGATGTGGAAAATGACTCACACTAAAAAAATATAATGCAAGTCCACGAGTGCACACAAGGGATGTGTAAAAACCATGAAATGAAATTTGGTGTGTAAGGAGTGTGCACAAAGGAAAAATGAAGGAGAGGAGGATGAAAAGGTTAAAGTGATAATGTACCTAAAGATGTGCAAAATAAATTAGATGAGAGGGGAGAGTAGGGAAGAGGTAAGAAGGGTGCATAAGGGTGCGTGTGAAGAAATGTAGCGAGGAAATGCACCAAGGAAGATAACTAGAGGTGTACGTAATTGAAACTGAATTGTGAACCAAAATGGAATCAGTAAGTTGTCAAAATAACTAAGGGTTATTTTGGACAATAATATCCATTTACAAAAAGTATCTCAAGTAATGGAGGAAAACCCAATGGGAAAAACATCTACTTACAAGAGATAGAGGACTCCCATAAACAACCTAAGAAAGATGCATCAAATGGGAATTGAAAACTAAATGCTTGATAAGGTGCCCATGTAGAAACCGAAATATTTCTAGAAGAAGAAGAGAAGAGAGGAAAGAGATTAGGGAGACAAAAGAGGATGTAAAGACACATTAGACCACATCTAAGATGAGAGGAAAAGTAAGAATACTTGGCCTCAGTGAAGGGTTCGATAAATAATCATGTAACTCCGGTCTAAAATATGCAACTCTACAAAGTCTCCAAGAAGATTGTTGATGATGTGGTATTCCTCCCGTAGGAAGAAGAAGTTCCATCTGCATCAAACAATGTTTTTCCCTTAGGAAGAAAAGAAATGGTGTACTTAAATTCCTTCCACTCTACGAAGGAAACCAAAGGTAATAGTACGAAGAACTATGAATCCAGTCCACTTAAATGTGACATAGGTATAGAAAATAGGTATACTAGAACCGAAGGTAATGCCATTGAAGTAGAACTATCAGAGTGTGGGAACGGATCATTCTCTTAAATACTATCCATATGAGGTGAAGGCACAAAAACCCCATAGATATAGAAATAGGATCCAAAAGAAAATGTGGATCAGTCTTTGGCATCCGAAATAGTGGAAGTGACAAAATTATGAGAAGGGGAACTCCTAATAAACAAGATGAAGGAATCCTTTGAAAAACTTGTAGAAGGAAGAGAAAATACATCTTTATGCAACACAAGACAGGCCTTCTAAGAGAAAAATAAGGTTTGGTAGATACTCATCCCAAAATGGTTACTCAGAAAATGGAAGAGCAAAGTGTGTGATAGTTATGAATCGTCAACACAAGGAGGAGTGGAAGAATCCTAACACACTTGGCCGTGGAACAAAGGTAGATACAATTAAGGTATGAGGCTAGGAACATGACTGCCTAATGTATGATGGGTAAAGATGGGGTTCAAAATTATTTGAAAGGTGGTCGGGAAAGAGAGGAGAGAAATCCTTATCGAGTAATCTCTTCATCAAAACTAGAAGAACAAACCTCATCATTAGGAATAGGAACAAGTGTGTGTCAAAGAACTATCATCATATGAAATATGTGGAGAAACAACTTTATTAAAAGAAGAAGCAATAATGAAAATATTTGAAGGATCTCCAAATAAGGACTGAAGAATGCTCCAAATAGTGCGAGGACACTCCATGTGCACCACATGATGGTGGAAAGGCATATAAACATGTTGTTGGAACTCAAACTTGCACCCATCCCTAGGAAACATAAGACCATCTCTAAGATATGGGACCTTGTACACCAAGACAGACCTCCAAAAAAGGATGGTTCCTCAACCTACTTCTAGTGCTAAAACTACTCCTATGAAGGGAATACATCTACCTATCACTACTCTAAGAATCCAAGGGACCAGGGTTAGAAGGATATGCATAAGGGAAATCCTAGGATAAAAGGGGTGGTGATAGCACCAGAAAGAGGGTCGATCAATCTCCACGAAGGGAAGGAAAGGGAAAAATGTGGGAGAGAGGGTGGACAAGCACAACACAAATAGGAACCACGCAAAACCAACTTTCCCACACATTGAAAACACATGAAAATGAAAACTGCAAGGAAGAAAACCACACATCATGCCAAAAATGTGAATAGAGAGGCAAGACACAATAGAAATGAGAAAAGGGAAGAAAAAGTGTGAAAAAACCTAATTTTATTGCTTGAAGGATGCACAGTCATTTACATTCATGGAAGAAGGAAAGAATACATTATAGAGACTAAGTTCAAGGTCTAAAACTCATGGGAAGTCGACCACCATTTTGGCATGGTGCCATTACAACAAAGAGGGATCCATTTTAATGAGTAGAGCTCTACAATTTATAGAAAAAGGAGAGAAGAGAAGGAGAAAGAAGAGGGAAACTCAGATTCAAAATTCCAACCACCAACAACAAGTAATAAATACCTACAAATCCACTGCGCAAGGCTTGTGGAAGAAGGAAAGAGGAAAGAACTGAAGAAATTTTTGTGGTTAAGTCAATTAGATGTATGCATTAATGATTTGAGTGATGTTTCCCTATTTTTTACCTACGAAATCCTGCCAAAATACACTTTTGAAAAGTCCAATGTGTAGCCCACACCAACAACTTTCCAAGAATCCCAGATGCACGTGTGTCATAACCCTGCAAAAAAATTTATTGCGATCCGATTTGTTTTGCGTGTAAAACAAACATGTAATGACTCATGGTGTGCACTGATCGGTTGAAGGATCTACCACATATTCATTTTTAATCTTTTTACGATGTGTCACACACACGGTTTCCTCGTAAATATTCAAAGGCCCATTAGCTCACTTTGATAGGTTACATGTAACAAACTCATGTCGATAGGTTTTGACGTGGCACAACAACTCAATGCGGAAGAATGTGTGAGGCACATACAAGAGCAAGAGGTGTAAGAAGGAAGAAGTAAGGCATGTAAAATGGGTGAGCGTAGAAGGGAAAAATGGTGCATATCTACAAAAGGATATAAGTATGCAAGCGGGTGCGATCATCAAAATTAATGAGTGCGCGAGGACTAAAAGAAAGGGTGCGTAGAGAAATCCATAAGGAAAGGAAGTGTGTAACACACAAATGCAAAGGAAAGATGGACAATGAAAGAATATAGACAATGAAAGCGGGTGGTAGGAAATGAATGGATCTCAATAGAAAGGGAATGTGTGCGAAAGGCATCTTTGGGACTTATAAGATTTGGAGGGAAAGTCGGAAGGTGTGTGAAAAGGGTGTGTAATATTGCTAGAATGAAAGAGGGCGCGTAAGAGGAAGGCACGAAGGTAGAAAGAGAGAAGAATAAAAGGGAAGGAGGAAGTGAAAAGAAGAAACATGAAGGGCTTACAAGGGTGTGCGAGAAGGAATGTGACCAAGAATACTATGGAAAGGGAACAACTAGAGTGTGCGCAACTTAAAAAATTGAACTTTAGAGTCGAATGAGGATTTAAGTTGTCAAAATAACTAGGGGAGTTATTTTGGATAACACATGTATCAAAAACAACCATAAATCGACACAAGTGTTGAGCTAGTCTTCAAGATGATAAGAATCAGCGGGTGTAAGAACTTTCCCATACAAAAAGGATAATGGAGTTTATGAGTAAGGTAACGTTCATGCTGCTAACACACCAAGATGCATAATTATCTCTACCAAGAAGAAGTGGTGGAGGCTGAGAAGTAATCTTGCCAACCATAAGTCCGAAAAGAACATCCTCTTTAGTGCATCCGGGAAAAGATAAATCAATACGAAAAGTCATAGACGAAATACACACTCAAATGGAAGTCGAATCAGCTGAAAATGTATCTAGAATATAAGAAAAGGAGGGTGCAAGAACACATACACGGTTCTTTAGATGTCAGACTTAGCTAAGAGTGCTTCTACATGTAATTACAACACCCAAGAACAATGATAACCCCCTTTTACGTTATTTTATAAACAATGTGTTGATTACAATAAGGTGTGTTTTTTTGCAACGTGAAAGAGTAGACCACTCACCTTATAGTAGGAAAAAAATTGTGTAAGAGTGGAGGCCACAATAAGTTTCATTCGGAAGTAGAGGAACACCATCGTAAAAAAACACAAAAGGGTGTAAGAAAGGAATAAAATGAAATGAAACAAAGTTTTGTGTGAGAAAAAGCATCTTACTTCGCATAGGGGGCTCTCTTGCCATAAGGTTGTGGTAGATGTGCTCACTTGCCTACAAGAAAAGAAGAGCACTACAATGAATAATGAATCCAAAACAAGTCAAAAAGGCCCCAAAATGGATCCCAAAATGAAAAAATAACTCTACAATGCACAACAAACCACCCGAATGAGCCAAAAATCCACCAAACGAGACATAAAAGCCACATAAAACACTACACGTTCCCACAAAATGTCACTTGGCAAAAATGTCTAATAACCCTATTTTCACACTTTAATTTTCCAATTAATTTAACTATTTAAAAATAATTACAATAATAAAAGGAATTTTAAAAATTACGAAAAAGGTTAAATAACTTCCGATTAATTTAATCACTAGATTAAATGAAAAATTTCCTTCCTTTTAAAGTTTTAAAAAAGGCACTAATTAGATTATTTGGCCAAGATATTCTTTTTAAAAAAATAACCTAGGCTAAAATTAAATAACCTAAGTTATTAAAAAACACGCAAAGCTTAAAAATAAAGCGGGCTTGGTAAAATGAGCGGATTTAAAAAAAAAATGGTCAATGGAGAAGCGAGGAAACACCACGTTGTGAAAGGGTGGGTGGGAAGGGATCAAGGAGTAGCACGGAACACGAGTTGGATACGACTCAATGAAGGGGATAAAATAATGAATGCAAAAGCATTTTGGTTGGGAGAACATGCATGCTCAACACACGGGGCTCGATGAGGATTAGCCCACATGGAAAGCATACGATAGGGTTGGGTTTAAGAACTATCCAACACGAAGTGAATAGAATCCAAACAGACAACATGGTGAGAAATGAGGAAACAAAAACAAAGATCGACGAGGAGTCGAGGTTTATGCTAGTTGAGATGAGCGGGGTGTACATGGAATGGATGAAACAAGCTTAGTGAATACATAAGCATGGGTGATAGAGTGGCCAAGCTCACACCGATAGGCATGGACCGAGTCAACACAGGGGTGAGCTAAGTAGAAGATCTCATGAGGAGGTAGGTTTACAAAGAAGGGCATGAGCCAGGGAGAGGAATGTACACGATTTGAGCCAAGAAAAGACATACAAAGAAAGCTCAAATAAGTAAGGAGCTAACCCGACCGAGCTAAGACACAAGAAAATTGAAACTCGAGCCATACAAGCAACCCAACTCACCCACACCAAAAAACCAAGCCACGGACGAGCTCATTTGAGATGGGAAGAGCTTGACCAAGATGGGTAGGAGAGTGAGCTCGTTGAGGATCTTAGGGAGCTTTGAAAGAGCTGAGATAGAGATTTGTGAAAATGGAGAAGGGGTAGAGAGATGTAGGGTGGAGAAAGGAAGATAAAAAAGGAGGAGAGGTTGAAGTAGAAAATCACAAAAATTTCAAAAGCGAAAAACAATTCCAATAAAATAACCATCAAAATTACCTCCTTACCACACAATTTCGCCAAATATGGTCGTAAACAACTAGATTTGGCAATGAAACTCCTAAAAGACTCAAAACTCCATATTTCACCAATAACTTGAGTAAAACAGATAAGATAAGAGGTTAGGAGGAATACCCAAAATCTAAGGTGGAAGGTTAAATGTGCACATTGTCAACGTTATCCATGCTAATCATAGATAACTCCTTTTTGTCAGGAAGGACTACATGTAAATACAAAACAAGACCACAAAAGAGCATTAAATATCATTTAATAGTGGAATGCCTTACGTATGCTAGATCTAAGAAGCGTGATGTTTCCTAGAGAGGTTGTCAATCCACTATTTAATTTAACGTAATTAAGAAACTAAAATAAAAAAGGTCCTATTGTAATGCAATGATTTAGGTTTCTCAATACAAAATAATATGATAGATTTAATGTTAAATACAAAATATATCACTAAATCTAATCAAACCAAAGGTTTATTCGGGATAAGCGAGTTTGTTAAAGGTCCGTAAAGGTATGGGATTGATTAGGTGAGGTATGGGTTGGTTTTGGTTGATAGAAGGCTTGCTGGTATGAGAATATAAAATAACAAAGAGACCAAGATCGGTTGGGAAACCGATGCCATATAGGGATGAAACTAATGACGGTAAGGTAAACCAACATCGATAGGGGAAACGGGAAATAAATTAATAAAAATGGATTTTTAGCCTCTCTGTGATTACACAGAGAGTGAGGAAGGTGTGGTTAGGCTCATAATATAACTGAGAAGACTCAGGAATGTAGAGGAAGAGGTTAAGAAAGGTGGAAAGGCTTGAAATGGTTGGGTATGTTGATTGATTGGAAGATGGAGATATCCGGGTAATAGCAGAAATATAAATACTTGAAATAAGTAAAATATCTACAATAATGTAAACACAGATGATGAAAACCACATTACTTATTGTTATGAAGATCTCATGAATGAAGGTGGTTAGTGATTGATTGATGAGGTGATGGCTGGTTCGGTGTCTCGACAAAGGCAACCTGACTGTGTGTTCCCTAGATAATCCAACGCTCTAAAAGAGAACCTATTGCTTGTGCTGCACTTTGGTGGTGTGTTGTCATTGTTTGGATGCAAGAATGGATTTTGAGACTCACAATTGATTGCAATAAAATTCCCAAAACTGAATTAAAAACCTATGTAAAGAGTTGTAAAATTGTATATAAAGTAACCGATGGCGGTTTAGGTGACCGACGTCGGCCGAGATAAACCGACATTGATTAGGGTGAAATAGTCCTATTTACCAAAAATAGGTAGATCTTCCTAGATTTGGCATGCTTTCCTTGTTGGGTCCGCTTAGGGAAGTAGAGTTCACGTGAGAGAAGGCAGGAAGATATTAGAAGAAGTCCAATTAGGTTTAGGAATAAGTCTTAGTTAGTTAGGTCAAGTAGTGACTCAACATTGGGAGTGATGACTTAATGTTGAGAGTGATGACTTGGTCACTGTGAGTTAAATGCCCCTAGAATGGGTCCAGGGTGAGGTGTCATGATGAGGTGGAGGTGTGAGGATTAAATTAACTTAATTAAATTAATTAATAACATGAGGATGAATATTAATATGGGGTAAAGGGGTCATGGTTAGTTAAATGTGTTACATTAATTAATTGAAGGGGACCAAGGGGAGTGTGACCCAAATTTGGTGTCTACATTTGCCCCTTTTTGTCACGTATCTTGTATTGATAAGTGATGCTAACAAAAATAGGAAGTCAGTGCCCCATGTGTGAGTGAAGGTTAGGTTGATTTTTTAAATAGGTGAGTGATGAAAATAAGGGTACGTGGGTTTTAGGTAAGGGTGATTTTGGTTTGGGTAATAGGTAGTGGAATTCTAACACATGCACACATATAGAATGCAATAAGGTACCAGGTTGAAGAGCTTGCAAACTCTACTTCGTCAAAGGTTGATAAGTTTATCCAAACAAGGTTGAAGTGGTTCAGGTATTTAAGGTATATGATACGGTCCTGAAACACAACCGAGCAAGGTGCAAGAAACAGGAAATAGGTTTGTTCAAGGGCATAGAAGGTTAGGTCGAGATAAACAAAATGACATCGGGAAAGGTAAGGTCATGAGGTTGAACAACACAAGTAGAATCATCGCAAGGTATAACGAGTAAGTGAATTCAAGTGTCAAAATGGGAAAGGTTGTGTTGGGTGATTTAGGCAAGGCATTAGATAAAGCCATGTTAGGGGAGAAAACATGCCCTAATTGATTGTGAGGATGATTTGTAGGTAATAAGGTCATTAGGTTTAGTGGTAAGGTTGGGTTCAAAATTGGGTAAGGTGAAAAGGGTTTTAGGAAATTAAATGTGGAGATAAATAGTGTAAGGGACTCAAATAGGCTAACCGATCTTGGTTAGGAAAACCGATGTCGATCCAAGAGTAATCGATCATAAAATAGGGAAAATGAATGATACTTGGTCAAGAAAAAGCTGATGTCGGTCAGGTTGGGGGTAGGGTAAAAATTAAAAATCCATATGTTATGGATTCATTTTAACCTTTCCACTTATAGAAAATGACAGAGTGAAGATATTTTAGTGTTTTCCATGGAGAAAAGAATGAGGCATTGTACAAGATGAGTTGGAGGTATCTGAGTGGCTAGAGGAGCTAGGTAGATGGGTCCACAAGATCATTCAGAGCAATTTGATTGGCCGGAGGACTGAGAGTTTGATTGGAGGCATGGCTGTAGTAGGAGGAGGAAATGGAGGTCCACCAGTTCAGAGACCGAAGGTGTGAGCGAGGAGGAGACAACATGTTGAGGTAGGAATCAATCCATAATGTGTATTTTCAATTGAAATTTGTGGTAAAATAAAAAATGGGGTGGGAAATTGAAATTTTGAAATGTGGGTAAAAATTGATGAATTTGGGTAGGGAGAGATTGGAATATAGATTAATTAGGTGGGAAAAGGAATTGGGGTGGGGTTTAGGTGGGATTGGGGTAGATTTTAGGTTGTTTTTATTTTTTTTTCAAAATTTGGGCGTGGGGGTTTGGCCTTAGGGCTGAATGATAGATGGATGCTAGTTAGGCACCGATTGACGTCAATTTGGTATACTGATGTTAGTGGTGGAGATAGGTGACTAGTACCGGTTAAAGTGACCGGTGTCGGCTACGGTGAATCGATGCTAGTCACTATGAAAAGTGACCTAGTTTATAAAAGGTTAAGTTATGGGGAAAGATGAACTTATAAGATAGAGAGGTAAGTATTTTTAGAGAGATGGGAGGTAGAGTAGAATAGAAATAGGTGGGTTTAAGATATATATAGCTAGAAATAGGCGGGTATGGGTTAGGTCAAATATCTAAGGAGAGAAAGTAATGAAATAGAACATGAGGACTTATGTAGGCTAGATAAAATGGATGATAGGTTAGCGAAATAGTTAGGTAGAGCAAAGTGGGTGTGGGGTGGGGGTAGGTAGGGGTGACACAATGAGTAAAGTAGGTAAGTACTTGAAATTGTTGAGTTTCATCGATGCAGTCATGACATCAGTTAACGATGCGAGACATGTTGGGGTTAACACACCGGTTGTACATATAATATATCAGATCTAAGCATACATGTAAATAAAAGTGGATATTCTACCTGTTTCACCTGATTCTTAGACGTTTCTTTGAAAGTGACGAAACAGATACGGTAACTTCAGGCGTAGGAGGAATACTTGTTGAAATATTGGTTGTTAGGTTGTTTCACGCGTATGACTTATTAATCCACATATGATCATGAGAGCTTCCTTTTGGCTAGGAGGAACTACCTGAAATGGAACACAAGACCACAAGAAAGAGTTAAACAATATGTGCAGTAAATTTCCTAGCATGTGCTAGATCTAGGAAGTGTGATACTTCCTAGATGGTTGTCAGTCCATTGTTTAAAAAAATTTAATGCTTTGGTAATGAAGTAAATCCTATTGTAATTGAAATGATTTAGGTATCTCATTAAAAACACAATAAGAAAGATCTAATCTAACAGGCTAGGTTAAAATAAGATCCGAAGGTCAAGTAGTTGGTTTTGGTTCTCTGCAGGTTTGACAGAGGTCTCAGGCAGGTCACAGGTGATTAAGGGTGATGTGAGAATAGGTGGGTAGGTCACTATTCTAGGCTCTATTGGTAAATATAGAGACCGATGCTGGTTAAGGGTGACCGATGCGGTTGGGGAGAACCGGTGCCGGTTACTATGGAAAACTGGGAATGCCACAAAATGAGCTTTGGGTCTCCCTTGTGATTGCACAAAGGACTTGGTTGGCTAGAATGAGGTATTAGGCTATTTGGATGGGGTTTGGTGGGGTTTTAATGGGTATGTGGAGGGGTGAGTATTAAAGGAGGTCAATGGGTGGCTAAGAGAACAAAGGATGACAATACAATGATGAAATGAATGAACCAGAGGAGTAAACTGTTCTACTTACTTGAAATCTGGTTCTGGATGTTTGTGAGTGATGGATGAAGGTGCTTGTAAGAGGTTGAATGTTGTTGAGGATCACCAAATGTTGGAAATCTCCTACATGGGCTGCATGTGCATTCCTTTTGCTTGGTTGGATCAAATCTATGTTGGGTGATTGTTGGATGGTTACCAGGTGAATGTTGGATGCCTGTGCAAGAGAAAATGCTTGATCTCCTTCCTTGCATGCATGTTCTCGTGAAAACTTGTTCTCAAAAGATGTGATATCTCTCAGGAATCTGCCAATGTTTGCTAACCTTTTTGCCAACCTCAAAAATAAGGTTGTTTTTGGGATTAAAAGGTGACCGACGGTGGTTCCGGCTTAACCAGCGATGGTTAGGGGTAACCAACGTCGGTCAAGGCAGGATTTTCTAGGTTTACTAAACTAGGCAAATCCCCTTGATTTTTTGGGATCTCGTGTCGCTAACCCATGGATTAGGATAGAAGCTTCTTGTAAGTGTGCAGGAATGTGGTTAGAGGGAATGTAGGCATTGATTTTCGGGGTTGGGTAAGTCTTAGTTAGTTATGACAACTTACAAAGAATAGGTCTTAGGGTGAGTTGGCTTGATGCAAGATATCTAGGTGAGGTGTAAGTGTGGGCATTATCTAAATTAAGATATTTAAATAATAAATATGGTGAGGATAATGAATTAATTTAATTAAATTAATTAAATTAATATTAGTGGGGTGAAGGGGCCCATGGTTGGGTGAATGTGATGAAGGTATTTGTTTGTCGAGGGACCAAAGGGGAGTGTGACCTAATTTTAGTGTCTACATTTTGCCCCTTTTTGTTGTGTAGCTTATATTAGTAAGCGATGCTAACAAAAATAAGATGTGGTTGCCCCATGTGTGGGTGAAGGTGATCCCCCTCAAACCAGGAACTGACGAGGTAGAAGGAAGAATTGGTGAGTGGTTTGATAAAAGGTAAATGTGAGAAAGGGAAAGGTGGGGAGTGGGTGGAAAAAGGAAAAAGGTCGACTCGGAAATCTAGGTAATGGGTTAGGGTCAAAGGTAGGAACAGTCAAACACACGCACATGTATAAACTGCAGCACATTACCAGGTTGAAGAGCATGCAAACTCTACATCGTCTAAGATAGATAGGTTTATCCAAACAAGGTTGAAGTGATTCCGGTATCCAAGGTATAGGATATGGTAAGGAAACACAACGTAGGTTAGGTGCAAGAACGTTTAGGTATGTTTCGGTACACCAAAGGTAGGGTCAGGATAAACAATCACAACAATAGGCGGGGGTAAGGTCATTAGGTCAAAAACACACAAATAAAGTGCCGTAAGGTATAGTGAACACATGAGGTCAAAGGTTACAAGTGATGGTACATGTCCAAATATCTAGGTCACAGTATGGGTAAGGCCAAGGTATAGGTAAAATAATGAGTCCCCAAAGGAGGAAAAAGGGAGGTAGTAAAGGATGAGGTCAGGAGGGTGAGGTAAATAGTCAGGGTAAAGGTTGGGTGTGGAAAAAAGGAGGGATAGGTGGGGTGATAGGGTAAAATATGGGCCGAGAGGGTGGGTGATGCGATTAGGGGTAACCAACACTGAGTACAGTGTGAAACCGACCACGGTAAGGTAGGGCACATGATCGATGCCAGTGAAGGGTAAACGATGTCGGTTAGGTCGGGTTTGTTATAAAAACAAAAAAATCCATGTTTTTTGTTATTCATTTGTCATATAGAGAATTGTAAAAATGAAAAAAGAGAGAAAAAAGGGGGAAAAGTATCCGGATGGAACAGCAGTGTTGAGTTATCGGTCAACGATGGGTGATTGGGATATGAGAGGTGGGTCCATAGGATCGGTGTGTGTGATTCAATTGGTTGGAGATGCGGGTGGAGATTAGGTGATGGCAGAGAGGACGAGAGGGATTAGGTAGGCTACGATGTAGCGGCCAGATGTGCCACCACGATGATGGCAACACGATGAGGTAAGCGTCCAAATCTAGTTGTATTTGGTTAGATAGATTAGATGATGTGTAAATTGGTTTTTTGTTTAATTTGTATTGGGTAGGGGAAAAAATAAAATTTGGAAATGGGAGGGTAAATTGGGTAAAAAAGGAGGATGAAGAGAGATAAGTGGAGAGGAGGGGAGGTAATGAGGTGTAAGGGGGAGGTGTAGGTGATTTTAGGTGGGAGAAGTGTCAGGGTGGGTTGTTTGTGAGAAAGGGGGTTTGGGGGTCGCGGGTTTTCATTGCGGCATGGATCGACGTCGATCGGAGTTTGGTTAATATCTCGGTAGGTGTAACTAGTATCGGTCACAAAACAGGTGACCAATGCCGGTTTAGGGGTGACCGGGGTCGGTTAGAGAGAACCGACACCAGTTAGGTTTTGGAGGGCAAGGGGTCAAAAGTGCCATAGGTTGGGTGATTGAGATGGGTAGGGGTAAAATAAGGTGTTGGAAAATGATAGGGGCAAGTATGGGTGTGATAAATGTAGATTAATGTGTTGTTTATATTGGATGCAGGGGAGAGATCAATTACATATGTGGGATAGGGTTCCACCCACTCGCTCGTGACAGATGAGTGGTGCAAATGCCCCTAAGGAGCTGCGACATGTGGAGGCGGTAGGCTTGAGTGGGGTCCAATGTTACCGGCATGTGGTCCAACACCCTAGTTTGATGGTTACACTCATTGATAGATGGGATTTTGTGACCAACACGTTCCACCTGCCGATGGGTGAGATCACTGTCACCCTGGAGGACATGTTCAAGATTCTGTGGCTACCCATATTGGGTACATAGGTCTACTCTATCTCCTCCAAGGCCTCAGAGGAGATGATGCTGACAGTGTTTGGCGAGGGGATGGCTGAGCTGACATTCCATAGTGCTAGCATTCGATATGGAGAGATGTACCTAGCCCATCCGGAGGAGATGAGGCTAGTAGTTCTATTGATGGAGGTAGTGTGCTACTTTGCACTGCTAGATGTAGAGGGTGGTAGATTTCCCACTTGTTGATGGGGTACTACACGATGATGATGGACCAAACCCACTTTTCTTGGGTGCCAACATTCCTGGTGTAGTTATACAGGGAGTTATGGGCATATGGACAATTACGAGTTCAAATTATGCTATACCTTTTTACTTCATTATTGGGCATATGAGCGCATTGTCTATATGCATCCAGTAGGGATGCCCCAACCAATGCGTTTCCGCTAGGTCCACACATGATGTGGCCTATTTCTGGTGACTATTGGAGGGGTTATCTAGGGTGGATATCATTTGGAGGCCATATGTGGGCTTCCCCTCATATAGGTAGATGCATGACGAGCTAGCGGAGCTACAGCTACTGAGAGATGGATATAGGGTTTTCGTGTCTGGGAGCATGGGATTATCCCGGTTGACAAAGTTAGGTGGTAGTTTGGGCTATTATAGGACATACCTTCGCCCTTCCCGTAGTATAGGAGAGATGATGTGGAGAGGCCCTTACCTCTACCACAACCTACAGTGCCCACAGGGTAGGAGGAGCAAGTAGTGGACCGGCAGATTGATGATGCCGGGTCATAGATAGGTATAGACAGTGGTGGGCAGCCCATTTACGAGCCATACCACCTAGACAGGGTAGCCGGACCTAGCCACCATCACGGTGCAGAGAGATGCCCTACAGGGGTGGCTACTTTGATTACCCAGTTGGGTATGATGCGAACACAACCCCAGCGAGCTCGAGAGGTAGAGGTAGCAAAGCTACATGTATAGGTGGCCAGTCTGCAGACCCAGATGGCCGGGGTGGGGGTGGAGATGGAGATGAGGATGATGGTCGGTGGGAGCCTTACGAGGCACAGGTGATAGGGTTACAGGGCCAGTTGGCCACAACTTAGGAATAGATTAGGGCCTTACAAGCCCAGATATAGGCATAGGGACAAAGGGAACCACCACAGGCACTGAGACAGGGTCCCAGTTCGCAGGTAGGAGTGGAACAGGTCATGCGGATAGGTATAGGGGCCAAGGCCTATGGGACCACCACAAACTATGCCTATATCTAGGTTACAGGATGCCCTAGGTGAGGCCAGATACTACCAGGACTAGCTGATGGCAGCTGGGATAGACTTTCTATCCTATGGAGAGTACTGGGCATAGTAGGCTTCAAGTGAGAGGACTAGATCCCACACTCATAGTGTAGAGAGCACAAGGGGCCATTGAGCTCTGAGGCCAGATCATAGACAAGCCACCAACTCATGAAGACCAGCTCCAGGTGAGGCGCCAACAGCGGGACCCAGGCCCAGGGCCAGGAGGCGAGGAGTGCACAGGTGCCACATATATAGAGGATGTGTGCCGAGATGCCTGAGATACGGCTCCTGATTGTTGATGTATTATAGTCATTTTTGATATATACCAGCCTACGTGCCGAAGATAGTGAGGATGTATGAGATTTTTGTATATTTTGAGCATATACCGGCCTACGTGCCAAGATATTTTGTATTGGTTTATTATTTCAGTGTATATGATACCGGCTTGTGTGTCGATGAAATTTTATATTGAGTATCGACCTGCGTTATTCGACAATTTTGAGATGATGGACATGATTGGATATCCTATGTACATTGTATTGAGATACACATATTTGTTTATACGATGAGATATGTGAGATGCTTGATTTTTGGTGTTTTGGTGGGACTTTTGATTTGTTGTTGTGATATGGACAGAAATTAGGTGAGGTAGGTATGATGTAGTCGGAGTTGGTTTAGGCATGGTGGAGTCGAGTTTGTTTAGGTATGGATTGAGTCGAGATCATAGGCATGGATCGAGTTAGGTCATAGGCATGGTTGAGTCGAGTTAGAGGCATGGATCGAGTCAGGTCATAGGCATGATTGAGTCAAGTTGGTTTAGGCATGGTGGAGTCAGGTTTGTTTAGGCATGGTTGTGTTTAAAGTAGTTGAAGTTGTGATTCATTATTTTGTGCAATGAATAACAAAATGTTTCATGTGTGAGATGTGTTATAATATACGATTGATGATGGTAGAGAAATGGTAGTCATAATAAATGTATGTTGTGATGATGATAAAAATGTGTTGCAACTTGTTGTTTGTGTGGTTTCATTTCTAATTCTGTGATATAAAAGGAAACTACGTAGGGGAAAAAATGTGATTTTAGGAAGATGAAAGATGGATTGGTTAGGGTAGAGAGTGGCCGAGCTAACCTCCAAGGGCCCCATGCCCTTGGAGTGCTGCCTACATAGTCCCAATGAAAAGGGACCTCAGGCCGATGTAGTTCTCCCATGAGCTAGGGAAGAATATGATGAGGTATGAGAATGAGTTAGTAGGTTTTAGGCATGTTGTGGGTTTAGGTCTATTAGGTGTGGGGGTTATAGGTAAAGTGATATAGGTGATGTTGATTGTGGCAAAAGAAGAAGATTACCCCAAAGGTAAGTGTCGAGGACCAAATCCTATATAAGGTAATCAAAACGTAAATAAAGACGGTGAAAAGATAAGAGGGGGCAATAAAGCCACCTGATTGGTTAGGATTATACTAAAGAGATCATACCGTGGAAGAGGTGATGAATGTAAGACCCTAAAGACATTACATGATTGATTGTTCTAAGGTGAAAAGTAGTCACATGATCACCAAATGTCTTGGTTTCCAAGAGGTCCCTTGAGGTGGTAGGAAATGGGAGTGGGAATGGTGAGAAGGGTGAAAGGTGGTTAATTTTTTATATGGTATGAGGTAGCATGCTCTTTGGGCAAGAGATCCGAGGTCACAATGGGCAAGTCCATGACTAAAAAGTTCTCTATTTTGACTTGTATTTGAGATAGAATGATCAATGTGGGAAGTCTATATGGGATGAGGAATTTAACTCCTTGAGGTCTTCGTGAAGCTGATCGATGCGGGAAGCTTCAAATTCTCTCACTCTTTTTTTCTTTTGGCTTTACATAGCTGTCCTTCGAGGGAGCAGTCTATTTACAACAGCGATTGCTGAGAGGAAGATGTCCTTTTGAGGGAGTCATATTTTTGTTAGAAGTTTGACTTAAGGAGTTGGGTCCCATGTGGGGCTTTGAAGTCATGGACAAGACCAAGGTGAAGAATAGGATTCTTGTTCAGAAATCAGGGTGAAACGACCATGGGATCTCATCTAAAGGTAGACAAAAAGTATCCATGAGAATCATGCTATGTGCAACACCATGGTACACATTCAAGAGAAGATAACAAGTGATAGGTACTCACATGATTCATTTTTAGTCATCGGTGAGATGTAGGAAGTGGGTAGCGCTCAAGGGATGAGCATGGAAAGAGGAAAAAGGTGAGGTAGGACTATAAGTCAACAATAGAATGGTCAAAGATGCAAGGCATTAAGGGGCTTAGGTTCAGGTTTACCATCGAGTGAAGATAAATGATAAGCACCTGATCCATAAGTATGAGTCACGATGTATGGTCCAAGCCAATTAGGAGAAAATTTTCCCGTTTACTTTTTTCTGCTTTGGTTACATGTTGATTTTCTTTCAGGACAAGGTCACCAACTTGGAAGGTTCGTTCATGGACACGTTTTTCATAGGCATGTTTGATACATTTTTGGTAAACTTGAAGGTGATCAAGAGTGTTAAGATGACATTCATCTAATAACTCAAGCTGTGCTAAATGGTCCTAACAAAATTCATCATCATTGAGCATGTCATGGAGAGAAATGCAGAGTGAGGGAATATGGAATTCGAGAGGTAGAATAACCTCTGTACCATAGACCGAGAAAAAGGGTGTGGCGTTAGTGCAAGTGTGAATACTAGTGCGATATGCCCACATGGAAAAAGGAATGTGCGTATGCCAATCCTTCCTGGTATCGTTAACCACTTTAATGAGAATTTTGTTTAGGGTTTTATTAGTGGATTTGGCTTGGCCATTGGTTTGTGGGTAATAAGGTGATGAGAAACTTAGTTTGAATGCCAAAGGCGTCGCAAAGTTTTTGTAGGGTTTTGTTTTTGAATTGTTTTCTATTGTCAGTGATGAGGTGATGAGGAACACCAAAGTGAAAAATGATGTGATGATTGATGAACTCACATATTTTCTCAGATTTCATGGAGATGAGTGGTATGGCTTCCACCCATTTTGTGTAGTATTTGGTAGCAGTGATGATCCATTGATGTCATTGAGAAGAATGGGGGTTGATCTCTCTAACAAGATCCAAACCCCATTGAGAAAAGGGCCAAAGGTCATGGTATCTGTAAGGCATGACTGGGTGTGTGATGAAGGTTGGCATGTTGTTGGAATTTTACACAACGTTTGATGTAGTCACAACAATCAAGGTTAAGGGTCGGCCAATAATAGCCTAGGTGAAGGATACGCTTAGCAACAACAAGGCCACTGAAGTGACCTCCACATATGCCATCATGTACTTCCTTGATGGTATAGGGAATTTCAGAACTCATGAGGCATCGTAAGAGAATACCATCAAAGCCATACTTATAGAGGAGGCCCCCCATGATGACATAACAAGAGACATTTTTAAGGAAGGTGCATTGTCCATTACAGGTGAGATCAAGAGGTAAGATGGAGGGAGAAACATAGTCAGAATATTTTTATACCACAAGTGGTTCGGGTCGGGGTAGCGGTTCTAATAGAGTAAACTTCACGAGGTAAATAAGAAGGTGATTGGAGTTGTACGGTGACAAAGATTTTAGAATCGGTGGGCAAAGCGGGTATTTGAGAAGCCAAGCAGGCCATGGTGTCTGCAAATTTGTTGGTTGAATGAGGGACAATTTGTAAGGCGTAACGGTCAAAGGTGGTCAAAAGTATGTCCACATGATGTTTATACTTTTGAAGTATCTCGTTACGACATTGGTATATACCATTGACTTGGTTTATGACCAATTGAGAATCACCAAAGATGTTGATTGATTTGACATCTAGGGCATAGGTGGCTTGGAGACCTAATACCGGTGCGCTTCGTATTCGGCAATGTTGTTTGTACAATAAAAATCTAGTTTGAAAGACAAAGGCATGGGTTCACCATCAAGCGGAATGAGGATAATACCCGCCCCACCCCCACACTAACACTTGGAACCATCGAAGAAGAGTGTCATTTGGTAAGTGGGTTCATCCAGGGAAAGGGTGGCAATTGACTCATTTGGAAAGTCAAAATTAGAGGGTTCATCCCTGTAATAGGTGCGTTGGCCAATTGGTCGGCGATAACTTGGCTCTTGATGGAATTTTGATGAATGAATTCAAGGTAGAGGTCAGCTAAAAGCATAAGCCATCATACAGACATGCTAATTTTGATAAGGTTTGGCATACATGAAGTGTAAGGGGTCGGTGTTGGTCACAACATAGGTTTTGTGGTTAAGTAGGTAATGGCGGAGTTTGGTGGCAATGAAAATTAAGGCTAAGAAAATTTTTTCGGGATGGGTATATTGAGTTTCGTAGTCCAAAAGAGTACAAATTATGTAATAAACCACCTAATCCCTATGTTGTTCATCATGCATGATGAGCAAGCATGGCTCCCAAGGAGTGACCGATAGCTGAAATGTATAGGTAGAAATGTTGATCATCTTTAGGTGGAATGAGTACGAGGGGTTGGAGAAGATATTGTTTTAAGGCCTCAAAATATTTGTGGTAGTCATTATCCTAGTTAAAGGAGACATCCTTCTTGAGCGAGATGATGAAATGGTTGGCATGATCGAGATAATTGTGAAATGAAATGGTGAATAGACTAAAAATTTCCTTGCAAGCTACGAGTTATCTAAGGTTAGTAGGCGGAGGAATTTCGAGAATGGCCTTGACTTTAGTAGGGTCAAATTCTATACCATGTAGGGAAACGATAAAGCCCAAGAGTTTTCCTGAGAGGACCGTGAAGACGCACTTTTTAGGCTGAAGGCGAATGCAATATTTAATGAGACGATCAAAAATGGTTTTGAGGATGGAAAGGTGCTCGGAGCGGCATTTAGATTTGGCCAGGAGATCATCCACGTAATCTTCCAATATATGATGCATGATATCATGGAAGATATAAGTCATAGCCCGCTGATATGTGGCACCAGTGTTTTTAAGGCCAAAAGGCATGACTCGGTAGCAAAAGGTCCCCCAAGGGGTGATGAATGTGGTTTTGTGTTGATCCTCTGGGGCAAAGTAGGATTTTGTTATAACTTGAGAAGCCATCCATGAGTGATAGCATCTCATGACCAGTGGTAAGGTCAACCAGTTGGTCAATACCGGGTAAGGGAAATCATCTTTTGGGTAGGCTAGGTTGAGGTCATGGAAGTCCATGCAAATGTGAAGTCCCCTATTGCCTTGGTGACAGGGAAAATGTTAGAAATCCAACAAGGATAATTAATGGGTAATATGAAGGAAACATAAAGAAGGTGCTAAATTTCTTCTTTGATGAGAAGGGCAATGCAAGGGTGCATTTTACTCAACTTTTGTTTGATGGGTTTGGCATCGGGAATAGTTATGATATTGTGGACCACTATGGTGGGGTCAATACTAGGCATGTCTACATAAGACCAAGAAAAATCATGGTTATGATCTTTGAGAAAAGAAGTGATGGCTTCTGTTCGGAACATCCAAGGATTGGGTAATCTTTAGGATGTGCGGGTCGTCCCCGATATGAATGTTGATTTTGGTAGTCTATTCATTCAACACGGTTTGCATCTTAAAAGGTGATGACCGATGAATATATGATTCTTATACACCAAGGTAGGTGAGTATAGATTCATCATCCCGACGTTGAACAACATTAATTGAAGGTGTATCTTCATCAATCATTTCGGGATACGGGGAAGGGAAGAGAGGAAGGAGCCTTACCCTCACGTTGATAAGTCAAAGGCCCCAATGAAATGGTGTTTATGAATTTTTTTTATGAGGGATATATTCATGATCCATCGAATCTGTCGGTGAAGGTGGTGGAGAAGGGCTGGTGTCCTTGATGAGTTCAATGCGGGCATGTTTGGTAGGTGGTTCAGGAAAGCCAATACCACTATGGTCGTTATGTTTGTGGGTGGTACATGGAATAATGGTATGGCAGCCTTGCTCATAAAATCCAAAATCAAAACCCTTCCACACACATCGGTGCAGGAAGGTGTGGGAAAAATGATGATTGGTGAGAGACTGGAAGTCAGCAAAAATGGGTGGGTTTGTGACGGTGGTTTGGGTGTGTACGTGGTAGTATCAAGTCTCCCATAGGTGAGACTAGTATGAAGATGAGGAGGACTATAAAGGAGGAATTTTCCTATGCGGTGATCATTGAGGGTGTTGGTGAAGACTTCCATACTCTTGTGGAGTAAGGAATGTGTTGACACTATATAGGCGGTATTCCCCCAGAGTGAGGCGTTGAAAAACACCTTCCAAGGGATCGGTGGTTGGTATGTGGGTAGCAAGAATAGATGATGTGTCGGAGGTTGATGTGGAGGTGGAGTTAATGGATTGGGAGACTGATGGGTTGGCCATGGAGGTTGTGGTGGTGGTAGGAGTGGAAGAGGTATGTGCGGTGGAGGTGGCAATTATATTGGTAAGCGGAAGTGTAGGTGAAGCGGTAGGGGTCGTGGAGGTAGATGCCTTAATGGGTATAAGCACGTCATTAGGTCGGTAAAGCATGTTGCATGTTTTAAAAGGTGATGGATCAACTGGAATGGTATAGGTGTGTCCTTCATGTTCAAACTTTACACAACAATGCAAAGTGGAAGGAATGCAACCCATGACACGAATCTAGGGTCTGCCAAGCAACAAGTTATATTGGAATTCCCCCTCCAAGACATAAAATAATTTTGAGGACAGTGTGGGGGCCCATGTGAATGTGGAGGATGATGGTGCCTAATGTAGAGGTGATAGTGTCATTGAATGAATGCAACATGACAGGATGTTTATGCATGTAATTGTCAGGTATGCGCATTTGAGAAAATGCATGGGATGAAATGATGTTAATGCTAGTGCCCCATCAATCATTACACATCGTACACGTATATTATCGATGTGGACATAGATGAAGAGGGCTGGGTGCGGATCATCATTTTGGTGTGGTGTGATCTTTTCTTCGAGAAGATGAGGGAGGCTATTTGGTAAGTAGGTGAAGGTGAAGGTGAAGGTGGTAATTTGGTGAGAGAGGCTACATGATGGGGTGTGATAATGGAGGCGACAGTGTGTAGGGTCATTGGTAAAACCTCAATAGATTGAAGAACCTCCATGAGAGCTTGATGATGGGATTCCGAGGTTTGGGCGAGGTCATGGTCATATAGGGACATTTTGAGGGGATATTGGTGTAATTGTTTGAGCATGGTGCGATGTGTGACCCCATTAGAAATAGGGTATGTGGGTCTCATGGATAGTAATCTTAGGTGTGGGTGTAGATGGTATGTTGGGTATAGGATTGGTCGGTGAGTTAGTTGCCTTTTCTTTTCCTTTGTCCTTCTGAGCATGGGTAGTAACATGGATCATGTTGATCTGAGGGGAGTTGGCAAATGGAGAAGGTGTAGGATGAGTGGTATAACAACATGATGGGAAAAAACCTACTGGAGGAGAAAATCCTTATGAGGTGAGCTGAGCGCAACGACATTTAGGTGATGGCATGGCAAGTTCTCTGATGTGAACCATGTTAATTTCAAATCTTGGAGGTGGCTCTAGGAGTTGTGGGGGTGGAGGTCATGGTTGTTGAGTGGGAAGTGAAGGAAGGACTATGGGAATGGGTGTCGGTGAAGTAGGGTCCTCATCGAGAAGGTCATCATCGTCAAAGTTGGCTTCGGAGGACACAAATGGATAAGGACAGTTTTAAAGCTTTACATTTCTCCACATCGTGCCCTGGCACACGATGGTAGGAAAATTTTTAGTGTCATCAAACCCTTTTGGCTTGGGTTTGAGGGTCATAAGGTATGAGCAACACTAATGTAATAACATAAGTCTCAAGGAGGTTGGTTAATATTTTGGCATAGGACCCCACTAATGGGTCACAATGGGAAGTGAAAGTGGGTTTGGGTGTAGGTATGGTTGATTGTTGAGGAACGGTCCTTGTAGGAGGGGGAGTGGGTTGAGCCATGGTTTTGGGTGTTGGCGTGGTCTTAGGTGTTAGTTGTGTTTGTTTGGGTAGGGGTATGGTGGATGAACGGGTAGGAGGGTGTATGGTTGCTTTGACTACCTTATTGGAGGGTTTTGGATATTTGTTTTTGGTTGCACCTTCTTGGGTAGACGTTATATGGGTGTACGAGAGCTAGGGGAAAAGTAGATGGGGGAAGAGGGCAAGTTACCCACGGGGATAATGGAGGTGCTATGAAGGTAGATGATGTGGGTCGAGCAGGGGGTGAGAGAGAGAGAGGCGAAGTGTAGTGGGTAATGAAGAAGTTACTAAGGTTATTGGGGTAAGGGTGGTAAAGATGCTTCAGGCGTGTAGGTGTACGTCATGTCGGGTGCTTGGGTAGGTTAGAGGTTTGTGAGTAAGGAGTGGGCTGTTGTGTTTTTGGTTTATTGATGGGTGGAATTTTCTTAACTATGATAGGAAGTTGAGGTCATAAGATAGACTGGACATGTGCATGTGTGATTGGTGTAGCCGAGGTATGATTTCTATGGGTTTGGCTCTTCTGTTTGGGTGATGGGGTAGGTGTGGTGTTAACGTTGGAGGATGTAGCTAAATCTAGTTTGATACATGGATGAGTAAGGTGGTGGTTAGGGTGACCTCATGGTAGTGATAGGTTTAGTCAAGGAAGATGATGTAGGTGCGGGTTTGGATTTAGATGTAGGTTGGGTTATGGGTAAGGGTATGTGTTGAGGTATGATGGGTGTCATGGAAGAAGTTGTGATAGCGTGGTTGTGTTCGGTTGGATTGGTCAAAATATTTTTGGGTAGATAGTGGAAGTATCAACAAACGACATCTGCATTTGTGTTGAAACAAGAAGCAGAAGACACCCCCACAATAAGGCTCTGTCCACATAATCTAGGTGATCAGCCAAATGTGAGAACGAAACATCTATAGGTGATGTTGATGAGGACCTAATGGCTATTCCCGTAAAATGTGTCTTAGAGACAGGGAATTGGCTAGCTTCGGCTTCCGTGGGTAAGAGAGATGAAAGTAGGTCTGTAGGATCTTGGGTAGCTGATGGAGAATGTTCACCAAGAGGCAAAGGTATCTCAATTGGGTCTGTGATAGGTGGAGGAGATGATGGGTGCTCCTCTATAGGTGGAGGAGATGATGGGTGCTCCTTTGTAGGTGGAGGAGATGATGGGTACTCCTCTGTGGGTGGAGGAGATAAACAAGTATCTTCCATGGATTGAAGAAGTACTTGTGGGTGATGGTTACCTAGGTGGAGAAGCCAAAGGTGAAATGGTCTCGATATTAATGAAGGGATCCTCTGCATGAGGAAGGAGGTGAAAGGTGTTCCTCTATGGGTGGAGGAATAGGTGAGGTAGGTTCCTATGCAGAAGGAGGGTTTTGAGCTAGAATATCCTCTATGGAAGGAATATGGGGTAATCGGGAAGTAACAGGTGCATAACTAAAAATAGAGTGGACCTCGTGGGTATGGTTTTCATGAGTTTAGGTCTCACCGGTTTTATCGGATAAAGGGGCATGATTAGGAAAGGGTTTCTTGAAGATATATAGGTTTTGATTGGTGGGTGCGTTAAGATTATCCACAGTTAACTCACCTTTCTCGAGTATTTCTTGGATAATATTTTTGAAAGTTATGCAATTTCCATCACTATGACCCTTTACTCGATGATAGTTCAGAATTCATGTTGTTTATACCATGCGGGCATGGGGCGATCGAGTTAAAACCAATGTGTGGTTTTATAGGCAGAAGGGTGATGGCCCCATCTTTGATAAGATTTTCTAAGATAGAAGAGTAAGACTCCCCAATTGGGGTGTATTTCCATTCTTCTCGTTTGAATTGAAAAGTCTGGACGGTGAGAGATTAAATGAACTCGTAGCTTTGATTTGATGGATGAGTGGGCCGGCCTTGAGTACCCTTTGTGTGGCGGTGCCCTTAGGATTTGAATAATTTTTCTAGGGTTTGGAAGAAGAAGAGGTATCATTTAACTTGAATGCTGAATTCTTATTGCTTAATTGAATTTTCTTCTCTTCGATGGCCCGAATCTCTAGCTTTCGTGCCATGGTGAATGCTTCATCGAATGTTTGGAAGGTTTGGACCTATAGGGTTGGTGAGATATGTCTAGCAAAAGCTCGTGTGAAGAGCTCGATGAGTTCTATTTGTGGCAGTTGGAAGGTGATTTGATTGATCAGGCTACACCATCGAGTGAAAAAATATGGGATAGATTCATCCTCATATTGATGCATGGAGTATAGGTCGGTCATGGTAACCTTCTTGATGATATTGGTGGAGAAGTGATCCAAGAAGGCTTGGGCTACCTGATTAAATGAAAATATAGAGTGTCTAGGTAACCCAATATACCAATCTAACATAGGTCCAATCAATGACATGGAAAAGGTTCTTAAGAGAAAAGCATCATCGTGGGCGATTAGGTAGCACCCATGTTTGAATGAACACAAATGTTGTTGCGGGTCTTCCTTGCTATTGAAGTGGTTGAATTTAGGCATCTCCCAATGCATGGGATATGGATGAATAGGAATGGATGGGTGGATAGGCTCATTACAAATCTCGTCATAGGTGAGAGTATTGCGGGAGCCAAAAACCGATGCCTCTAATGTCTGCATCTTATCCATCATCAATTTGATTAGGTTGTTGGTAGGTTGTAATGATTGGGTGCCTCTGTAGTGTAAGAGGGTTGGTGTTGGGCATGTAATAGGGGTGGCATTCCAGTATATGGTGCTGCCATGTAGGTAGATTGAGAAGGAGGTAGTGAAATAGGGGGTACATACCCAGAGTGAATAATAGATGAAACGGGAGGCTGCTGATAGTATGTATATGGAGGTGGAAGGGTCGTGGTAACCTTAGTCATAATGGGGGCTAAATATTGTGGAATGGAAAGGACCACATTACGAAAAGGGGTAGAGGTCACCAATACGGAGGTGGTTATGTAGCTACGGGTATATACGAGACATTAGGGGCGGAGATGAGGTTGTTTCTGGGTGGTTGTCGAAGGTATGGTAGATGTGGTGGGTGCAATGACGATGTAGCGAGACAATTGCAGGTCATAGTGGGTATAGGCCTAGCTGCGAAACGACCTGGGGTAAGGTAGATGTGTGAAACACAAAGCTAGCCGGGTGGGGCTGACGCGGAGTGGGAGTGAGAGTCGGGGGATAGATATGGACATGCCGTTTATCAACTGACCTGAGGCATCTCAAGTGGATGAGTGGGAAAGATAAAACTACAAGGCGGCAAGGTTTTGGTCAAGGATTCATGCGAACTCCTCATCTTCGGTAGTGATAGTGATAGGTTGGATAGGATCCATGGCGGGTGATAAAATGGAAGGCGGTGAAGGACTAGGTGGGAGTGGTTGACAACTTGCATGGAATATGAGTGCGCTTTCTTGTCTTCGGGTCAGCACCATGTGAACCAATACTTGATCAAGTTAGGCCACTTCTCTGTAAATGACACAAAAAAATAGTAGGAACAGGTGAAACAAGCGGTAAAAAGTGGACTAGGTACGAAATGTTGGTTAGAAAGTGGCACAGGATAATCGATGCCAGTCGGGGTAAACCGACGCCGGTTAGGGGTAACCAATGCCGGTCACTTTGTGGGAAATGGACAATGAGTTAAAAACAAGGTGTAAGGTCAAATCTGATAGGTATGCCAAACCTGATGAATTTTACAAGGTCAATGGGAATGATAATAGTGACAGGGACTCTGAAAAGTTGAAGAAGGTGAATAAATGTCCCTTTGGGTAGGTTAACCAAAATGATAGTGAACCGATGTTGGTTGGGTATAACCGATGATGGTCGTGGGTAATCGCAACGGTCAACGAACCGAGACACGTCACTATGAAATTGAAACAATGATGAAAGAAAAATGGTTGTGAATTAAAATCTGATGTGGAATCAGACCCAGAATTATGAGAATGATGAGAATATGGTCCAGGCACACTCAGATGAAGCCGAAATACACCAACTATGATGAGGAGCGTGCAAGGATAAACAAGAAGAAATGAAGAATGTGACCTCTCACCTCAAAATGCAAGCCAAGTAGAAACACTAAGAAAAATGCGATCCTAAGAGTGCCTTTTCTATTATGTTTGTTTATCTTATGCTATTTAAGGACTGACTCATGAACTGTAAAATAGTTTTTTTGGTGAGGATGGCTTCCTACAAAGAAGGAGATCTAAAAGGTGAGGTTTCAGGTATGTTATGGTGGGGGTAGGCTTTGCTCTAAAGTATGACTCGATAGAGCAGCGAGATGGGGAGTACCTGCCAATCCTCGATCAGTGCGATCATTGACAGGTGTTCCTAGGAAAGATGTTGTTTAAGAATATGTATTTGTTTTGAATTTGTGTAATGTGGCAAGACTCAGAGAGAGAGATGTGTGCTTTCTATGATTCGTTTGTCAACCATCAGCTAGGAATGACTTCCAGTGTATAGGTTTCCCTTAATTAATGTGAGCTAATGCGATAAATCAGAATGCAATGCACTTATTTTAAGCCCAAATTGAAATATGAAGTTTGATGACACAAATGGATGAAGAGGAAGAGGGATGCTCTTTCACTAAAATGTAAAAAAACAAGAAGAAATGATTATTTTTAAGTACACCAAAAGAAAGGTTTCTTTTAGAGAAAATAGAAAGAAAAAGAGGGTTACCAAGGAAGAAAATTAATGTGTATGCTTTTCAGAAGGGAAACAAACACACAAATTTTCCTAGGAATGAATAAAATGCAAGGAACCCCAAATGGGTCCCACCAGGCGTGCCAAAATGTTTCACTTGATTCTTAGACGTTTCTTTGAAAGTGACGAAATAGATAGGGTAATGGGTGTAGGAGGAATACCTATTGAAATGCTGGTTGTTGGGTTGTTACACGCGTATGACTTATGAATCCACAGCTGATTGTGAGAGATTCCTTTTGGCTAGGAGGAACTACCTGAAATGGAACACAAGACCACTAGAAAAAGTTAAACAATATGTGTAGTGAACTACCTAGCGTGTGCTAGATCCGGGAAGTGTGATACTTCTTAGACGACTGTCAGTCCATTGTTTAAAACAATTTAATGTTGGTAATGAAGTAAATCCTATTGTAATTGAAATGATTTAGGTATCTCATTAAAAAACAATAAGAAAGATCTAATCTAATGGGCTAGGTTAAAATAAGATTTGAAGGTCAAGCGTTGGTTCTAGTTCTTTGCGGTCCGAGAGGTCTTAGGCGAGTCACAGGTGATTAAGGGTGAAGTGAGAATAGGTGGGTAGGTCACTGTTCTGGGCTCTATTGGTAAATACAGAGATTCATGACGGTTAATGGTGACCGATGCCAGTTGGGGAGAACCAGTGCTGGTTACTGTGGAAAACTGGGAATGCCACATAATGAGCTTTGGGTCTCCCTTGTGATTGCACAAAGGACTTGGTTGGCCGAATGAGGTATTAGGTTGTTTGGATGGGGTTTAGAGGGGTTTTAATGGGTATATGGAGGGGTGAGTATTAATTGAGGTCAATGGGTGGCTAAGAGAACAAAAGATGACAATACAATGATGAAATGAATGAACCAGAGGAGTAAACTATTCTACTTACTTGAAATCTGGTTCTAGATGTCTGTGAGTGATGGATGAAGGTGCTTGTAAGAGGTTGAATGTTGTTGAGGATCACCAAACATTAGAAAGCTCCTACATGGGCTGCATGTGCATTCATTTTTTCTTGGTTGGATCAAATCTGTTTGGGTGATTGTTGGATGGTTTTGGGTGAATGTTGGATGCCTGTGTAAGAGAAAATACTTGATCTCCTTCCTTGCATGTGTGTTCTTGTGGAAACTTGTTCTCAAAAGATGTGATATCTCTCCAGGAATCTGCAATGTTTTCTCGACCTTTTTGCTAACATCGAAAATAAGGTTGTTTTGGGTATGAAAAGGTGACAGATGGCGGTTCCAGTTAACAATGACGGTTAGGGGTAATTAGCGTCGGTTAAGGCAAGATTTTCTAGGTTTACTAAACTAGGCAGATCCCCTTGATTTTCTGGGATCTCGTGTCATTAACCCACGGATTAGGATAGAAGCTTCTTGTAAGCATGCGGGAATGTGGTTAGAGGGAATGTAGGCATTGATTTTTAGGGTTTGGGTAAGTCTTAGTTAGTTATGACAACTTACTAAGAATAGGTCTTAGGGTGAGTTGGCTTGATGAGGTGTCTAGGTGAGGTGTAAGTGTGGGCATTATCTAAATTAAGATATTTAAATAATAAATATGGTGAGGATAATGAATTAATTTAATTAAATTAAATTAATTAAATTAATATTAGTGGGGTGAAGGGGCCCATGGCTGGTGAATGTGATGAAGGTATTTGTTTGTCGAGGGACCAAAGGGGAGTGTGACCTAATTTTAGTGTCTACACTACCATATGAAATATACGAAACAAGAGACATAAATTAAAACTAGATTTAATTTGGTTCACCAAGTGTGGGCTACGTCCACCAAGAAATAAGACAATCTATTATCTAAAGCTTTGACAAGATATACAATGAAGATTTACATCTTCCACACCTCTTAAATGTACAATACTTTCTTTCACTCAAGATTTTTTTCTTCATCACCAAAAATTCTCTCTCTCTCACCAACTTTTGCTCTTTTTAATTCTTGTTAATTCTCTCTATTTCTAAACCCTAGCTTTTATGCTTAATAGTCTCTTTATAGACTTATATAGGGATAGACTTAGGGAACTTAGCCATGCAATTCTGATGAATAGATATATTTTAATGCTAAAATAGATCTAATTCTCAAACTTGAAGACCAATAGAAGTGGAGTGTAGCTCCAACTTATCCTTTTCTAATGTCTTCATTAGCATATCCGTAAGGTTCTCACTTGTATAAATCTTTTCCAGATTCAACTTTCCATCCTCCATACCTTCCTTATGAAGTGACACCTTAATTGAATGTGTTTCATTCTCGAATAAAATGCTTAGTTATTTTCCAAATGAGTTGTACTCGACCATCATAAAATCTGTTTAAAATCACCTTTCTCCTTTCCCAACTCTTCCATGAACCTACTTATCCATATCATTTCCTTACTAGCCTCTTTAGCTGCAACATACTCTGACTTTGTAGTAGACAAAGCCACAATATTTTACAATCTTGAAATCCAGCTAATTTCTATTCCACCTACTGTGAAAATATATCCAGTAGTACTTCTCCTCCTACCATCCATATCTCCACCATATCCGAATCAACATAGCCACATAATGAAATATTTGAAACTCCATAACATAACTGCATGCTAGATGTCCCTTTCAAATGCCCGAGTATCCATTAGACAACTTTCCAATGCTCTTTACCTAGATCGACCATATATCTACTCATAACTCCCACTTTCTAACTATTGAAGCATATGACACTTGTGTCATGTATTTAACCTCCTCTTGTGGTGATGGACACTTTGATCTTTAATCAATTTGAAGTGTCAAACTATAGGTGTACTAACAGGTATTGCATTCTACATCTTGAACCTTTCAAACACCTTGTAGATATAATCCTCCCAGAGACAAATACAATTTCTTGTTTTCTGTCTCTGTGTATTTGCATGCCAAGGATTATTTTTGCAGCTCGTAAATCCTTTATAGTAAATGTGTGAGCTGGATTTTCCTTAAGCTTACCAACGTCCCGCATACTAGATCCTATAAGAATCATATCATCCACATACAATAAAAGAATAACATAGCTCCCATTTTCAGGTTCTTGAAATAAACACAATGGTTAGATTCACATCTCAAGTAACCATGCTCTTGCATAAAACTATCAAAACTCATGTACCATTTCCTTGGAGATTTTTTGAGCCCATATAGACTCTTTTTCAACTGCCGCACACTAATTTCTCCTTACCCTTGACTTCATACCCAAGTGGCTATTGCATATAAATATCTTCATCCAAATTACCATGAAAAAAATCTATCTTCACATCTAGTTGTTCTAAATGCAAATCCTCTCTCTGCAGCTAGGTTCAATACAATACGAATAGAAGTCATATTAACAATAAGATAAAATATTTCACCAAAGTCAATACTTGCTTTCCGTGCAAATCTATTTATTACAAGCCTTGCCTTGTACCTTTTTTGTTCACCCTCTTCTTCCTTAATCCTATAAACCCACTTGTTTTACAATTTTCTCTTACCTACTTGGTAACTTAACCAAATCCAAAGTCTGTTTTTTTCCAAGGAGTCCATCTCCTCATCCATGCCATGCTCCCCCTTGGGCGCGGGTATTATCTGCATTGCTTCTTTGAATCTCTTTGGTTCACCATTATCATCAATAATAAATAAAATAGAGAAGGTGCAAATCTTTCTGGAGGTTTACTTACCTTTTGTGACCTTCTCATAGGATTTTGGGGTACCGGAGGCTCAATTTGGACCTCATGGACATTTACATCCAAATCTGATAGTGATTGACACTGGTCACTTGTAACCAACATCGGTTCTACTAACCGATTATGGTTTGGATATTCTGTAATCGATACGATTACATTGACCCGATGCCGGTCATGGGTAAACCGAGACTGGTTACTATGTAACCATGTAGGTAATACTTTTAAATATGAGAGTTCATTTTCATTCACAAACTTCTCAATCGGTTCATTCTTGGGTACCAATATTTGATCCCTATACATTATCTTTTCATTCCATTCAATATCACGACTCCTAATAATTTAATAATTCTCTAAATCCCAAGAACGGAAACTGAAATCACTAGATCCATAACCAATGAAAGTCCATCTCTTGGATTTTGCATCCAATTTTTTTCTATTTTCCTTATCAACATGCAAAATTTTTTTTGAATAGAAAACTCTAAGAAAAGAAAGATCTACCTCTTTTCCAGTCCAATCTTCCTCTGGTATTCCTCCATCTAGTGAACTTGAAGGCCCACAGATTAATCAAATAAACCGTTGTATCAATTGCTTCCACCTAAAATTGTAAGGGCAATCTAGAATGTATTGTCATACTTCTAGCACGTTCCATGATTGTCCTGTTTATTCTTTCTGCAACACCATTCTCCCGTGGTGTTCTTGGAACCGTTCTTTCTCTACGTATTCCATTCATTGAACTATAATAATTGAAATACTTGCTACAATATTCACCACCATTGTCGGATCAAAGGCACTTATAATTTGATTCATTCTCAACAAGGGATTTCCATCTTTTAAAAGTATCAAAAAAATCATATTTACATTTAATACAATAAACAAATACCTTTCTTGTAGCATCATTAATGAAAGTAACATAATACTGGGATCCTTTATGAGAAGCTACCTAAGCTGGTCCCCACACATTTGAGTATACAAGCTCCAATTTCCACTCCTTCTTAGTTTCCCCAACTTTGAGAAATCTCACTCTCTTTTGCTTTCCAAAGATACAATGCTCACAAAAATCAAGATTTAAATCTTTCAAATCTGATAGCTTACTCTTAGCCTTTAAGATATGCATTCCTTTTTTACTCATATGACCCAACCGGTTATGCCACATGCATGCATCTGAATCTGAAGTAGATAATGTAGAAAAGGAATCAGTAATACAATTAGATAAATATAACGTTCCTACCTTCTTACCTCCCCACAACATGTAACACCCTTGACAATTGTTATTTTCCTCCTTTGCATTTCAAGTGTTGACATGTGATTTTCCTTATAAAGATATGTTCTTTTGATTGTTGGAGATCATGCTTGATATGGAAAAATCATTTCTATTCTTAAGATCCTTTGACTGAATTGGAATGGCTTCCTTGAATCCATTTTTCACTTCTTGTAGGTGAGTTGCAATCTGGTTTAAGAGTTGTAAACTTATCTATTAATCTGACTCATCCTTGGATCAATTTCGGTGAATGAATGGTAAATTGACATTCCATGAATTAAGAGACATATTGACTAAACTTTTTTGTTACAAGTTCTTTGATTTTTGTGTGAACATATTTCCATTCAGTTGTATGTTGTGCTTGGGTCCTTGAGATCAATCATGGCAAGACATTACTGACGAACACGAAAATACAGCACTGCTTTCACGGCATAGGAAGGATTCGGGATCCTAAAAAGGAATATCCTACGAAATCCTAAGCTAGGTAAGAATATTTGCTACCTAAGCTATGTCACTTAATAGAATTCTTATTCTAACCTAAATCTTCCTATTCTACATTGTTGATTGATTGGCATCCTAACCTAAGCTCATGTAAAAGGATATGGAAAGGTTAGTAGGCTATTAAAATTAACCTAGAACCTAATACTATAAGGTTTTATGATGATCTAACCTAATGCCATAAACTATTATGTTGTGAATTAATCTAACCTATGTGGAAACTACCTTAGGCTATGTGTTAAGACCTATGGTGGAAATTTTTTTGTTAAGGTTATATCCTAAGGTATATATTATAAACTACCTAAGGTCTAACCTAAGAAATTTGATCTATCCTAAACTAATGGGTATGAAAGGGGAATTAGGTGGTCGCATGCATTAAGGGTGATGGTTCCTATGGCATTTATGTTATTGATAAGGTTTTTACTACATAGGTACTGCCGCTTTTTGGCGGGGCTAGGGACTTAGCGGAGGCTTATGTGGAAGTATCACTAAAACAAAATTTCATGTTAATTTTGATTTGGCAATCACCAGACTTGGAAGGCGGTGGAAAGGAAGGATAGGCGGGAAAATTGGAATTAATGAAACTTATTGTTTTCGGTTTTTGTGCACAAACCATCTTGGAAGGCATGCAAAGGTTTGTCTAGGGTTGTTTCACCTTGCATGTTCTGTGATTTTTTCTCTACATGCTCTTTGGTTTTTCGAACCAACAACTTGAACTACACTTAATGGCTATTTTTGAAGTCTTAAACCTATTTTCGGTTCGTGGGATGTATAAGAGATAATGTGGAAAAAGAATATGGTTGTTTGATCTTTTGTGGAGAAGAGGAGAAGTTATGAGCTCGGCTGGAGGTCTCCTTTGATTTGGCAGAAGCACTATCAGGCATGATAGGCTCTAATCTTTAAGATCTCTTGCTTTCTTCTAAATGTTTCATTAAAATGATTATGCTCTTTTGAGATTCTTGGCTTGCATGTTTTATCTGGTTACTTGTTTGTTGGGTTTTATAATCTCTGTTATCTTGGATATGAATCCATGGCAAAAATAACGTTGGTTTTGAAACTGTCTTTGTGATAGTTTAATAGTGATACATGCATGCAAAGCTTGTATTAGTAGCTCTACTTTCCATTTCTGAAATTTGTATTTGAGGTTGTTGTGTTGGAACTGACCTTCATTGCAATATGTGGATTCTGAACTATATGGGAACCTTGAGTTCCATCTGATCTTGTTGGAGTTTGTGTTTTTCTTGAGCTTGTAATCGAGCTTGTATTTGGTTTGGATCTTGTTCTTGGTTTCGTGTTTGATGAAAGTCTGGTGATGGAGGTTCTTGATGCTCGACCTGTGTTTGGGAATCTTGGGTAACTCGGGACTGTTGTTGAAGCCCGTATGTGGCTCTGTACCCATGTTTTATTCTTGTGAAAATATGGACTATTAATGGAGGTTCGTGTTTTACACCGTACTCGTATTTTGTTACTTGTATAGTTTTGAACTCTTGTTGAAGCTCGTGTTTCATTTTGAGCTGGTATTAGGACTTCTTGTTTAAAATATAAGCTTGGAATGGGAACTTCATGTTGCCCTGAACTTGTGATTAGAGACTTGTGTAGCTCTGAAATTTTGTTGAGACTTCGTGTTCGACTCTGTTTGGGTATTTTGAGTTGGGTTTTACTTGTATTAAAATTTTAAAACTTATAACTCTTTTGTTGAACTATTGCTCAAAGAAAACTGGGAGAATAGTTGGCTGAGTTGTTGGGTAAACTCTTGAGATCTTAACTGAAAATGTCTTTGTTTGATGAATGGATTTGGTAATTCCTTTTTGAGAATTGTTTCATCTTTTCTGAGATGGCAATGGAATTTTATCGGGGTATTCTTTTCCCCTATGTTTTGTGGAAACTGTGTCTTCAAATCTTTTAAAATAAGCTCTAGGTTTCGTTTAAAAGAAGAGTTTATTACTTTAGTGCTATGAATTGTTATCGTGGGATTACTTTGTCTATGTTCAGATTGTTTTTGTATTTAGTGCTTATTGAATCGAGAACTAATTACTCTTTTGTAATGCAATATTGAAACTTGATGGGATTTCAGTCTTTGAGTTCGTTGATACTCTGAACATGTTTAGCTTACTGATCGGTTTGTTTTTCTATTTCTTGTTGGATATAGTAAATAAACCTTGTATCTTTTTAAAAGAAAGGAATGTGATTCCTTTGGAACAAAATGTTGTTTTTAGGACTGTTATGTGTATTTCATTATGAGATTGGAATTGAAACTTGTGTTTATTGAAGGTAAAGAATTGTAAGGAAAATGGCAGTGTGCTTTCTTCTTACTATGAGTCGATTTTGTTCTCTCTCTAGAAACAAGCTTATGAATTTCTATGTTTGAATTAAAAGTGGAAATTCATTTGTTAGTACAATAAAATGAATTATTGATTGGATCATTTTCTAATTAAGATCCCTTTCTTTCTATTATTGGGATAAGTTCATTGGTTGAACTTTTCTATTTTTATTCTCTTATGAAATGGAGATTTCTTTATGAGTTGTTTGGTCTTCCTTGTTCAAATCATTTGTAGAAATGATGTAGGAAGAGATTAGATTATTCGATTTTATTGAACTGAAAATGTAAGCTTGTTTGACAAGGCTTTGCTTTGTTTGGTTTGTGATGAGTAAGTTTTGTCTCTTGCACTCTATCTTTTATGGATCCTCCTTGGATGGACTCAAGTGGAGATTAACTCTTGTATAAGTCTACCTTGATTTGTGAACGTTGGTTTCGATCTTTAAATGTTAACTTCTAACATGTGGAAGTAGATTTAGACTTGCAGGTAGACTGTTTGATTCTCTATTCCTTCTTGGATTGAAATGGGATTCTATTCTAATGAATATCTTAAATGTTGAAATTTAAGGTAGTTGTCCTTTAAATGAAACTATTAATTCATGTTATGAATCTGTTTCAATTTTTCGGATGTCTTGTGTTGAGCATAGTTTGTAATGGTTCTTCTTTTACTTTTTCTTAGGAGTTAGATGAATCATCCTAATGAGAACCATGCTTTAAACCCTTCTTTTGGTTAAAGCAAAGATAAATGTTGTATTCTATTATGATAGAATTGGGAACAATGAGATGATATGATTTGTTGTTTGCTTAAAGATAATTGATAGGATCAATTAAACTTTAATTTTGTAAGGCAAATATAGTGGATTATATTCTGTTCCTCTCTTGGAAGTGAATTCATTTGGTTAAATGTACTTCTTTTCCATTTTCTATTACTTATATTGATATTTATGATGTCATAATTGTCTCATTAAAGAAGAGTTGTTTTAATGGAACAATTATTGGAATGCACCTCGTTTTAAGGCTTAGTGCTTATCATGCTCAGTTCATTGAATTGACCCGTCTTTGGCATTTTTTGCGAGATGGACTTCGTAAGTGATAAAAGAAGGCAAAAATTATATGATGCATTGGCTAAATTAAATCTGATTCCTTGTGAAGAATTCTGATTCATTCTTGAGATTGTATTGAAAAAGGAAATGTAGTATTATTTTATAATGAAGACGGTTGTTATGCAGTATACCTAAATGCATAAGTCTTGTAAATGTATAAGTTATAAAGATAAATTGAAAGTTGAGAGTTTACCTGTATTGGTTGTGTAAATTATTTTGTACTTGTATGGAAGAGATGGATTCTATCTTGTTGATATTCTTTATATTATTTATATGTTAATTGGTTATCTTTTCATAAGTTGGATAGAGGGATTTAGTTCAATCTCCCTACTTGTGATGCAACTTGTTAAGTTGTAGAATATGATATTTGTTATCTAAACTATATAACATAGTAATGTAACGTGTGATGAACATACATTAAGAAAATGTGGACATTGGGTAGGATAAACCCTAACACGTAACATGTGGAGAAAGAATCTTTCTCTTTCTTAATGGAATATAAACCAAAAAGGTTTGCAAGTATGACTACAATTTATTAGACTTCATTTTGTATGAAGTCTACCTTATATTGGATATATTATGGCGTTGAACTTTCTAAAAAGTTATTGTACTTTTTAAATAAGACATATTATAATGCTACACAGTTACGGTTAATTGACAGTTTAAATTATGTGATCAATTATTAAAAGTGACTATGAAAATAATGAAGTTCTTAGTGGGCTAAATGAAGCAAATTTAGGAAGAACTTATTGAGCGTTGGATTAGGGTTTGGCAGGGTTCTTTGTAATCAGGTTTTAATCCAAACTAATAATGTATTAACAATATCCTTGGGGTATGTACATCTCGATGAGGTAGTTTCTGTAGGATGTTGGCACACGCCAACTGCAAGGCTGTACTTTCAAGAAGGATTGGGTCTTCTCGAGAATACATCGTTGTAGTTGACATGTGACATCACCCTTCTTCATTGATCATCTAGATCTACACACATAAATCATTCAAAGGGTATGCACGAGGTATTAGATAGTGCGGATAAAGGTCTTGGGTAGATCACAAGTGAATGAGGGTGAGATAAAATTAGGTGGGTAGGTATTTGTTCAAGGTGTGTGGGAAAACACAGAGGCGGTGTCGTCGGTGGTGATGTGATTAGGTATAATCG
The DNA here is from genome assembly GCA_018340775.1 of Taxus wallichiana var. yunnanensis. Lineage (NCBI taxonomy): Eukaryota > Viridiplantae > Streptophyta > Pinopsida > Cupressales > Taxaceae > Taxus > Taxus wallichiana. The sequence goes on from CM031234.1 coordinate 550,126,210, forward strand.
GTGCCGATTCTTGTGAGATCTGGAAATGTCACAGAATAGGATTTTGGTCTCCTTTGTGATTACACAAAGGAATTTGGTTGGTCGGGATGATGTATTGGGTGATTGGGGTAGGCTTTTGCAAGGTTTTAATGGGTATATTGAGGTGAAAATGTGGAGAAGGTCAATAGGGGGCAAGGTAAACAATGGATGATAAAATGATGAAGAAATGAAATAACCAAGAAAGTATGATGTTATACTTACATGGATTCCATTCATGATCGGCATCGGTTTTCCATAACCGACATCGGTTAGCCTGTTTCACATTCCAACCACCATTTGTTACTTCATCCATTTTTATCACCAGATTCACCTATTCCTGTTGTTCTCTGTATCATTTATAGAGAAGCAGCCCTACCTGATCAATACTAGTTCACATGGTGCTAACCCAAAGACAAGCAAGTGCCCTCATATTCCATGCTAGTTGCCAACCACTCCCACCTAGTCCTTCACCACCTTCTATTTTATCACTAGCCATGGATCCCATCCAGCCTACTACTATTACTACCGGAGATGAGGATTTCACATGACTCCTTGATGAGAACCTTGCCGCATTGCGCTTTACCTTCCCACTCGTCCACTCGAGACGCCTCGGTCGGTTGATATATGAGATGCACGTATCTATCCCCCCAACTCTTGCACCCACTTCCGCATCGGCCCCATCGACTCCTTACTTCCCACATCCACCTTACCCCCAGCTTATTTCCTATTTAGGTTATATACCGGCTATGACTACTGCATTTGTTACCTCTGTGGCACCCATCACATCCACCATACCCTTGATGAATACCCCAACACAACCTCATCCACCCGTCTTATCTTATACATACTTGTAGCTACATTCCCACCTCCAGTGTCGGTGACTCCCACCCCATTTCAGAATGTGGTTCTTTCCATTCCACAATCATTAGCCCTATTACCACTAGGGTTACCACGACCCTTCCACCCCCATATACATACTACCAACAACCTCCTGTTTAATCTATTATTCATTCCGGGTATGTACCCCTATTTCACTACCTTCTTCTCCACCACCCTACATGGCAGCCCCATGCAATGGAGTGCCACCCTTGTTATATTCCCAAAACCAACCTCCTCACGCTACAAAATGGAATCCAATCATCACAACCCACCAATGACCTAATTAAATTGATGTTGGACAAGATGCAAGACATTGGAGGAATAGGTTTTGGCTCCCACAACACTCTCACCTACGATGAGATTTACAACGAGCCTATTCACCCATCCATTCCTATCCGTTCATACCACAGTGCATTAGAAATGCCTAAATTCAATCATTTCAATAGCAAAGAAGACCCACAACAACATTTTTGGTCATTCAAACACGGGTGTTATCTGATCGCTCATGATGATGCTTTGATTTTGAGAACCTTTCCCATGTCCCTCACTAGACCTGCATTAGATTGGTATAGTGGGTTACCTAAACACTCTATATTCTCATTCAATCAGGTAGCCCAAGCCTTCTTAGATAATTTCTCTATCAATATCATCAAGAAGGTTACCATGACTGATCTATATTCCACATGTCAGTATGAGGATGAATCTATCGCAGATTTTGTCACTCGCTGGCATACACTGATCAATCAAATTACTTTCCAACTGCCACAAACTGAACTCATCAAGATCTTCACATGAGCTTGCACTAGACATATCTCCCTGACCTTGTAGGTCTAAACCTTCCAAACATTCGATGAGGCATTCACTATGGCATGAAAGTTAGAGATTCGGGCCATTGAAGAGAAGAAAATCCAATTACGCAATAAGAATTTAGCATTCAAGTCGAATGATACCTCTTCCTCTTCCAAACCACAAACCAATTATTCAAAAGCTAAGGGCACCGCTAACATAGTGGTACTCAAGGCCGGCCCAACTCATCCGTTGAATCAGGCTACACCCTCATCTAATCTCTCACCTGTCCAGACTTTTCAATTCAGACGAGAGCAATGAAAATATACCCCAATTGGGGAACCTTACTCTTTTGTCTTAGAAAAGCTTATCAAATCTGGAGCCATCACCCTTCCACCTATAAAACCACACACTAGTTTTGACCCTACTCGCCCCATGCCTGCATGGTATAAAGAACATGATTTCTATAACTATCATCGAGTAAAGGGTCATAGTGATGGCAACTGCATCACTTTCAAGAATATTGTCCAAGAAATGCTCGAGAAAGGTGAGTTAACTGTGGATAATCCCAATGCCACCCCCAACCAAAATCTACAAATCTTCAAAAAACCATTTCCCAACCATGCCCCTTCATCCAATCAAACCGGTGAGACATCCACTCATGATACCCATACCCATGAGGTTCACACTATCTTTAACAAGGTACCTGTCACCTCTCAATTACCTCACATCCCTTCCATAGAGGAAATCCTAGCCTGAAATCCTCCTTCCACATTGGAACCAACCTCCACTGTTCCTTCACCAATAGAGGAACACCTTTCATCTCCTTCATCACCTACAGAGGGGTCTTCCGCTAACATTGAGACCATCTCACCCCTAGCTTCACCACTTAGAGAACCTTTACCTACCATACCTCCTCCACCCATAGAGGAGCTCCCATTACCTCCTCCACCCACAGAGGAGCACCCATTACCTCCTCCACCCAGAGGATCACCCATTACCTCCTCCACCCACAGAGGAGCACCTATCTATTCCTCCACTTATAAAGAAGCTCCCATCATCTCCTCCACCCATCATAGACCCAGTTGTGATACCTTTTCCTCTTAGCGAGCATTATCCATCACCTACTCAAAATCCAATAAACCTACATTCAGTTCTCTTACCCACGGAAGCTGAAGCTGGCCAATTCCCCATCTATAAGACGTATTTTACAGGAATTCCCATTAGGTCCTCACCAAATCCACCCACAGACATGCCGTTCTCACATTTGGCTGATCACTTAGATTATGTGGATAGGGCTTTACAATGGGAGCGCCTCTTACTCCCTGTCTCAACAAAGATGTAGAGATCCCTCGCTGATACCTCCACTATCTACCCAAACACATTTCAACCCATCAAACCAAATACAACCACTCTTCACAACCCCTTCCACGATACCGTTAGCACTCACACCACACCCTTACCTGTAACCCGACCTACATCTAAACCCAAACCCATACCCACAACATTTTCCTCCACTAAACCTATTACCACTTTAGGGGTCACCCCGACCACCAGCCTTACTCATCCACCTATTAAACTAGATTTAGCTACATCCTCCAACATCAAAACCACACCTACGCCGACACCCAAACTAAAGAAACAAACTCATCGACCTCATACCCCAACTACACCAATCATGCCCACACTTGTCCCATCTGCCTTAAGACCTCAGTTGCCCAACATGGTCAAGCACCCTACACCCATCCATAAACCAATAACACAACAACCCATTCCTTCCTCACAAACCTCTAACCTACCCAGGCACACAACACGACTTATACCCGCACCTACAGTTTCTTTACCACCAATACCTCCAATACCTTCAGCTATTACTTCACTACCCACTAAACTTCAGTCATTGTCCCTCACACCCCAAGTACAACCCGCGTCATCTACCTTCACAAAGACACCCTCGTTATCCCCATGGGTAACTCACCCTCTGCTTTCATCTGCTTTCCTTTTAGATCTCGTACACCCACATCACCTTTACCCAAGAAGATGCAACCAAAAACAAAACCCCACTACCCCACAACAAGGTAGTCAAAACAACCCCACACAATCCTACCCATCCATCTATTGTACCCTACCCAAATGAACCCGACCGATACCTCACACAACACCAGCACCTAAACCCATAGCTCAGCCCGTTCCTCCTCTTCAAAACATAGTTCCTTGACAATCAACCACACCTACATCCAAACCCATGTTCACTTCCCATTGTGATCCACTAGCAGGGTCCTATGCCAAAATTTTAACCAACCTCCTCGAGACTTCTATTATCACATTACCGCCACTCCAACCTTATGACTCCCTCAAACCCAAGCCAAAAGGGTTTAATGATACTCAAAATTATGCATACCATCGTGTTCCAGGGCATGATGTGGAGAACTTTAAGGCTTTGAAAACTGTCCTTATCCAATTGTGTCCACCAGAAACCAACTTTGATGACAACGACCTTATCCATGAGGATCTTATTTCACCAACACCCATTCCCACACTGCCCACTCAACAACCATAACCTCCACCCTCACAGCTCCTAGAGCCACACCCAAGATTTGAAATTAACATGGTTTGCATTAGAGAACTTGCCACACCACCACCCAAATGTCATTGCGCCTAGCTGACCTCACAGGGATTTTCTCCTCCGGTAGGTTTTTTCCCTTCATGTTGTTATACCACTCACCCTACACCTTCTCCATTTTCCAACTCCCTCAAATCAACATGATACACATCACTACACGTGTGTAGAAGGGCAAAGAAAAGGCAACTAACCCACCAACCAATCCTATACCCAACATACCATCTACACCCATACCTAAAATAACTATCCACGACCCCACGTATCCCATTTCTAATGGCGTCACACATCACACCATGCTCAAACAATTACACCAATCTCCCCTCAAAATTTCCTTATATGACCTCATCCAAACCTCAAAATCCCATTGTCAAGCCCTCATGGATGTTCTTCAATCTATTGAGGTTTTACCCAATGACCCTACACCCATAGCCTCCATTATCACACCCCATCATGTAGCCTCTCTCACCAAATTACCACCTTCATCCTCACCTCACCTTGTTCACCAAGTGGCATCCCTTAACTTCTCATAGGAGGAGATCATGCCACACCAAAACGATGACCCGGACCCATCCCTCTTCATCTCCGTCCATATTGATGACATACGGGTACGCCGTGTGATGATTGATGGAGGCGCTAGCATTAACATCATTTCATTTCATGCATTTTCCCAAATGTGCATACCTACCAATTACATGCATAAACATCCAGTCATGTTGAGTTCATTCAATGATGCTATCATCTCCACACTAGGCACTGTCATCCTTCACATTCGCGTGGGCCCCTACACTTTGTTCTAGAATTGTTTTACCTTTTGGAGGGGGAATTCCAATATAACTTGTTGCTTCCACTTTGCATCGTTGTGTAAAGTTTGAACATGAAGGACACACTTATACCATTCCAACTAACCCATCACCTTTCAAAACATGTAACATGCTTTACTCGACCCAATGATGTGCTCATACACATCACGCCGTCTACCTCCGCAACTACTACCACTTCACCTACATCTCCACCTAGCAGTACATTCGCCACCTCACCACACATACCTCCTCTATTCCTACCGCTATAACCTCCACAGCTAACCCATTAGCTTCCTAATCCATTAACTCCACCTCTGCATTGACCTCCAACACATCATCCATACTAGCTACCTACATACCAACCACTGATCCCTTGGAAGGTGTTTTTCAATGCCTCACTCTAGGGGAGTACTGCCTATATAGTGTCAACACATTCCTTACTCCGCACGAGTATGGAAGCCTTCACCAACACCCTCACTATGATCACCGTATAGGAGAACGCCTCCTTTATGGTCCTCCTCATCTTCGTACTAGTCTCACCTATGGGGGACTTGATACTACCACTTACACACCTGAACCACCATCACAACCCCACCCATTTTTACTGACTTCCAATCACTTACCAATCGCCATTTCACCCACACCTTCCTGCACCACTGCATGGAAGGGTTTTGGTTTTGGATTTTATGAGCAAGGCCACCATACTGTTATTCCATGTACCACCCACAAACATAATGACCGTAGTGGTATCAGCTTCCCGAACCTCCTACCAAACAGGCCCGCATTGAACTCATTGAAGACCCTAGCCCTCCTCCACCTTCATCTTCATCACCACCTTCACCCACTCCACCTTCATCACCACCCTCACCGATAGAGTTAATGGATCCTGAATCTATCCCCCTAACTTTTTTTTTCATAAACACCATTTCCTTGGGGCCTTTGAATTATCAACGAAGGCGAGGCCCCTTCCACTCTCCCATTCCTATATCCTAAGATGATCGATGACGACACACCTATAATTAACATCATTTAATGTTAGGATGATGAATCCATACTCACCTACCTTGGTGTAGAAGACTCATATATTCATCGGTCGTTACCCTTTGAGACACAAACCATGTTGAATGAATCGACTATCGAGATCAACATTCATACTCAGGATGACCCGCACATCCTAAAGATTAGACAATCTTTAGATGTTGCTAAACAGGAATCCATCACTTCTTTTCTCTAAGATCATAACCATGCTTTCACTTGGTCTTACACATACATGCTTGGTATTAACCCCACCATAGTGGTCCATAATATCATAACCATTCCCAATGCAAAACCTATCAAATAAAAGCTGAGGAAAATGCACCCTTGCATTGACCTTCTCGTCAAAGAAGAACTTCAGTGCCTTCTTTCGGTTTCCTTCATCTTACCCATTGATTATCCTCGTTGGATTTCTAACATTTTCCCTATTACTAAAGCAACAGGGGGACTCTGTATTTGCACAAACTTTCGTGACCTCAACCTAGCCTCCCTAAAGATGACTTTCCCTTGCCCGGTATTGATCAACTGGTTGACCTCACCGCTGGTCATGAGATGCTCTCACTCATGGATGGCTTCTCGGGTTATAACCAAATTTTTCTTGCCCCAGAAGATCAGCACAAGACCACATTCATTACCCCTTGGGGAACCTTTTACTATCGAGTCATGCCTTTTGGCCTTAAAAACACTGGTGCTACATATTAGCGTGCTATGACTTACATCTTCCATGATATCATGCATCACATATTGGAAGATTACGTGGATGATCTCTTGGCTAAATCTAAATGTCATGCCAAGCACCTCGCCATCCTCGAAACCATATTTGACCACCTCATTAAATATTACATCCGCCTTCAACCTAAAAGTACGTCTTTGCGGTTCTCTCAGGAAAGCTCCTAGGATTTATTGTTTCCTTTGTGGTATAGAAGTTGACCCTGCTAAAGTCAAGGCCATTCTAGAAATGCCTCCACCCACTAACCTTAAACAACTCTATAGCCTATAAGGTAAATTGCAGTCCATTCGCCATTTCATTTCACAATTATCTCGATCGATGTCTCCTTTAATTGGGATGATGACTGTCACAAATCTTTTGAGGCCCTAAAACAATACCTTCTCCAACCACCCGTACTCATTCCACCTAAAGATGATCAACCTTTTACCTATACATATCAGCTACCGATCATTCCTTAGGAGCCATGCTCGCTCATCACGATGAACAACACAGGGAGCAGGTGGTTTATTACATAAGCCATACTATTTTGGACTATGAAACCCGATACAACCATCTAGAAAATCTTTTCTTAGCCTTAGTTTTCATTGCCACCAAAATCTGCCATTACCTACTCAACACAAAACCTATGTCATGACCAACACCGATCCCTTACACTTCATGTATGCGCCAAACCTTATCAAAATCAGCACACCGCGCGATGGCTTATGCTTTTAGCTGATCTTGACCTTGAATTCATTCACCAAAAGTCCATCAAGGGCTAGGCTATTGCTGACCAACTGGCTGACGCACCTATTTCTCGAGAACCAACCCTCTAATTTTGACTTTCCCGATGAGTCAATTGCTACTCTTTCCCTGGACGAACCCCCTTACCAAATGACACTGTTCTTTGACGGTTCCAAGTGTTAGCGTGGGGGTGGAGCTGGTGTTATCCTCATTCCTATAGATGGAGAACCCATGCCTTTGTCTTTCAAACTAGACTTTGAATGCACCAACAATACTACCGAGTATGAAGTGCTCGTACTAGGTCTCCAGACCGCATATGCCCTAGATGTCAAATCAATCCACATCTTTGGTGATTCACAATTGGTCGTAAACCAAGTCAATGATATGTACCAATGTCATAATGAGATACTTCAAAATTATAAACATCATGTAGGCATACTTTTGTCCACCTTTGATCGTTACACCCTTCAAACCATCCCACGTTTAACCAACAAATTTGCAGATACCATGGCCTGCTTAGCTTCCCAAATACCCGCTTCCCCTGCCGATTCCAAAATATTTGTCACTATACAACACCTCCATTCACCTTCTTATTTACCTCATGATGTTTACTTAATCGGAAATGACACCCCTGACCCGAGTGACCTTTGGTATAAACAATACTCCGACTACCTTTCTCTCTCCATCTTACCTCCTGATCTCACCCGTAACGAACAACGCACCTTCCTTAAAAGGGTCTCTCATTTCATCATTCTGGGGGCACTCCTCTAAAAGAGTGGCTTTGATGGTTTTCTCTTACGATGCCTCACAAGTTCTAAAATTCCTTATACCATTAAAGAGGTTCATGATGGCATATGTGGAGGTCACTTTAGTGGCCTTATTGTTGCTAAGCGTATTCTTTGCCTAGGCTATTAATGGCTAACCCTTAACCATGATTGTTGTGACTATGTCAAAGGTTGTGTGAAATTCCAACAACATTCCAACCTTCATCATATACCTAGTCATGCTTTACATGTCACTCGTGACCTTTTCCCTTCTCTCAATGGGGTTTGGATCTTGTCGGAGAAATCAATCCTTATTCTTCCCAACACCATCAATGGATCATAACTACTACTGAATGCTACAAAAAATGGGTGGAAGCCATACCAATCATCTCCACAAAAGCTGAGAAAATATGTGAGTTCATCAACCATCACATAATTTTCCACTTTGGTGTCCCTCATCGCCTCATCACTGATAATGAAAAACAATTCAAAAATAAAACATTGCAAAAAATTGCGATGCCTTCGGCATTTAGCTTAGTTTCTCATCACCTTATTACCCACAAACCAACGGCCAAGCCAAATCCACTAACAAAACCCTCAAAAAAATTCTCATGAAAGTGGTTGACGATACTGGGAAGGATTGGCATACGCACATTCCTTTTTCCCTATGGGCATACTGCACTAGTATTTGCACTTCCACTACGGCCACACCCTTTTCTGGTCTACGGTATAGAGGCTGTTTTGCCTCTCAAATTCTAGATCCCCTCACTCTGTATTTCTCTCCATGACATGCTTACTGATGATGAATTTTGTCAGGACCGCTTAGCACAACTAGAGTTATTAGACAAATGTCGTCTTAATGCTCTGGATCACCTTCAAGTTTACCAACAACGTATCAAACATGCTTATGAAAACGTGTTCATGAACAAACCTTCCAAGTCGGTGACCTTGTCTTGAAAGAAAATCAACACGTAACCAAATCGAGAAAAAAGTAAATGGGAAAATTCACTCCTAATTGGCTTGGACCATACATCGTAACTCATACCTATGGATCAGTGCCTATTGTTTATCCTCACTGCTTGAGGGTAAACCCGAACCTAAGCCCCTTAACACATTGCATCTTCGACCATTCTATTGTTGACTCATTGTCCTACCTCACCCTTTGTCTCTTTACAGGCTCATCCCTTGAGCGCTATCCACTCCATACACCTCCCTAATGATTAAACAAGAATCATGTGAGTACCCGTCACTTGTTATCTTCTCTTGAATATGTGTACCACGGCACTACACATAGCATGATTCTCATGGATACTTTTCATCTACCTTTAGATGAGATCCCATGGTCATTCCACCTTGCCTTTTGAATAAGAGTCCTATCCTCCACCTTGGTCTTGTCCATGATTTCAAAATCTCACATGGGACCAAACTCCTTGAGTCAAACTTCTAATAAAAAGATGACTCCCTCAAAAGGACATCTTCCTCTCAAAAAAATTGCTACTATAAATAGACTGCTCCCTCGAAGGATAGCTATGTGAAGCTTTAAAAAAACAAAAATAAATGAGAGAAATCGAAGCTTCCCGCATCGATCAGCTTCATGAAGACCTCAAGGAGTACCATATTATTTATCCCATATAGACTTCCCACATTAATCAGTCTATCTTAACAAAAACTTTTTAGTCATGGACTTGCCCATTGTGACCTCGGACCTCTTACCCAAAAGACCTATCACTCAAAACATATACAATTAACTACCTTTCACCCACCTTACCATTTCCACTCTCATTTCCTCAATCACCTCAAGGGACATCTTGGAATTTCAACATTTGGTGATCCTGTGACTACTTTCACCATAGAACCGTTAATCGTACAATGCCTTTCGGGTCTTGTGTTCATCACCCCCTCTAAGGTATGATCTACTTGGTATGATCCTACCTAATCAGGTGGCTTTATTTCCCCCTCTTATCTTTTAACCATCTTTGTTGATGTTTTGATTACCTTATACAGGACTTGGTACTTGATGCTTACCTTTGAGGTAGTCCTCCCCTTTGCCATAATCACCTTCACCTGCATCATTTTACCTATAATCTACCCACACCTATTAAACCTAAACCCACAACATGCCCACAAACCTACCAACTCATTTTCATATTCTTCCCTAGCTCATGGGAGAACTACATTGGCTTGAGGTCCCTTTTCACTTTGGGACTATGTAGGTAGCACTCCAAGGGCATGGGGCCCTTGGAGGTTAGCTCGGCCATTCTCTACCCTAAAACAATTCATCAACCATACCTAACTCACCATTTACATCACATTTCACTTAGTTCCCCTTTTATAACAAAATTGGAAATTAAGCCACATACATAACAAATTGCTTCCCATTTTATACATTTATTACACCTACCATCTCTCTATCATCACTATGCATAGATTATACAACACCGCATATATGACCCATAATATCATTCATTGCAAACAATAATGAATCATAAACCAACTTGACTCAACCATGCCTATACTCGATCCATGCCTAAACCAACCTAACTCCATCATGCCTAACTCACCTAATTTCAAACCACATTAAAATAACACATCCATATCTCATCTAACACAAGCCATACATCCAATATCTCATAAACATATTAGCGCATCACAACACACCATGAATCTCATCATATAAATCACTAAATATGTGTCTAAAAATATATGCCTATCTCATCATGGCCATCATCTCAAAAATTTCGGCATGCAGGCTGATATACAATACAAAATGTCATCGGCACGCATGTCGGTCTCATATATACAAAAAGAATGAATGAATCAATACAAAAATCTTTGGCACGTAAGCGGTATCTACTCAAAATATACAACAAAATCACTCATACATCCTCACTTTGTCTTCGACATGTAGGTCGGTATGTGATAAAAAATACAACTATCTTCGGCACGTAGGCCGACATATATATCAAATAATCACTAGTATACATCAAAAATTGGGTGGCCGCATATCAGACATCTCGCCAGATGTCCTCCATCTTTGTGTCACCTGCACCCTCGGCCTCTTATGTCCCTGTTGGCACATCACCTAGCTCTGGTCATTATGCACTTTGGTGGCCTCTCCCTGATCGAGGCCTCGGAGCTTGCTTGACCTCCTGTGCTCTCCACACTATGTGTGCGGGATCTCATCCTCTCACTAGGATGCTGCTATGCCCTGTACTCTCCATAAGAGAGGAAGTCTATCTTGGCTGCCATGAGCTAGTCCTGATAATATCTCACCTCACCTAGGGCATCCCATAACTGGATATAGGCACGGTCTGATGGTGGTCCCATAGGTCTCGGCCCCTGTACCTACCTCACCTACTGCTTCTTTGTGGCGGGACCCGCTCCCGATTCTTGTGGTGGTCCCCTGTCCTATGCCTATGGTGGTGCCCCCTTCCCCTGTGCTTGTATCTAGGCATGTAAGGCCCCAATCTGTGCCTGTGATGTGGCCAACTGGCCTTATATACCTGCCACCTGAGCGAGTAAGGTTACCACCTGACCATCTCTGTCTCCATCTCCTCCATCTCCTCCACCCTCTCCCTCCGCCATCTAGGCCTGCAGACTAGCCACTTGTACTCATAGCTCTACTACCTCTACCTCTGACCCCTCCAGCTGTGTCTGTAGTATACCTATTTGGGTAATCAACATCGCTACCTGCCCCTGTAGGGCATGTCTCTCACACTGTAATGGTAGCTAAGTCAGGCTACCCCTGGTCTAGGTGGTATGGCTTATAACTGAGCCGCCCACCACTGCCTATACCTGTTGGTACATCCAGCATCATAAATCTGTTGATCCACTAGCTACTCCTCCTCCCCTGTAGGCACTATAGGTTGTGGTAGAGGTAGAGGCCTCTCCATGTCATCTCTTCGATATTATGGGAAGGATGGAGGGATATCTGTCCTGGCTTTGTGCCATCGGACCCTATCTATCGGGATCATCTCATCCACCCCTGCACGACGACCACTGTATCCACCTCTCTGGTGGCACTCAGGCTAGCTCTCTCATCATGTTCCTATATGAGAAGAATCCCACATATGGCCTCCAAATAATGTCCACTGGATAACCCCTCCAACAACTATTACAACCTCTACTCTATCTAATTAACACTATAGAGTTAGGCGCTTACCTCGTCATGGCCGTATTGCTTGGTGGCATGTCTAGCCACTGTGCTGGTGGTCCACCCAATCCCTCTCCAGCCTTTTCCATCCTGAATATCTACCCACAACCTCTAACCAATCAACTCTCTCACCCTGATCCTGTGGACTGCTTTCACTAACCCAACCACAAATCACATCTTTGCCCGACTCACGCCCCGTTTCCTCTGGAAACTTTTCTCACTTTTCTCTCTTTTTTGTCATTTCTTCACTTTGCAAATCACAAATGAATAATAAAAATGTAGATTTTTTATTTTTATACAAAACCCGACCTAACCGACGTCGGTTCCCCTTGACCGGCATCGGTCTCGTGCCCTACCTCACCGTCATTGGTTTTCCCATACCGACGTCGGTTATCCATGACCGCCATCGGTCAACCTAACCTACACATTGCCCCTACTTTTCCATTTTACCCCACCCTCTACCTTGCTCTTTACCCCATCCAACCTTTACCCAACCCATTACCTTACCTTTCCTAACCTCATCATTTACTACCTCCATTTGTCCTCCTTTGGGGACTCATTATTTTACCCCTACCTCGGCCTTACCTATGCCGTGACCTAGATATTTGGACCTGGACCATCGCTAGTGACCTTTGACCTCATGTGTTCACTATACCTTGTGGCACTATTACCTATGTTGATTGACCTAATGACCTTACCTAGCCTATTGCCATGACCGTTTATCCTGACCCTACCTTTGGTGTACGGAGTATACCTAAAATGCTCTGCACCTAACCTACATTGTGTTTCTTGACCATATCATATACCTTGGATACCAGATTCACTTCAACCTTGTTTGGATAAACCTATCGACCTTAGACGATGTAGAGTTTGTCCGCTCTTTCAACCCGATAACGTGCTGCGGTTTATACATGTGCATGCATTTTACTATTGCTACCTTTGACCTTGATCCATTATTTAGATTTCCTGAGTAGACCTTTCACCCTTTTTTCCCCATGCCCACCTACCTTTTCCTCACATATTCCTTTTATCAAACCACTCACTGCTTCAGCCTGCTTCCTTGTCAGTTCTTGGTTTGAGGGGGATCACCTTCACCCACACATGGGGCAACCATATCTTATTTTTGTTAGCGTCGCTTACCAATACAAGCTATGCAACAAAAATGGGAAAAATGTAGACACTAAAATTAGGTCACACTCCCCTTTGGTCCCTTGACATATAAGCACCCTTTATTACATTTACCTAACCATGACCCCCTTCACCCCACTAATATTAATTTAATTAATTAAATTAAATTAATGCATTATCCTCACTATATTTATTATTTAAATATCTTATTTAAATAATATCCACACATACAACTCACTTAAACACCTCACCAAGCCAACTCAACCTAAGACCTATTCTTAGCAAGTTCCCATAACTAACTAAGACTTACCCAAACCCTAAAAATCAATGCCTACATTCCCTCTAACCACATTCCCACATGCTCACAAGAAGCTCCAAGTCTAATCCAGCGGGATAACAACACGAGATCCAGGAAATCGGGAGGATCTCCTAGATTAGTAAAACCTAGGAAATCCCACCTTGACCAACGTCGGTTACCCCTAACCATCGCCAGTTAAGCCGGACCGCCATCAGTTACCCCTTTTAACCCCTAAACTACCTTATTCTCAAGGTTGGAAAACTTTGGGAGAAAGTTGACAAGCAAGAACACATCTCAGAGAGATAACGCAACTTCGTAGAGCCAATTCCAGTGAAAACTCACATCCAAGGAAGGAGATTGAGCATCTTCTCTTGCGTAGCCATCTAGGAAGTATCATACTTCCCGGATCTAGCTTACACTAGGTAGTTCACTACCCATATTGTTTAATTCCTTTTGGTGGTCTTGTTTTTATTACAGGTAGTGCCTCATAGCCAAAGGGAAGCTCTCATAATCAGCTATGGATTCGGAAGTCATATGTGCGCAACAACCCATCAACCGACATTTGAACAGTATTCCTCCTACGCCCATTACCCTATCTATTTTGTCAACACTTCAAAGAAACAATCTAAGAAAAGGTGAAACAGTAGCCTTGTCCATATTCCACCTCGCCACCTCTGTTGAGACTTTGACCAATGCATTACTCACCTGTTCATCTAACATGACAATAGGCTTTACTATCATGTGTCTAGCCTAGAGGTGTTTTCTTCAACCTCCTTGATATGCACGAATCCTCACACACATCAAAATCTGGCTCATCCATGTGTGTGTGCATGGACCATGATAATTGCTTCCTCATGCACACTATGGCCATATCTTCATCCATTAGTTCCCAGCCATATAATTCCTTTTGCGACAGAGTGCTCTAGAAACGGGTGTCACAGACAATTTTACCTGCGTCCTCTACATAACCCATGGCTGGTGGAATGTGCTCTCCACTTGTTCTTCTAGACTAAGGCTGCTTAGGAACTTGAGCTTCCAAATTTGGGACTTGTGTCTCCATGTCCTGAGTAGTCTCTATAGCTATCTCATCTGTTCCCTTTTCCTCCTCTTCTCCTTACTTCATTTCTTCATCTTTCTGTTCTACATTCTCTAGAGGTGTAGGAGAAGTAGGTGTGCTTTCCTCTGACTCTTCCACCTCCTCATTCAACTTCAATTTCCTTCTCCTTTGCATGGTTGTCTCCTTCGTGGAGAGAGTTTGGGTGATTTGTGCACTGTTTGTGGAGTAACACCTTGTTTCCTTGTTCTCATGAATACTCGCTTAAATCTGTGCTCTCCTTAGACTGCATCCAATTCCTCATCATCCCCTTCTTGTGGTTGAGGTGGTGTAGTGGCACACTCAGCTTCATCCTTATTCATAGGATGTCTTCTACCTCTATGCTCCAAACCACCACTATCCTCGCACTCATCCTCCTCATCCTCCACTTCTATTGGCTTTGTGGGCTTAGGCACTGGGACATTATCCATTATATGATTTCCCTTTGGTGGTGCTGGAAGTGTGAACTCATCTTCCACATACTTTTTATTCTCCATCTTGGGCTTCAGTTGAAGATACACCAATGTTGCTCCAATATCTCCCATAGCCAGACTTATTGGTTTAATGCTTAATACATCTGAAATGAGCCTTTCAATATATGCACCCCACCCTAGATACACATATTTCTTCCTTAGTGTGTGGTAGTCACAATCTACCTTATCCGCATTGAATGTCAGTCACCACACATCTGTGAACTTGTGTACTGATGCTTGGAAGTACCTTGTTATGAAGGCATATGGAAACTTACACCAAGGGCTCCATGCTCCATATTTCATGGCAAACCGCACTATATAGAAATGTTGGTATACAACAAACTGAACTGCCTTTCCAACCACCAAAGGCAAGTCCTTGGGATGCACCATTCTTCCTCAAAAGCCATACGAGCCTATCATACCACTTCTTAGCCCTTTTCTTGACCTGATTTGTCATGGATCCCTCACATAAGTACTTCTTGAAGTGTTCTACAGGTGACTTGTGTTCCATGGGATACTCCCATATCTTCTCCTTTGGTCCATCAGGTACTCTGATCTCCATGAACACCAATGATAATAGAACAGCTCCAAAGCTGATATTTCCTCCTGCACGTGCTTCCTCAATGATTGTTTCTATAATATAATGTGAAATGTTGTAGACTACCCATTTAGACATATTTTTGTAATGTGCAACCACATGGTGTTCACTTATGACCATCTTTCTGGTCATTTATCTTTGTAACTAGATGCGCAGATGCTTACACCACTGGATACTTCTTTAGTTTATTGATGTCCATGCCACACAAACCCTTTGTGTACCCCAACTCCTTTCTGGTCTCCAATATTATGGCCTTATCTATTAAATCATCTTTCAAATCTTCTTCTTATGTCTTTCAACCCCATTACCATGGAGATGAGCACAACTGAGATTATGGCTTGGAGTCTGCAAAGTAGAAAAAATATTTGTACACTCTACTCATGAGCCACTTTGGTACAAGGGATCATATTTCTGAAGTAAGGGAGTTCATATAGCTGGTAAACTCCTATATTCTTTAAGAGCTTCTCGCTAGCATTGTCATACACTGACATGTCTTCCACTTGTGCATTTATTTGTCTTTATGTTCAACAACGCATCAAGATCCTTCTTATTCTCTATGGTACGGTGATTTTACTCACTCACCTTACTTTTCCTTATGTGATAATCCCACTCCTGGCCGATGATAACCCCCTCTAGATATTGCATTTGAAAAAATTACTTTCGGGAGCTATCTCCTCTTCTTCTTCTACCACCTTCTTCTTTCCCTTCACTCCTGCTACAACTGATTTCTTGGGTACCATTTTTACCTTACAAACCTTTGTAGATCCTTGCCTCTTGAATTTTGTAATGTGCAAATCAAACCCTAGCCTTATTCAGCGTGCTCTAGGTGAAATCACGTGCCCTATCTCTTCTCTATCACCTTGCTTCACTCAAAGCCTTCACCACCAGGACTCAAGCTCTTTACGTGCCCCAGATCTCTTTGTCTGGGTTACACACCTTTCGCACCTCAATACGATCACTTGGCTCTTCGCACTTGGATCCTTTTCAAATACTCTTAATCGCAATGGTAAAAATGAACTCACATCCCATCCTTATATATATTTTCAAATTTTTGATGCATTCATTACTCCTTCACCTACCAAATATCCTCTCATTAATTGACCAATTCCATCCTTTCTATGTGTTACTCTTCATGCCTCGGATATAACATTCTAGCGCGCCTTCCTACCCTCTCGGTCACAGATTTCTCTTGGTAGCGCATCCTTATACCGAGTATATCTTCACCGCACCTTCTCTTGGTAGTTCTTATGGCCTCTTATTAGCTCGCGTTATATTGTTCCTTCATTCATGTCCATATTTGGTCACCTTTTAGAGGCACTCCTTTGAATTGAAGAGCACACCTGTAAAGCAACTTATTCCTTTCACCTTTCAATTCCCAAATCTTGTACTTGGATATCGACAACCACCCTACACTAAAAGTATGTGTAGTCCTCTACGCATAAACATGCTTCATATAGTAATTAGCTTCATGTGCACAAGCACACTTATTTCAGAACACACCAAATAAATTGAAAATGAAGAATCCAATAACCAAATCTAGTGCAGGAAGATCGAGCATAGAATAAATTAATGGGATAAATAAATTAATGCAGCACTTAGGAGAAATAGAGAAATATAATTAATCTCTAATATCTCCACCATCCGGGAGATTCATTAAATAGGGAGAATAGATAGTTTGACATTCCTAAATAATAGGAATGTCAAGCTAATTATGAGATAACTAATTCCACACAAGGAGTGGAGAGAATCTCAACAAGCTCCAAGAGTTATAACTAATTAAAACAAATATAACAATTTGCTATAATGAGCTTATTCGATGTAATTAAATTACTTACACCAACACCCTCCCATAAGCGAATTCTAGGGAGCAAAAGAAAGAAGGATCCTGCTCTAGGCACGATAAGGTACTTGATATAATACTAGAAAAGAAGGAAGGAAGGACTATACAAGATCCCCTCCAAGGATAACTTCCTTCACCCCAAGCTTGTCTCGTAACTCCAAATAGTGAGGGAAGCCAAGGGTTTAGTGAAGATATCTGTGAGTTGATCGGCCATAGGAACAAACTCCATTTGAATGACCCCATCTTGAATCAACTATCAAATGAAGTGCATGTGGATCTCTATATGTTTCATGCGCTGATGCTCAATAGGATTACATGTAGTGTGAATAACACTTTGGTTATCAAACCAAAGAATGGAAGGAGACTCCTATGAAAAACCAAACTCACCAAGAATCTTGAAGCTAGAGAACCTCCTGCCCTGCTCTCATAGCACCTTGATACTCAGCCTCAGTGGATGATAATGCAATGTAATTATGATTTTTACAAGACCAAGCAACTGGACCAGAACCAAGATGAAAAAATAGCCAGATGTGGATTTGTGAGTATTGCGAAATCCACCCCAATCAGAATCTGTAAAGCCCTCAATACTAGGAACAGTCTGAGGTGTGTAATGAATACCAAAACTCAAATTCCCCTGAAGATATCTCAAAATCCACTTGGCTACTTTCCAATGACTCTCATGAGGCTCATGTGAAAAATGAGAGACAAGATTAACAACAAAGGTGATATCGAGGACGAGTATGAGTAAGATACAAAAGGCTCCCAATCAACTACCTATATAAAGTGGGATCAACTAGTTTAGACTTACATGCAACATTCAATTCAATATCTGACTGGTAAGGTGTGGGAGATGGCTTGCAATCAGCCATATGAAATCTCTAAAGAAGATCTGTAGTATACTTCTTCTGAAAAATAGATATGCCCTTAGCGGAGACTAGTGAACTGTAGGCCAAGAAAGTAGTGCAACAATCCCATATCTGTCATATCAAAATTTGCTTGCAATTTCTGTTTAATGTCATGTGTTAAAGAATTTAAACTACTAGTAATGAGGAGATCATCAACATATAATACCAATAGAAGAAAGTCATCATTAGTCTTGGGACATAAAGTATATGATTGGTCTTACAACGATGAAATCCAATAGACAACAAGAAAGCATCCATTTTCTCATACCAAGCCCGAGGGGCTTATTTGAGACCATAGAGTGAACGCTGAAGTCTAAAAACTAGTGAAGAGTCATGTACAAACCCCTAAGGTTGCTCCATATAAATCTCCTCATAGAGATCACCATGTAAAAGTGCACTCTTCATGTCCATCGATGTACTTGTTGATGCAAAATCACAACACCCCTGGATGCAGATCAAGTTTCTAGGTTGATCACTTTGGCATCCAGTGTGATTATAACATTGAATCCTTTCTCCAAGTGTGGGACTTGAAAAATGAGAAAGAATTCTCTAGAGAAGGCTGGTTCCTATTCCTTTGTTCAGATGCACACGAAATATGCAGAGGGTTTTCTCAAAACCTAATCTAATCTATAAGGAGACAAGGTAAGAAGATGCATAAAATAAATCTAAGCTAATAGAGGTGATGCACCGAGGAATGAAGAACACCTATTTTGCCAGTGAACACAGACCATTTGAATGTGATATAAGATCATGCACAGATGACAAAACCTACAGTGAAAGACCAGGAGGATGCAAAAATGAACACAGAGAGGGCTGAGAATCATCCACAGACATGCATTACTTGCTCCAAAGATTGATACAATACACTACAGAATGCCATGAGGTAGAATAGTATTACAGTTCAAATGAGAGGTTCGAACTCCACAAATTCACCTGAGGAGAAGAAGGGAGAGGCAAAACAGAAAAATGTTCGACCTTTGAAAAGAAGCTCCTCTTTACAATAAATAGAAAGAATGAATGAGGAAAGAGAGAGGGAAAGCCAAATCTACCCCAACCACCTCCGAGTTGCATTGATTCATCTCATTATGGCGAAGCGGTGGATCTGGCAAAACGGCGGTCGCCTAATCTAGCGAAAGCGGCGACGATGCCTGCTGCATTAAAGTTGTTTGTTGAAGCATTACTTCTACTTGTTATTTCGTGCCAGAGGCGTTTCTTGATTTTCTCTCTCCAAACTGAACCAAAATGCAAGATTGACCTCGAATCGTGTAGAGAATTTTACCAGCTTTCCATTGATATAAAGAACGTGCCAATCCGAGCTCTGGATCGAAAGTTATGGCGATCTGAAGATTTAGGGCAAAAACGGGCCAAAACGTGTTTTGAAATCTTTCCCGCGCTCTGCCACCTGGATGACACGTGGCACGTGCTGATTGGACGAGAAATTCTCTCTCCTCTACCTTTCGCGGGCTTTCCTTTTGAAATTTCCTTGTGGGCCCCTTAAACTTGGACACGTGGCGCTATTTCATTGGTTCGGGTCAGTGCTCGAAACCTCACCCTTTGACTTTTGGACTATCTCCCTTGTGACACGTGTCATGATTTGATTGGTCCGCGGGTTTGCCGGCTTTTCACGCCCTTCGCGTCTTTATGTCCCGGATGTCCCAAACTGTTTGGGACAAAAACCTCCGATCCGCCCGAAATGGGCTTCCTCATCCCTCATTTGCCGATGACACGTGGCACAATCTGATTGGCTCTCGGCTTTTTCGGCTATCCGCGTCCCTCGCGTCCCTGCGGCCCAGATGTCCCAGTACGAACTTTCTCTGTTTCGGCCAAACCGGCTGGTTCGCGTCCATTTGTCCCAAATTTCCCAGTGCTTTGCGGGCCAAACTCTTCCTGGTTCGCCCGATCTGGCCGATTCGCGTACCTCTGGCCCAGATGTCCCTTTTGCCTCCGGGATGTTTGTTCTCATTTTGGCCGATCCGGCGGTTCGTGTACTTCACGTACTTTTGTCCCGTTGTCCCGAATGAAGACTTGGGCAAATTTTTCCTTCTTTCGGCCGATTCGGGCATTTCGCGTCTATGGCGTACACCGTGGCCCCAGATATCCCTTTGCTTCACGGGCCGCTGGAGGCTTTTCGGCGATCCGCGCCTAGATGTCCCAAATGTCTGTTGCATCGCTCCTAGGACTAGGGCTTAGCCATTTTTCGTGATTTTCTGTTTGATCTACTTGCCCGGAATCTGTAAAACTCGTGCATGTTATCGAAATTTACCACAGGGTGAAATTTTGACAATAAATCTTGACCATCGAGGAGAAGTAGCGGGAGAGAACAAGGCTAACGAGAATCCATCTTTGTGATGGGAGCAAAAGTTTGAGTAATCTACTCCTTCACTTGAGAATACCCCTTGCGACAAGACGTGCCTTGTATTTTTCAATCGATCCATCAGTTGTGTATTTGGTCTTATAGACCCATTTACATTGTCACAAGCTTTCTTCCCTTAGGAAGAGGAACCAAATCCCAAGTATTATTCTTCATAAGTGAAGAATATTCATTTTGCATTCATTGAATCCCATTCTAGGTTTCCGGATGCCCGTGAAAAAGAACAGGATCATTAGAAATATCTTGGCTCATAAGAGCCATACTAGAATAGGGCCGGTGATCAACAACACCGTATATCACTCTAGTATGTCGTAGATCTCATGGATCACCCGCTAAATCACCTACTACAGCCAATGTAGATCTCGGTGTTTCAGAGTAGGAGCAACATGATCAGGATCGGGGGACATCAAAATCATCATCAGTGGTAGGAGAAGGAGGCAATAATGGAGATGGAATAACTACTGTATGATATAAAGGATCCTCGGTCTCATTAATTTGAACATCCCACCGAAACAAAACATCTTTGGTAGTGGGATCAAAGAGGTGATATGCCTTCACATGCTCACAATGACTAACAAAAATGAGTTCTTTGCTTTTCTTCTCCATGGTTTTCCAAGTGTTGTCAGGAACAAAGGCCCAAGCCTTACAACCAAAGACCTGGAATTTTGATATGTCAGGTTTTTCACTCGACCATGCCTCCTCAGGAGTAACCCCTTACACTGCTTTATGTGGCATTCTATTTTTAATATGATTTGCACAATTGATCGCTTTCCGCCCGAATCGAGGTGCCATGTTCTTAGAATGGACCATGTAATTTTCCATTTCCTTGAGTGTTTGGTTCTTTCGTTCATCTACTCCATTTTGTTGAGGGGGTCGAGGAACAGATATCGATGCACAATTCCATGATTAGCACAAAAAGTAGTAAATGTATTACTCTCATATTCCCCCATTATACATGCGGAGTATTTTAATACAATGTCCATATTGTTTCTCTCTAATAGCCTTAAAAACTTTGAAATTTTATAGGACATCACTTTTGTATTTTAGAAAGTACACCCAAGTTTTCCTAGTAAAATCATCTATGAATGTGAGTACATACTTAGCACCAGAAAATGATCTATGAGGAAAAGAAGTTAGATCACTATGTACCAACTCAAGGCAGAAATTTGTAGCTCTTTTTGATTGACCTTTTGGAAAAGGATTCAAGTGTTGCTTACCCAACATACAACCGGGGCAGACACCATCATGTGATTTTACCTTCGGAAGTCTTGTGACCATATTCTGTGAAGAGAGCTGCTATAGATATCTGTAATTGAGGTGACCAAACCTCTCGTGCCACAATTTTCTCAGAGAATTAGCATGAGCAATAAGTGCAAATCTGTAGAGTTATCAAAGCTCCCAAATACATACAAACGTGAACATGTGTCCACAGGTTCTGTGTAGCTACAATATCATCATGATCATGAAGTTCCCGATTCTGACCTTATATGGTGAGAATTCAACATTCTACCATCACGAAAATTACAGATTTGATATATGGAAAGCAAATTGTTAGACATATGGGGAACATAAAGAACATCATTTAGATGCCCATTTGGCATTTTTACAGTACGTAACCCAATACATCTATAGAAGTAGAATTTCCCACCGAAATATGTGATGTGCTTTGCTACGAAATGCAGTCAAAAATCCTGTAATGTGTAATATGATGAGAAGCCCCTGAGTCAAGAATCCACCTATCTTGCAAAGGAGAAGAAGCTCTACAGAAAGAGCCTTACCCTTGCCAGCATTGGAAGTAGATGAAGGTGATGGAACAGTGATCTTGTGTTGTTTTAAAGCCTTTTCTAATGCTTCCAACTTCAAAAAACATCTGGATTCAGGATGATTTTTCCCCCCACAAAAGGAACAAGGATCAAACACCCTCTTCTGAAATGGTCTCTTATTTTTACCATTATTTTGTGGTTTAGAAGTGTCAACAGAAGGATTAGAAACCATATTGTGAGAGGGTACAGGCTTATCATAGCTTTGCTTGGGTTTGTTTTTCCAATTTTTCTTAGGAGAACTGGCCACAAGAGCATGATTCGATGTAGGCATAACATCTAGAGAGATTAATTTTGCTTGTTCTCATGAGAGACATTCACAAAATTGTTCAAATGAAGGCATTTTAAACTGAGTGTCTAGTGCATCCATAGTAGAAAAGAAGGTTGACGTAAATACAGAAAATGGACCCTTTAGTTTAGTTAGGATCGTGTATATGCATTCGTCATCCTTTTTAGTTCTACCACCTGCTTTCAACTGACTGTGAATCTCTTTAAATTTTGACAGAAATTCTTCTATGGAAGGAAAATCTGAAGGCGATAAAGAGTTTAATTCATGATCCAGTTGAATTAATTTGAACTCGTTTATCTTGCCAAACAAAGATTCAAATTTTTCCCATACCTCTTTTGGAGCTGTGGCCACAGAAATATGAAACTAGAGGTTATCCGCTACATTCAACGCGATCAATCCGAGAGCTTCATCTTGCTTGCATGCATACAGGTACTTGTCCTTCTCTGTGGTGAAAGCGGGAACTGTATCATCGAACACACGCCATAATCCACGAGACTGTAAGAGCTCTGCATCTTCGGTTTCTAGGCATGGTAATTCGTCGAGTTTAGAGGCTTGAACAACCGTAGATCCCGGTATGGCCAGAAGATGAGGATGATAAAAAGCTCTCGACATGGTTTCAATGAGGTTATTTTCCAAAGTTTCCCTTTTTAATGAAATTTGCTTCAATGCGATGGGAATGAAAAATAATCAACTTTTGCAAAAAATGGCACTCAATTTCGAGTTACCGTGCAAAATTTATTAAACATTCAATTTCACGTAAAATAAGTCAATTTTTAATAAAAATTGCTCACTGATTATAATACTGACCAAATAGAAGAAAAATATGGTCGTGTGACCACTCGTTGGACCCGAGAGGAAACAAGGAATACAAATTTTTCCTCGGTTCACAAACATCCCATTAACAAAGTATTAATAGGCCTCAAAAGCATTAATTTCCCCCATAATGTAATTTTTAATAACAAACTATAAAAAAATTAAAAATTTGATGCTATAGTTTTTTTTTAAATGCACCAATTAGATACAGCTATGCATGTATTCACGGAAAAATCAGATAAAGACTTACTAATGTTTGTTCCCTTGAGTCTCTATGGAGTTGCAGAAGAGACGCACAGAAAGAGCAATCCCAACACACAACAATGCCAAATGATGTGCCAAAACACATAGAACAGAAATGAATAAAACGTCCAACAAAAAAGGATGTCAACCAATGTAAAGCAAACAAGTCAAAAAACTCCTATGCTGCAGAGAGGGGACACCAAAACTGATGGGGACTCCAAGTGAGACGTAAAAAAGCCAAAAAAATCAGCGAATCAGATGAGTTAAGAACATTTCCTGTGAAGCAAGTTGAATGAACAAAGGACAAAAAACATGCAGCGCTCAACTCTCTTGCTACAACAGGCTCGATACCATAAAGAATCCAATAACCGATCTAGTACAGAAGATCGAGCACAAAATAAATTAATGGAATAAATAAATTAATGCAGCACTTAGGAGAAACATAGAAATATAATTAATCTACGATATCTCCACCATCCAGGAGATTCATTAAATAGGGAGAATAGATAGTTTGACATTCCTAAATAATAGGAATGTCAAGCTAATTAGAGATAACTAATTCCAC
Organism: Taxus wallichiana var. yunnanensis; assembly: GCA_018340775.1. NCBI lineage: Eukaryota > Viridiplantae > Streptophyta > Pinopsida > Cupressales > Taxaceae > Taxus > Taxus wallichiana. The sequence goes on from CM031234.1 coordinate 550,151,157, forward strand.
ACAAGGAGTGGAGAGAATTTCTGCTTCTATCCTATCATTCCTTTGAGAAACAGATAAGGGTTAGGGCTAGGAGGAATACCCGTTGAATGTTGAGATGGTGTGCGCGCATCGTAGAGAGATCGATCGAGATCGCGAAGAACTCCTTTTTGTCTTGGAAGGACTACCTGCAAGTAAGAATACAAGACCACAAGATTTTAATTAGACAACAAATGAGGGATCTGCCTTAGGCCCAGGAAATATAAAAACTTCCTTTCAAGGTGGTCAGGCCTCTTTTAATACGATTTAACACAAATGATAATATAGAAAGCTATTGCAAAATCACGATTTAGGTATCTCGTTACAAAGCAATAGAAACTAAACTATCAATAATAAAGCGCCACGTTGTTTGTTCGAGCATCGGTCGCCGATACGCTCAAAGTTGAGTTATAGGGATAAACCAGGCTGGATTTGGGGTTGTTAGGTGGCAAATAGGCGAGCAAAAGGGTTTTGGGGTATAAGTCACAGTGACCGATGGCGGTCACTGAGTAACCGACCACGGTTAGAGAACCGACACGCCATAGATAGATAATCGACACCGGTAGGGTCAGTAATCTAGGTGCTTCTGGGTAGAGATTGGTTGTAAGGTGATTGTGGGGTTATTGAGATTGGGGGATGGCTGAGGGGAATGATGGGAGGATAGGGAAGACTCAGAGTGTGGTAAAATGGCCTTCTGGGCAATATCAGGGTGTGTGGGTGAAGGTTAAGTGCAGTAGTGGCTGGTAGTAGATCTAGGAATAAACTTATGATTACTATTAATCAACAGGCTCAAGAAAATGGTGCTTAGAAACATATAACATACTACTTACTTGCCCCTGATGTAGATGCAAGTTTCAGGACTGTGATGATGAAGACAGACCTGCGAGTGGATGCGCTTTCTTCTTCGATGCTCGGATGAGAGTTTACGGGCTCTGTTATTCAAATGCAGCAGTCTTGGGCTTGATGTCCTTCTCTGCAATCTCTTCTTGTTTCTTCACTTGTCTCTGCTCGGCCAAGCAAAATCTGGATTCTCTCGATGATTTCTCCTTCTCCCGATCAAATGAAAATCCGATCCTTTGTTTTTGGTTGGAAGTGGTCATTTACGGGAACCGATGGCGGTTACGCAACCGACGGCGGTCGAGTAGAACCGCATCGGCCCGGGTCAAAGCGGCTATTTTTGGTAAAATAGCCACTTTCCTCCTTTTCTTCCGAGGGATTGGTAGCGGCTTGGTCAAGTCATTATGAAGTTGGTTTTAGGTGCGGATGAGGAGTAATTAGTCATAGGTGTGGAATTGGACCAAGTTATAGGTCTTAATTAGGTTAGTTTAGGGTTAAGACTAGGTCACGATGAGGTGGCGACATGAGGTGGCAGGTATGGTGATGTGGATTTATTAATTATAAGGTAATTAATAAATAATTGTGTAAGGTTTAGGTGGTGAGGTTAGGTTGCGAAATGCGATGCGGGTCACAAGGGGTCGTAAGACACAAATTTGGTGTCTACATTAGCCCCTTATTGTCGTGTAGTTTGTTTTGTAAAGCTGCACGGACAATAATAAGAAGTGGTTACTCCTGTTAAGGGTATAGGTAATCCCCCTCAAATCTATCACAGATTGAGGTAGCGTGAAATCAGGGATAGGGTTGATAAAGGGTAAATGGTGTTGAGATGAGGGTGAGATGGTGGGGTAGGTCCAAAGAAGCAGACGCACGTTAAAATGCAATAGTGCGACTAGGGTACATGATTTGACTAGCAAACCAGCAATGCATAGGCAAAGGTCGATAGTTTATCCAAACAAGGGTGATATAATCCTGGTATCCAAGGCATAGGAAGTAGCTCCAGGGTATATAACAGGTAAGGTACAGGAACGTTTAGGCATGTTCGGCAGTACCAAATGGTTGGTTTGGTTGAGATAAACGTCACGGTCTAGGTCTTAGGCAAAGTTGGTCGACAGATCAAGTCAAGGACCCTAATCATGCTAAAACACGAACAGGTGCGCTGGATTGAACAAAAGGCTACTGGGTGGATAAAAGTGTATGTTGTTGATGTTGGGCGAAGTAGTTAAGTGGTACGGCCTTGGGTCGGGCTAATTGATGAGTGAGGGCCGTGGGTCGGGCAAAGCAAGTTGGGGTCATGCCGTGGGTCGGGCCAAATGGTTGGGGTGAGGCCTTGGGTCGGGCCAAGTTGTTGGGTTGCGGCCTTGGGTCGGGCCAAATGGTTGGGGTGAGGCCTTGGGTCGGGCCGGATGGTTTGGTTGTGGCCTTGGGTCGGGCCAAATGGTTGGGTTGCCCTGGGTCGGGCCAAATGGTTGGGGGAGGCCTGGGTCGGGCCAAATGGGTGGGTTACGGCCTCGGCCTCGGGCCAAATGGTAGGTTAGGCCTTGGGTCGGCCAAATGGTTGGGGTGAGGCCTTGGGTCGGGCCAAATTGTTGGGTCCCTTGGGTCGGGCCAAATGGTTAGGGTGAGGCCTTGGGTCGGGCTAATGGTTTGGTTGTGGCCGGGGTCGGGCCAAATGGTTGGGTCAGCGGCCTGGGTCGCCAAATGGGGGTGAGGCCTTGGGTCGGGCCGGATGGGTAGGTTACGGCCTTGGGTCGGGCCAAATAGGTTGGGGTGAGGCCTTGGGTCGGGCCGGATGGGTAGGTTACGGCCTTGGGTCGGGCCGGATGGGTAGGTTACGGCCTTGGTCAGGGCCGGGATGGGTAGGTCACGGCCTTGGGTCGGGCCAAATGGTTAGGGTGAGGCCTTGGGTCGGGCCAAGTTGTTGGGTTGCGGCCGTGGGTCGGGCCAAATGGTTAGAATGTTTGCAGCAAAGGTTGATATAGGCGATGTGGGTGAAAAAGGGCAAATAGTAAATAAGGGCAGAAATTGGGGGAAATTTGGAATAAAACCGATGTCGATTCTATATGACCGATATCGGTGATGGGACCGATACCGGTTCCTTAGGGCACAATAAAACCGATATCGGTTATGGGTGAAAAACCTATAAAAAGAAAAATACGGCCTGTCATTGTCACTTTTGCAATTTGGAAATCAATTTGAGTTGTCTGACGTGGAGAGTTAAGATTGGAGCATTAGTTGCGTGAGGTGGCGCTATTTGACTGGAGGAGTTAGTTGTTAGTGGGCCCGAGTGAGGAGGAGGCAGCAGTTGATTGGTGGAGGACCCAGAAGAGGACATTTGGAGCCATGGCACAACCAGGAGGAGCAGGAGGGGCTGGACCAGCTGGACCACCACCACCCATCCCTCCACGACGACGTGTCGTCGTACGGGTAGGTTCGAAACCCCTCATTGTGTGTATTTTATTGCATTATGCTATATTTGGGGTTTGGGTAGGAATGTACATTTTTTAGGAAATAATTAGAAAATGGAAATGATTTGAAAAAGAGAGAGGGTAGATAGGTGAAATAAGCCAAGGCGGCTGGGTGGGTAGGTTTTTAGGGTATTTGGGTGGGTAAATTGGTAAAAAAATGAAAAAATGTAGGTGGGGGCCGCGCGGGGTTCGGCTCCGGGAAGTTACAGCGACCGGCATCGGTCGCAAAATTTTAGGGGTAGGGTGTTTTGTGTTGGACCGGCGTCGGTCGGTCGTGGACCGGCGTCGGTGGGAAGGGGACCGCGGTCGGTTATGGGTGACCGCTACCGGTCCTTAGTGATTTTTAGCTATTTTTGTTGGTTTAGGTTATGTTGTTGTTTTTGAGTTTTTGGTAGTGATTTGGGTATGGTTTGGGTTGGGGTGGGGGTGTTGTGGTATTGTTTGGGTGTTTCAGTATAGGTGCGGTCCTGACTTAGGTTTATTTCAATTTGTTGGTGTGGGTTGTGATTTTGTTTTTGAGTTTTGGATGTGGTTTGGGTATTTGGGCATGGTGTAGGTTTGAGTATGGTTTGGGTTGTGTTGTTGTTTTAAGTTTTTAGATGTGGTTAAGGTATTTGGGCATGGTTTGGGTCATTTGAGTATGGTGTGGGTTGTTTGTTTGGGTGTGAAGAGGGAGGGGAATAGCGTAGAAGTTTTTAGGGGAAGATAGATGGGCGTAGACGTGTGGTATGGAGTCGGGTTGTGGTCGGGGGATAAAAAAAAAAAAGGGGTAGAGGGTATAAGTAGATGTTGTGATAAAGAGTAGGGCTAATACTGTGGGTTGGTTTTGTAGGCACGTCAGCAGCTGACGATGCGGGACAGGATGCCCCCGCTGTTGGTACGGATGCGGCCACACGTATCCGCAGCACACTGGGGTATCATGCGCGAGGTGGGACTCGGCGGAGTCCAGCGGTACAGAGCGATCGATAGGGATCATAGTTTGATGGTCGCCCTCATCGAGAGATGGGATCCGCGACCAATGTGTTCCATCTCCCGACTGGGGAGATGACTATCACATTGGAGGATGTGTATCGTATCCTTCGACTGCCGATTGAGGGAGAGGCAGTCTTTCAGGTGGACGCAGAGACTGCCATGGACAACATCCTACAGGTTTTCGGGGATGCAGCCGCGCTATTGACGTATCACAGCGCGAGCATCGGGTATGGGGATATGTACCGTGCGCATCGCCATGAGACACGGCTTGCCGTGTTGATGATGATCGGGATCACCTGCTTTGCCCTCCCGGACTCAGAGGGAGGCCGCTTTCCACGGGCGCTGATGGGGGTTCTACACGAGATGGTGGAGGAGCACACCTGTTATGCTTGGGCACCAGTATACCTGGTACAGTTGTATCGAGAGCTGTGGGGCTATCGCCGGATGAGGCGATTCGGGATTTGTTCGACGTTTTTGCTGCATTGTTGGGCATATGAGCACATCATATGCCTTAGACCAGTAGGGCTGCCCCAGCAGCCAGGGCCACAGGTCATATATAGATACGGCTTTCAGAGGTGGTTGGGGGTCGTGGGCCAGCCACGAGCAGTGCTTGCAGGCCGGGACGTCGCTTATTACAGGCATTTATTAGAGGGCCTGACAGTGGCAGATATCGTATGGAGACCTTACAGAGGTCATCACCCACGCAGAGGAGCCCGATTACAGTTGCGCTTGATCCAGTACACTTTCTGGATAGCAGGACGGAGGCCGGGAGAGTATGAGAGGATACCCCTAGAGAGGGTACGCAGGCAGATGGGGCTGCGACAGGACGAGCCACCTCCCTTCCCCGCACCGAGGGATGATGTAGAGGCCCCACCGCCCGCACCACACCCTCGACCCAGATTGGGTTGCTGAGAGGCCAGCAGATGACACTGTAGATGATGCTGGTTATACGGGAGCATATATGGTTTGGGTGGGTGGTCGAGAGAGAGCAAATGAGATAAGACACCCGCACACCTGCACTTGGCAAAAGTGACAAGAGAGTGAGATCACCTGGGGCCAGTGTATAGCTATTACAGGGGCAGCTTCACGCACAGCACGTATAGGTGTTTTACAAGGGCAGCTAGCCCAGCTCAGTATGTGCATAGCACACCACCACCAAAGAGCTGCAGCACAACATGCACCCTCAGCACCCACAGTACAAAGTACCACCACCACCAAAGCAATGCACACCACACTCCTGCACAGTGCAGTGTACCACCACCAAGTGCACCACCACCACATTGTGTATGTACCACCACACCACAGCACCACCAAGACAAAGACACAATGGGGCACTGGTAGTAGGTGTCAGGGGACCAGCCCCAGCACCTACGGTGGCTCGAGAGCGTTACATGGAGGCTAGAGCGGAGGCCCGATACTATCAGGATATTCTTGATGGTACCGGGGCTGATTATCAGCCCTATGCGGCACATAGAGCAGAGACCTCTCGGAGCCAGAGGTCTCAGGGAGGTGCAGCCACAGCTGGTGGGTCCGTCACAGGCAGGAGGCGAGAGGTAGGACAGGGACCAGCAGGCAGACAGGCAGAGGGAGGTGGAGAGAGCTGAGGGGTCCCTGCACATTTTGTATATTGGACATGGGCACCGGTCTGCGAACCGGTTGTGTTGATAGAGGCCTGCGTGCCTATTTATTCATTTATTCATTCATTTATTTATTATACCGCCTGCGAGCCGAGTACGGGTTGTACAGTTGATACCGGCCTGCGAGCCGAGTATGTTTTTGATATGAGAGACCGGCCTGCGAGCCGAGTTGAGTTTATTGACGGTTATTGCGGCCTGCGTGCCGGCTTTGTTATATTATGAGATTACGGAGGCCCCGATGCAGGGCACATTGTATTTTTGAAACTTTGTATATATATAGATATGATGTTTTGACCCACATGCTGTGCGTAAAAAGCGTTAAATGTTTTGTCGATGGTTTGTGATATGTGATATATGATGAGTTTGATTGACATGGTGTTATATATGAATGATGTTGATGTCTTTTGTTGATGGGATGTATATAGATATAAATGATGAGTTTAATTGACATGTTATATTATGAAATGTTGTATGTTTGGTCGCTGGTGTGTGAATATTAAATGGTTGTAGCTGTTGATTTGGATCCAAATGGTGTATAGAGTAATGGTTTTTGATATTGGTTATTGATGGCTTGTTTGTTTTGTAATATAGAGAAATGATGTTAATGAAATTGTAATGAGATGTGGATTTAATGAAAAATATGGATAATGGTGTTGTTCATGCAGGAAAAAGGGACGGGCGCCACAAAAATTTCCAAAAATGAAGAGACGACTTAGGTTTAAGCAACAAGGGGTAACTTGACCGATATCGGTTATGTAACCGATGTCGGTAGATATATGACCGGTATCGGTTAAGTAACCGATATCGGTTATGCAAGAATTGTTTTCCTAAAAATAGAACTGCTGGGTTGGCAACTTAAGTTCTTATTTTTAGAGCCATGCAAGAAGTTAAATACGTGAACGCGACGCTTTTTGACGACTGAGACAGGGAATTGCATGAGAGATTTGAGTGAGAAGGAGAAAAGAGACAGGGAAAGTGAATGTGATCTGAGATTCAGAAGGCAGAAAGGCAAATTTGAAAAGGGTGGTGATCATGGCAGAACAAGGAGAAGCATCCAGCAGGCAGGGACGAGAGGGAAGACGAGTGCCACCTCAAGCTGCTGCAACCCAAGAGGTAAACGGTTTGGTTGTAATTTGATTTTTGCATGTTTTCTGAATAGGATGAGAGAAGTGTAAGTGGTTAGATATGAGAAAGAAAACGTGATAGCAAGGGTTGGGGATGGTATGAGTGCTACGGGGCAGGTAAACAGGGTGGGCCTGTATGTTTTTAGGTAGAAATAGGAGTAAACGGGCTTCATAAATATCGAAGGTGTATGTTTGAAGCAGGGTAGGTATATTTTGACAGTGACCGGTATCGTTTATAAGTAACCGGTATCGGTTAGCCAACCGGTATCGGTTATGCATAACCGCTTATCTACATCGTAAGGGTTTCCGATTTTGAGAAAAACCCGTAGAGATTTGTTCTTTTGAATAATTATGTGTCGCTTTTGATGTACGCAGTGCAAGGCAAGGTTTAAGGATGAATGATATCGTGCGCCGTTGTTGTCACTTAATCCGAGCGGATGTAACACCAAATGCTGAATGGGCTTTGATAAATCGGTCAGGGTTAAGTGGAATCCGCTATTATTCAAGAATCACGCGCGTAACCATGCTATGTCATGCAGCGCTTGATCGAGAGATGGAATCCAGAAAAGAATACCTTCTATCTACCAACAGGGAGATGACAAGTGACTTCGGAAGATGTGTTCCGTATTTTGAGACTCCCAATGATAGGAAAAATAGTGTATCAGGCATTGCCCAATGCGGGGCGGGCAGCGATAATAACAGTATTTGGGTCAGCTGCACGAGATTTGACACAACGAGGTTTATCATTTACGTATGGTACAATGTATGCAACACACCCCGAGGAAACAAGGTCACCGTGCTATTAATGATAGCAAGGGGGGTATTATGCATCACCGAGGGCTGGAAGGTGGAAGATTTCCCAAAGCATTGATGAGTGTTATTTGGGAAATGATAGAAATGAGCGTGACATTCGCATGGGCACCCGCATATCTGGCAGAGTTATATAGGGGTTTATGGGCATGCAAGCGAAAACACAGGATGACACTGGATTGTTCGTACTTATTACATTGTTGGGCCTATGAGCATATTGTTTGTGTACGTCCAATAGGCCGACCCATTGAGTCGGGAGAGACAGGAGTGCAAAGGTCGGGATTCGATTTGGGTCCCAGATGCAACAAGAAGTGAGATCCCAGCCGTGATAGATGACATCGAGTATTATAGATGGTATGGGAAATGGTGACTGTATGGATATTTGTTGAGGCCGACGGAAACTATATGGTGACAGAGCACATAGCTGAGGAGTTGAGGGGTGTAGAGCGATTGAGGTGGATCGCAGGGCATAGGCCGGTGAGTACGAGAGGATTCCTCTAGATCGCGTGCGGCGACAATTTGGGTTCGTTCAGGATATTCCTATGACATATAGACCATACATGAGGATCGACGCCGAGGCAAAGATTCTCACCTCCCCGCCCGACACCTCCGTAAGGGCCAAGAGATAAAGCAAATGATCGTAGGGTTATGGATGCGGGAACGACGAGGCCTATAGAGTATGGTGGGTAGCAGAGCTGCGAGGTGCACGTGAGTGCCCTGACATAGCTGTGATTACAGCGGAGAGAGATCGTCTGCAGGATTTGGCTCGCCAGCTTCAAACACAGGTGAATGAGACAATGGGAATGTTAGAGGCTTCACAGCTACGAGTGGAGAGACTGGAGGCAAGATTCCTCCACGCGAGAGGACGTATTCGTATGTTACAGGAGATGTTGGCGGATCAATGGGAGGAACCAATGGCAGTGGCACCTTTGAGGATGGAGAGGCCAGCTGAGAGGCATCGACGATCACGATCACCACCTGATTCGGGAGGAGGTGCAAGAGTCTAAGTGGATTTTATAGGAATATTAGAATAAATAAGGATGCCGACCTGCGAGTCGATGATAGAGAAGATGTATTTGGTTAACATCTAAAATAAAACTAAAGATGTATGTCTTTTTTGAGTGATGATAATAATAAGAATGGTTGTGTTTTAAATGTTGTTTTTGTTTGTTTTGAAAAAGGATAAAGATGAATGTTGGCAAATAGAAATACACAAAAAATATTTATATTTACAACACATGATAGGGTATGGTAGGGGATGGTCGAGCTAACCTTGGGAGACCCCATGTCTCCTAAGTGCTGCCTACATAGCCCATTGCACAAAGCAAGGAGGGGCCTCAGACCGATGTAGTTCTCCCTTAGGAGCAGGGAGAGGTGAATTCAGGCAATTTGGTTGTGGTTAGGCAATTTTGTTGGTTAGTAAAAATTTGATGTTGGTAGGGTAATGTTGTTGGTGTTGGTAGGGTAATGTTGTTGGTGTAGGTATGGGTGAAGCGAAAGTTAGCATACCCAAGTAGTAGGGAATCGTGTCCTGATTAAGGTCAACACACAATCCTAGAGCCGAGCAAAAGAGGCAAGAGTGTCCCGTAATTGAGAAGAGCTAAACAAACCACATATTAATGTAGGATGAGCTTGAATCCCTAGGTACCTTGCATAGGCGAGAAGTCGATAGGTGAAAAGAGTGGTATAATCACAATATATCGGATATACGTCACGTCCCTTGAGTTTTGTTGTTTTGACAAATGGTGAGGTGAGGTGGTTGATGTGGGCGAGGGTGCAGAGAACTTATTATAAGATGATGATTCTGACAAAAGAAAACCAAACCTAAATAGACAAGTCCATGACTCAAAAGTGCTTTGAAGTATTGCTTTATTTTTATTTTTCTGGATATAGACTGATCGATGCGGGAAGTCTACATGGGATATGTATTTTGTTGTTCTTGAGGTCTTCACGAAGCTGATCAATGCGAGAAGCTTCTAATAAAGGCTAACTGTGTATAGCTGTCCTTCAAGGGAGCAGTCTATTTATAGTAGCAGATGCAGTGTTTATGTATAGCTGTCCTTCGGGGGAGCAGTCTATATATAATAAGAGCAATAGTTTGGCATATAGCTGTCCTTCAAGGGAGCAGTCTATTGTATAAGTTAGAGGTCTAGATGTCCGTTGGGCATGAAGCATCTAGTTTTTTGTAAGAAGTTTGACTCAAGAAAATCCCATAAGTGTGTAATTAAGAATGTGTCATTTTGATACTTTGAAGTCATGGACTAGACTAAAAAGGGGAAGGCATCTTTTAAGGGGAGGTGATAATCAAACCATGTGAGCTTGATTGGATTTTGAGATGTAAGAAACAAAGTGTATGCGGTGGTAAATGAGCTCAAGGGACGAGCGTAAGGTAGATAAGCAGTGATATAACACTAATTTCAACAGTAGAATGGTCGAAGATGCAAGGCATTAAGGGGCTCAGGCTCAGGTTTACCATTGCTTAAGCTAAACGATAAGTGCCTGATCCATAAGTGTGAGTGATAATGTAAGGCCCAATCCAATTAGGAGCAAATTTTCCACGTTTACTCTTTTCTAGTTTGGTTACATGTTGATTCTCTTTGAGGACAAGATCGCCAACCTTAAAAGTACGCTCATGAAGCCGTTTATCATAAGCACGCTTGATGCGCTTTTGGTAGATTTGAAGGTGATCAAGAGCCGTAAGACGACGCTCGTCAAGAAGCTCTAATTGGGCTAACCGCTCTTGGCGGAAATCATCGTTGGTGAGAATATCCTGAAGAGATATTCTGAGGGAGGGTATTTGTACTTCGAGAGGCAAGACAGCCTCGGTACCATATACCAAAGAAAATGGTGTGGCATTAGTGGAGGTACGAATGCTAGTACGATAAGCCCAAAGGGCAAAGGGAATGTGATCATGCCAGTTTCTTCCTGACTCATGACAACTTTCATGAGGATTTTGGTTAGGGTTTTATTAGAAGATTCACCCACCATTGGCCTCATGGATAAGAAGGCGATGAGAAACTAAGTTTGATACCAAAGTTGTCACAAAGGTCTTCAGAACAACTTATTTTTAAAAGATTTACCATTATCTGTTATTAGGCGATGAGGAATACCAAAACGACAGATAATGTGATGGTTAACGAATTCGACAATTTTTTCTTTTTTGATTGAAATGAGTGGAATGGCCTCCACCCATTTTGTGTAATATTCGGTTGCTGTGATTATCCAACGGTGACGTTGTGAAGAGGTCGGGTGAATCTCACCAATAAGGTCTAAACCCCATTGTGAGAAAGGCCAAAGATCTCGTGCGACCTGTAGCGGATGGCTAGGAGTATGTTGAAGGTTGGCATGTTGTTGACACATAACACAACGCTTAACATATTCGTAGCAGTCATTGTTAAGAGTAGGCCAATAATAACCTAGGCGAAGGATTCGTTTAGCCACGGCAAGGCCACTAAAATGTCCACCACAAATCCCATCATGGACTTGTTGGATGGTATAGGTGACCTCCGCGCCGGTTAGACAAAAAGGAGGATGCCATCAAAGCCACGTTTATAGAGGAGTCCCCCCATGACAACATAACGAGAAACACTTTTAAGAAAAGCACGTTTGCACTAGAAAGGTCAGTGGGAGAACAGAGGTCAGTAAGGTAGTCGTGAAATTGGTGGTACTGTATCCTCGCGAATTAGTAGACACAATATTTATCATACAAACTACCGGGCCGAGTAGATGGGGCAAAAAGTTGTTGACCAAGACGAATATGTCGTAGTCGAGTCAACATGAGGCAGAATTTGCGACTAAGCAAGCCATAGTATCCGCAAATTTGTTAGTGGAGCGGGGAATGGTCTGGATAGAATAACGAGTAAATGAGGTCAAAAGTGAATCCACGTAATGTTTGTACTTTTGAAGTTCCTCATTCTTACATTGGTAGATGCCCATAACTTGATTGACTACCAATTGAGAGTCACCAAAAATATTAATAGATTTGACACCTAAGTGTAACGCAACCTGGAGACCCAAAACAAGGGCCTCGTATTCCGCTGTATTATTAGTGCAGGGGAAATCAAGCCGGAATGAAAGAGGCATAGGTTCAGATCAAGAGGGATGAGAACAACGCCGGCTCCTCCGCCGCTACTGGCATTTAGATCCATCGAAGAAGAGGGTCATTTGATACGACTCTTCCCTGAGTGAAAGAGTGGCGATGAGTTCGTCAGGGAAATTAAAATTGGTGAATTGTTCCCTAGGTAAAGGGGCCTCCGCAAGTTGGTCTGCAATAGTTTGTCCTTTGATTGACTTCTGTTGTACAAACTCAAGGTCGAGGTCGGCGAGGAGCATAAGCCATCGGGCGATGCGTTGGTTTAGATGTGGTTTGGCATACATATAATGAATGGGGTCCGTGTTGGTGATGACAAAAGTTTTGTGATTCAGGAGGTAATGTCGAGTTTGGTGGCTACGAATGATAGGGCTAGGCACAATTTTTCTACATGTGTATACCTAGTCTCGTAATCCACGAGAGTACGACTTATATAATAAACGGCTTGTTCTCGACGTGCCGAGTCCCGATGTGCGAGCATAGCTCCTATAGCATGGTCAGTGGCAGAAAGGTAAAGGTAGAAAGGACGATCATCCTGAGGTGGAATAAGCACGGGTGGTTGCAAGAGATAGGATTTAAGAGCTTCAAAGGCTTGGTGACACTCTTCACTCCATTGAAAGGCAATGTCCTTTTTAAGAAGGTGATGAAAAGGGTGACATCGATCCGAGAGTTGGGAGATGAAACGCCGGATGGATTGAAGTTTACCCTGCAAACTACGCAATTGTTTGAGGTTTTTGGGTGGGGGCATTTCTAGGATAGCTTTGACTTTAGATGGATCGACCTCAATGCCACGCAAAGAGACGATAAAGCCAAGAAGTTTTCCTGAAAGAACACCAAAGACACATTTCTTTGGTCAAGCCGACCAATATTGCAACAAAGCATCGAAAATAATGGTTAAAACATCGAGATGTTCACCGCGATGTTTAGATTTGCCAAGAAGATCATCGACATAATCCTCAAGGATAGTGTGCATAATGTCATGAAAATGTAAGTCATAGCCCGCCGATAGGTAGCACCAAAGATTCTTAAGGCCAAATGGCATGACACGATAATGTAAGGTTCCCAAGGAGTTATGAAAGCAGCTTTATGTTGATCGGCCGGGCTACCAAAATTTGATCAGATCCCGAAAACCATCCATGAGAGAAAGCATTTCATGGCTCATAAAGCGAGATCAACAAGTTGATCAATACTTGGGAGGGGGAAGTCATCCTTGGGGCAAGCGAGGTTAAGGTCTCGAAATCCATGCATATCCGAAGTCCCCCCGTCGCTTTAGTGACAGGTACGATGTTAGAAATCCATTGAGGATAGTCAATAGGCAAGATGAAGGAAACAGAAAGAAGTCGTTGAAGCTCTTCTTTGACCAAGAGGGCGATGCGTGGATGCATCTTTCTCAGTTTTTGTTTGACTGGTTTGGAATCGGGGTTTAGGGTGATGTTATGGACAGCAATGGTAGGATCAATTCCTGGCATGTCACAGAGGACCAAGCGAAAGCTTGGTTGCGGGTACGGAGAAAGGTAGTAAAGGCGGCTTGTTCTGATGTGTTAAGGGATTGTCCGATCTTCACAATGTGAGGATCCTCCTCCGTGTGGATGTTGATTTCTATAGTCGACTCATTCAACATGGTTTGAGTTTCAGACGGTAAGGCGCGTTGAATATAGGAGTCGTCCGCCCCAAGGTAAGTGAGGATGGAGTCGTCATCCTGGCACTCAACAACATTAATCGAAGGCGAATCCTCTTCGATCATGTCTGGATACAGAAGGGGAAGAGAAGATGGATCCTCATTATCACGTTGATAAGTGAGAGGACCTATGAAGATAGCATTTATGAAAAAAAAAGTTAGGAGGGATAGATTCAGGGTCTATCGACTCTGTGGGTGATGATGGCAAAGTGGGTGATGATGGTTTGGTAGGGGTGACGTCGTCTTCTTCCAGGATACAACTGACACGAGGTGTCTCCTGTGTAGGTGTTTCAGGAAAACCGAGACCACTGCGATCATTGTGTTTGCGTGTAGTCACGGGAATGAGTGTATGTCGGCCTTGTTCAGAAGACCAAAACCAAAGCCTTTCCAAGCACAAATGAGTCAAGAAGGTGAGGGATAAACGACGATTTGTCAAATATTGAAAATCGATCGAAGGGAACCACACCAAGAGGAGGTTCAGGGGTAATGGAGGATGCGCCAACACCCCCATACGTTAGGTTGGGCGCAATGGGGTGGTCCGTAAGAGATTACCTCCCCACGCGACGGTCGTAGGTGGGATGTGCATGTAATCGTCCGTACTCTGTGGGGTATGGAAAGAACTAACGCATATAGGCGGTACTTTCCCAGCAGTAAGGCGTTGAAAAACATCTACTAAGGGGTCCTGAGGTTGGGATGTTATCTCATGGGAAAGGAAGTAATATTTGTAATTGCGGTTTCATTAGTCAAGGTGTGTGCATCTAAGTGGATGGTCAAGTTGATGAATGGGTGTCTTGACCGGTACAAGCACATCATTAGGGCGATACAACATATCGCAAGTTTTGAAGGGGGAGGATCAGCTTTTACTGTGTAGGACTTCCCGTACTCAAATTTTATGCATCTATGTAAGGTGGAGGGAACGCATCCCATAGCCCGATCCAAGGGCGGCCTAACAACATGTTGTATCGAACTCTCCTCAAGGACATAGAAGAGTTCAGGTAAAGTACGTGGTCCTACACGAATGTTAAGGATCACGGTGCCTAAAGTAGAAGTAATAGCATCATTGAATGATCGCAACATGATGGGGTTGGCACACATGCAACTAGAAGGGATATTCATTTGTTGGAAGGCTTTTGAAGAGATGATGTTTAGGCTAAGACCCCCCAATCATAACACGACGTACCCGAATATCCCGAACGTACGCTGAGATGAAAAGAGCAGGGTCAGGATCTTCGCACCAAAGTCGATAATTTCATCTTCGGAGAAACCGACAAAGAAGCTTGCATTGCATGCAGAGACAAATGGTTGGGGAGATAGATTGTTTGGTGAGCGAAGCAACATGATCGGGTGTTAGAATAGAGGTAACAGCAAGGTTTCATTAGGTAAAACCTCTATCCTCAAGGATCTCAACGAGAGCTTGTCGATGAGATTCAAAGTCTGAATGAGATCATACAATGTCATTTTTACAGGCGATTGGTGAAGCTGTTTGATCATAGTTCGATGGGCAATGCCATTAGAGACGGGATAGGCGGGTCCGCGAATAACCACTTTAGGTGGTGGTGCAATCGGGATGGTGGACGGAGAAAGAGATGCCGCAGGCGTGTTTTCTTTCGCTTTCCCATTGTTTTTCTGCCCTCGAGTAGCAACACTAATCATATTGATCTCGTGAATACGAGAGGAGGAAGATGGTAGGGATAGGTCATGGTTTTCGAGAGGTGGGGCTGTAATAATGATAGATCTTGGTGAGGCGGGGACAGGTGGTATAGGAGAGGGAATTGAAGCTAAAGGTCTCTCTCTTCGTAAGTTGTCTTTCTTAACTTTTCTATCTGAGAGAGGTGACGGACGAAGTATGGTTTTCAACGCTTTGCATCCCTCTACGTCATGTCCTGGTGTGTGGTGGTAAGCGCAGATTTTAGACTCATCGTAACCTATAGGTCGAGGTTTAGATGGATCATAAGGTCTAAGTGGGGGTAGGGAAATGGTCGCATTCTCCACCAACATAGCAAGGATTTTGGCGTAAGACCCTTTGAGTGGGTCAAAGTCAGAGGAAAATGAGGCTATTGACTGGGTCGATTCTGGTGATGACGTGGTGTGGTTGGTTTGTATGGGGGGTGGTTTAGCCAAGGAGTTTTGGTAATGGGTTTTAACTAACCGTGGTTTCTTTGACGTAGAGGCTATGTTTAGCTGGTTGGATGATGAGGCCACAGATGATGTGGTATCAGAAAACAACCACGGAGAAATAGGAGTGACCGAAAACAAATCTTTTGATGATGGAATTTGTTTAGGTTGATAGGTGGACAGATACGCGGGTGACGGTGTTTGCTATACCCTTGGATTTCTGTATGGGTGCAGAAGGCGTAGGTCGCTTTAAAGAAAACGCAGGAGGTATGATATATTGATGTAAGGTAGAGGGATGGGGTCCCAATATGGAAGGTAGGTGTGACGATGATGGTTTTAGTTGTGATAGAGGCATAGGTTGAGGAGATTGAGTCTGTCTCCTAATGGGATGGATGGCTTTATTTTTAGATAAATCAAGCCGCTTAGGTGGGTGTGTTAGACTAGGTATGGGTGAGGTCCCAAGCGTAGGGGAAGATTTGGCTAAGTTAATAGAAGTGGACAAGGTATTTGGTAGAGATGAGGGGGGTGAAGATGAGAACATGGGCATTTTAAGCTTCTGTAAACACTTCGGGTATATGGTGGAGGCATCAGGATCGGTCATTTGCATTTGAGTAGAATATGGCGTACTCAAACGTTCCCATAGAACCTGTCTATCTTCTGTGGAATGAATGACAGTCCTCACGTGTGAATAGGAACTTTTGTATGGAAGAAAGGTGGGTTGTGATTCCGGTCCACTGTGGGTGTGATACAAGGGGTATATGAGGCACTGTATCAATGGGCGTTAAGAGGTCAACCGGTTGCTGAAAAGATTTAGGTGATGAAGGACTAATAGGTAGGAGGGCATGTTTGAGAGGATCTGTCATGTTTAAAGAATGTGGTGATGTCGGTTCAAGAGGTTTCTCATCTAAGGATGACAAAAGAAGTGGCGAGCCTTCCTCTTGTACAACAAGAATGGTAGAAGGAGACGTTTGGGAAATAGATAAATTAGATAACATCCGCTCACAGTCTTGCAAGGATGTGGTATAAGAAGGCTCATTTGTGAGAAGGGAACTCTGGGCAGCTAATTCCTTGATGGGTAAAGGAACGGCAAGGATTTCAGTTTGTCTTGATGGCGAGGAAGGGGGTTCGGTTTCCTGCGTTAGTGAAGAGGCTTGATTGAGAATTTGTTCGATAGAGGTCTTTGGCTGGGAATCGAAGACTGCATGGATCTCATGAACACTCTCCTCGGCTAAGATATCTTGGTTTAGATTATCATGTTAAGAATGATTCGGGAATGGTTTGTTGAATATTTTCAAATTTCGGTTAGCAGGGGCGTTAGGATTATCGAGGGCTATATCCCCGCATCAACCATTTCCTGCACTATGTTTTTCAACATCTTGCAGTTCTCATGACTGTGTCCCTTCACGCGGAAGTTACAAGTCATTTTCTTTTGTACTCAGAAGGTATGGCGCGAGTGGAATCAAACCCGGAATGAGGTTTAACAGGAGGTAAGGTAATGGCTCCTGCTTTGAGCAATTTTTCCAATATCACACCATATGTTTCTCCCAAGGGAGTGTAGTTGATGGGTTCTGCTTTATACTTATAGGTGGTTTTTGGCGGGGTATTAGACGGTGGTTGGGATTTGACCATCACCGCGTGCACGGCCCCTTTTGATTTCAAAGTGGTCGATGGGTGAGGATTGGTGGTGTTAGGTTTGTTGGTGGAATCTTGGGTTCGGAAAGTGGGGTTTTTGTTACGCAACCGCAATTTCTCTTCCTCTAAGGCTCGAATCTCTAGTTTTCGAGCCATAGTAAAGGCCTCATCAAATGTACGGAAAGTTTGAATTTGAGGGTAGGGGAGAGATGTGCTTAGCAAGCAGCCCGCGTAAACAGCCTTCGATAAGTTCTGGCCTTGAGGCAAGGCATACGTAAGTTGGTCGATAAGGCCCCGCCATCGTCCAACGAAATCTGATAGATTCGCCTCAAATTGTCTGATGGCATAGAGGTTGGTGATAGATACTTTCTTGGCAATGTTAATGGAGAAATGATCCAAGAAAGATTGGGCTAGCTGGTTAAAAGAGAAGATTGAGTGCTGGGTTAAAGCACTGTACCACTCCAAGGCGGGTCCTGATAAGGACATGGGAAAGGTGCGGAGTAGTAAAGCGTCGTCGTGAGCAATCAGATAGCAGGCATGTCTAAATGATCGCAAGTGTTGTTGAGGGTCCTCCTTACTATTAAAACGGGTAAATTTTGGTAATTCCCATTGAGGAGGATATGAATGAAGGGGGACTGAAGGGTGGATAGGCTCCCGACAAACTTGCTCGTATGTCAAGGCGCTACGACTTCCTGAAACAGAAGCCTCCAGGTTTTGCATTTTGTCCATCATTTGTTTAATTAAATCAGTAGTTGGATGAGATGATGGTGTGGTTGTGGTAAACGGAGGCAAATTGGGCCAAGGGCCACCGCTAGACAATGGTGGGGTTAAATGTTGATAAGGTATGGAGGACGACTGTGTTGAGGCAACCGAATAGGGATGTCCTATATAAGTCGCTGAGGTTACCGGATATGTGTGTGGAAATGAAAAGGTGGGCGGAGCTTGAGAAGGAAAGCTCGTGTGGATAGGTGGCAGAGAGCAAGTCATGAACGGAACAGTTGCAAAGAGAGACGAGGTAGGAGCAGTCGGCGGTAATGACATGTTGGGCCCAAGATTAACCAAAGGAAAGCCAATCATGCAGCCGTATGGACCCCCGGCCGCCGAGGTAGATGACGGGACTAAGGATGCGGAAGGCAAAGCGGAGTTATCAGGTGGAGAAGGGGCTAAATGAGCAGCTATACTGATAGGCATGCCAACAAGGAGTTGACCGTCGGGTGTACGGTCAAGGGCATGAGACAAATAGTATCAGACAAACGCTAGGATTAGCATCCGTAAATTTGGCAAATTCTTTATCTCCCACAGGAATTTTAGGAACCTCGCTGGTATCCGTAGGATTCCCCACAGAATGTGAAGGGGGTGATTCAGGCAAAGGAACAGAGCAAGCATGTGAAACCATGGCGGCGGCTTGCTTTCGAGTGATAACAACCATGGACAGAGTTCACAAAGAGGGTTTCAATCACAGAAAACAAATGACTCAGATCGGTGAAATTGGTAGGTCATGGTTTGTCAGAACTGAAAAGACAAGAATCGATATCGGCCTCGATAACCGATGTCGGTTATACTATAGCCGACGTCGGTCAGTTAACCGATGTCGGTGTAATAAGACTGGTATAAGAAAATATAAGAAGTTATGCTTTGATTTGCTCAGTATATTTATCAAATTGTTCTAAGGTAATCACAAGACAGTGTATAACAGAGAAAACAGAATTAAAAACAAACAAGATGCACACGCAAATCCAGAGACTAACCCTAGGGTTAATTTTAATTATTGTGGGCTTATGCCTTTAGACGCGGAATGATGTCAATCCTAAACAAAAGACTTAGGGGAAATGTCAAGTTTGTTTTGGCTTATAAGGTTACCTCAATCGGGCGAGGAATACCGCGAAAAGGGGGATGTTTTGAGTCATTGTGTTAATTGTGAAGTGATTCAAGTATGTGTTGTGCAAAGTGAAAGTAAGATTAATTTCCTGTCAATACCATGTGAAATCACCCCACGTGTACGACTCACACTTAGTCTATGTTCACTAGAATTGAAAACAACAAGCAAGAATGTAATGCACGTGTTTTAAACCCAAATCGAAAATGATATTCGATGAAGCAAATGAGATGACTTTCACTAATGCGAAACTAGGAAAGCAAGACAAATTCTTTACTAAATATAACAAAAACAGAAACAGCAAGTATGCTTCCTAAAATGAAAGCAAGCAAGAGAAACAGAAACCCGAAATGGGTCCCACCGGGCATGCCAAAATGTTTCGCACGGAATGTTTCGGCTCTGCAGAATAGACTTGCTTCTATCCTATCATTCCTTCGAGAAACAGATAAGGGTTAGGGCTAGGAGGAATACCTGTTGAATGTTGAGATGGTGTGCGCGTACCGTAGAGAAAGATCAGATCGACTGCGAAGAACTCCTTTTTGTCTTGGAAGGACTACCTGCAAGTAAGAATACAAGACCACAAGATTTTAATTAGACAACAAATGAGGGATCTGCCTTAGGCCCAGGAAATATAAAAACTTCCTTTCGAAGGTGGTCAGTTCCCCTTTTAATATGATTCAACACAAATGATAATATAGAAAGCTATTGCAAAATCACGATTTAGGTATCTCGTTACAAAGCAATAGAAACTAAACTATCAATAATAAAGCGTCACGTTGTTTTTGTTCTTGCATCGGTCGCCGATACGCTTCAAAGTTGAGTTATAGGGATAAACCAGGCTGGATTTGGGGTTATTAGGTGGCAAATAGGCGAGCAAAAGGGTTTTGGGGTATAAGTCACAGTGACCGATGGCGGTCACGGTAACCGACCACGGTTAGAGAACCGCTGCCGGTATAGGATAATCGACACCGGTAGGGTCAGTAATCTAGGTGCTTCTGGGTAGAGATTGGTCAGTAAGGTGATCAGGGGTTATTGAGATTGGGGGATGGCTGAGGGGAATGATGGGAGGATAGGGAAGACTCATAGTGTGGTAAAATGGCCTTCTGGGCAATATCAGGGTGTGTGGGTGAAGGTTAAGTGCAGTAGTGGCTGGTAGTAGATCTAGGAATAAACTTATGATTACTATTAATCAACAGGCTCAAGAAAATGGTGCTTAGAAACATATAACATACTACTTACTTGCCCCTGATGTAGATGCAAGTTTCAGGATTGTGATGATGAAGACAGGACCCAAGTTGGATGCAGTTTCCTCTTCTGATGCTCGGATGAGTGTTACTGGGCTCTGGTTATTCAGTTGTAGTCTTGGGCTTGATGTCCTTCTCTGCAATCTCTTCTTGTTTCTTCACTTGTCTCTGCTTCGCCAAGCAAAATCTGGATTCTCTCGATGATTTCTCCTTCTCCCGATCAAATGAAAATCCGATCCTTGTTTTTGGTTGGAAGTGGTCATTTACGGGGAACCGATGGCGGTTACGCAACCGACGGCGGTCGAGTAGAACTGCATTTCCCCGGGTCAAAGCGGGCTATTTTTGGTAAAATAGCCAGCTTTCCCTCCTTTTCTTCCGAGGGATTGGTAGCGGGCTTGGTCAAGTCATTATGAAGTTGGTTTTAGGTGCGGATGAGGAGTAATTAGTCATAGGTGTGGAATTGGACCAAGTTATAGGTCTTAATTAGGTTAGTTTAGGGTTAAGACTAGGTCACGATGAGGTGGCAACATGAGGTGGCAGGTATGGTGTGAATCCAACGTGCTATTGCTCATCGCTCATCCAACTGAATTATCTTTTCAATTTTTTCCTCTAAATATTTCTCATCAGTTAGACCTCTAGCGTGCGCTTGATACGCAAAGAAAAAGTAACATAAACTCCATAAGAAGAACGGATTCTACACCAAACACTAACTCCCGAAATGGTGTGGCTTTGTTCAACCTTTTATATGTTGTTCTATATTCCCAAAGTATTGCAGACACTTTATCAACCCAATCCTTTCTTCCAACATCACATATTTTTGTCAATGTGTGGTTCAAAATTTTGTTGAAAGCCTCAGTAGTTCGATTTTCATGAGGTTGATAGGGTGTAGTATTATGGTGTGTAATGATGAACTCATCCAATAAAATTTTGATTGTCTCATTAATAAAATGTGTGCCCTCATCCTTTGGTCAAAATCAAAGGACATCCATACCTTGTAATAATATGTTCCCATAGAAACCGAGATACATAGATATTATACAGCCCTTGGTAGGTGTTGCTTCTGCCCACCGTGTCAGATGGTCGGTGCAAGTGATAATGTAGCATGATCCATTTTGTGCATGGCTGGTGAAATAAGACCCACAAAATCTATATCCCATTTCTCAAACAGTTCTGCGTTAGCAATAGGTCTCAAAGGCATTTCATCTTGCTGACTGGTCTTCCAAGACGTTGACAATGATCACATGCCTTACAAAATTCCTTACAATCTTGATAGAGGGTCTTCCACCATAATCCATCAAGTAGGATCTTACGTGTTGTGGCATCACCTGTATAGTGGCCTCCTGCAATTCCACCATGAGATTCTTCCATAATGCCTATGCACTCATGTTCTAATACACAACAACATAATATTTCATCCCAACCCATTTTGTACAAGTCACCACTAATTAATATAAAAGGTGCAACACGTATAGCAAGTTGTTTCTTCTCCAATGATATAATTCCTTATGGTGTAATCCATGTGCGTAAAAATACAGTAATGTCCTCTAGTTCAGATGGCACGCATTGTAACCAAAATAGCTATGCATCTGGCATGGTATCCTCAATTGCTGTGCTTCTTCACTGTTGGCCGTATTCTTGATAAATGGTCTGGTCCATAATTACTTTTTCCTAGTTTTACCACAACTGTGAAATCAAACTCTTGAAATAAGAGAACCCATCGACATATGTGCCCTTGTAAAATAGGCTTATTGACCAAATAATTCAATGCCATATGATCTGTATAAAAGATGAATGGTGTAGCTAGTAGGTACTGGCGAAATTTATGCAATGCATAGATCATTGACAAAGCTTCGCGCTCTATAGTTATGTAATTTTGTTCTGCGTCAGCTTTCTACTAGCCAAACAGATAGGATGATATATAATACCTTCTCTAGGTTAAGCCAACACCACTCCAATAGCCATGCCAAAGGCGTCAACATGTACATGAAATGGTTTGTCCCATGAAGGAAAATACGAATATGCGCGGTAGTAAGTTTCTCCTTTAATGTCTCGAATGCGTGTTGTTGTTGTTCTCCCAAGATAACATACATTTCCCTTTCGCAACTCTTTCTAAGGGTGCGGAAAATTTGGCATAGCCTTCAATAAATTTTATGTATTATCCTGTATGTCCCAAAAATCCGCGCACCTCACTTTGACTGGTTGGCTCCCCTAGGCCTATAATGACTGCAACCTTCGCTAGGTCAACTAACAAACCCTCCTTGCATATTATGTGTCCTAAAAGTATCCCAAATGGTGTAGCAAATATGCACTTCTTGATGTTCAAAGAGATACTCAACTACCTACACCATTCAAACATTAAGCACAAATTGTCATAGTGGTCCTTAACTAATCCATACACCATCTAATTGTCTAAATATACCTGTAAGAAGTTGTGAATAAATTCCTTGAACGCTTGGAAAACTATGCGCAAAAATATAGTAGGCACATTTTTTAGACCAAAGGCATGATAGTATAGGTGAAGCTACCCCATTTAGTAGTAAATGTAGTCTTTTCTTGATCCTTGAGTGCAATCCTAACTCGATGATACCCGGAGAACCCATCTATAAATTGTAACATCTCCATTTTAGAACAATAGAACAAGATTTTTTTTTTTTTTGAAAATGCTTCCTAGTTCTAAATACATAATTTAGAACTCACAAATCAAAACAACCATTCTTATAACAGATAACCATATGCTGCTGTAATGACTCGAGTACCTCCGATCTATTCATTCCATGACTCGGTAATCTACCGATCTATTCATGAGTATCAAGAGTTGGCATTTTTATTTTAACACATCACTCTTGCGGTTCTCTTCCCTAATCTAGGATTCGGAATGCTCATCCAAGAACCTATCTGAATAATTTTTACCATTATTCATCGGCATCTCGTCCCTTAGACTAGGTGACATAGGACAATGCAATCAGCAGCTTGCGATACTTTGGCCAAAGATTTGAAACATACTGCTTATGTCTCATATCCCTTGATGGCATACTCGTCAATCTGGAATACATCCTTCACCCCATTCCTATGTTATGTAGAATGTCTTATACTGACTTCTGTCAGTCTCTCCTGCCCCAAGTTATTCACTCAGGAATGGATTAGTAATATGACAACGTTATAGGGATGCTCCCAAGGACTAGGGATACGCTGACATACTGGGTCAACCCTAGTTAACCCAGTGTGTCAAGATACCCCGAGTCTCCTGGGGCAGCCTTATAACATGACCACGTTCCTAATCAGTCCCAGAGTAAAACTTGTTTGAGTTTAAGGTGTAAATCTTAACGATCAATGCAAAGGGTGTCAGCCATAAGTCACCTGCATTGTTGTATCTTCGAGAAGATCCTAATCTTCTCGAAGGTACAACCCTGCAGTTGACTTGTGCCATCAACCTTCAAATCCACCTCGAAAATATCTACTTATTTTTAAGGTGTTACATACGTTGAGTTAAAGTTATACTTTAAGACGCTCCTTTTAGGGTAGTCTTTTCCCAACCCCTAGGTTCCTCACCTTAGAATTACCTTTCTTAATAAAACCCATTTCACAAAGAGAAGTTATTAAGACTTGAGGTCTCATCAAGGAGTTCATTGAAAAATAGTAGTCTAAATCAACGAAACTGGGCAATAGCCCTTAATCTTCACATAAGGTTGCTAACCATACTCTTTTTGGTTTATATCAGTTCTCAAAACTGAAATATATCATACTTATTAGTATTAAGATATAGTGATTAAAAATCCAATTAAACGTTGTCTTGACTTAGATCAAGACTAGGAAGTAATAATTTATTCAGCCCGTTTAGCTTCCTGTTGAGGTTTATTTTAACCTTAGCTTCTCGAAAGACAGTGATCTAAATTCCAATTTAGCTTTAGATAGAACATAACAGAACTACTAAACATACACAAGTATTCAGTCACATAATCTTTGCAAAGCTTACTTAGAGAATCCCAAATGTCTCCAAGGTATACAATAATAACAATGCTCTTAAAATCATTCGAACCGAAGAAGTTCAATCCATCAAGATACGAATGCAAACACATACGTAACAAATACCTCATTTCATTCATTTCTAAGCTAATCAAATACATTTTATGCATTCAACATATTTGATACAATACTCAATAGCAAAAGAACATCTTTCTTCAAGTAGTACATTTAGAGAATCAAATTGGAATTCATCATAAAACCAAATTAAACAATCTGAACATCACATCAGATCTACGTGTCTTTACCACTTATGGCAACCATCTACAAAAATTGTCAACACGGGTCAGTTCGGTGAACTGAGCATGATAAGCACTAATTCTTAAAACAATTGCAATCCACCAATTGTTCTCATTAAACAACCTGTTTATATGAAATCATTTCTTCACATTCCAAACTTAAATTAGGCTAATCATCCTATATGTTAGAGACTAAGAACATATGAATACAACCATTCTAAAGACAACAAAACTCCTACAAGATTGTTTCTAACAATTTCTCAAAGGCAGTTAAAACATTCAACAAGCTCACTATCTTAATTCTTTTATCATCATAACACATTTCAATGGTATTGACAAGTATACCCATTTATACAGCAACACACATTTTATACCAGTCTCTCCATACAATACCACAATTTATTCTTGTTATGCCCTTACCGTAGAGATCACAAAAGGATGCAAGAAGAAAGCACACAAGGTTTCCTGACTAGGAGAGAGAGAGAATTTTCCTATTCAACTTATTTATACATCAACATATAAATTACAGTCTAGAAGAAAGAAACAGAGTCCATCAGAATCCTAAGTCAATAACATTCGGACTTGTACCGATTCCTTTAGATTAATGCAAATACATTTACGCATGTGACTAAATAGTCGAGATTACAAGAAGAACTACAGTTCCATCTAAATCCAATTATAAAAGTCACCTGTAGCTACTAAGCAATTCAAGAGCTCTCGCGCCAAGCAACAGTAAGTAATCCAACCATAACAGACTCAACAATTCTTTTTTTTTTTTATAACATTCAACAACATGAATATACCCATCGCCATTGTTTAACAGAGCACAGCTAGGAGCTTTTTATCACAGTCAGCCACGAGACTAGATAACACTTAAAACAAATGACGTTCCATATGCAAATACAATGATATTCATACTACGTCTAAACACAAACATGCACAGCTTCATTCAACTGAATCTAATCTCTATGAATGTACAACAAGGACTTTACAGAAGTCGCATCCATTACATAAGCTCATCCAAGTTTTAACCTAAGTAGAGCCATCCCGCAAACACATCAGGGCTACAACAGGAGTCGAGTTCACATGGAATTACTGTAAGGGCTCCAACGGAGTCGTATCCCACAAGAACTCACAGCCCGGGTTAAGATTAAAGTCGAATTCGTACGAAAACATTCAAGACTCCAACTGAATCAAACCAACAGTCTACACAACTAAACTTCTTCAGAAGTCATATACAAGATACATATTAAGGATTCCACAGAATCAATATCAATAAGTATTCACAACTGAGCTTATACAGAAGTCGAAAACACTAGTTACATTTCAAGGACTCCAACTGTGTCAATACCAACCGTATTCACAACTAAGCAACAATATTCACAACCAGGGATTTGATTGAAGTCAAATTCATACGACAACAATTCAAGGACTCCAACAGACTCAAAACCAATGAGTATCCACAACAAGCTTCCGCAGAAGTCAATAACATACTACCCATTTCAAGGATTCCAATAGTATGCACAAAGAAACTACTACAGAAGTTAAAAACATAAGTTACGTTTCAAGGATTCAAAAGGAGTCGAAACCATATAGCATTCTCAACTAAACTTCTATAGAAGTCGATTACAAGATACATATTAAGGATTCCAATAGAATCAATATCAATAAGTATTCCTTCTACAGAAGTCGAAACACTAGTTACATTCCAAGGACTCCAACTGAGTCAATATCAACAGTATTTCCTTGCAAACTTTCGACGGATTTTATCCCAAAAATTGCAAACACAGTGAGGACTTCTACAATAGTCACAATCAAGTAGAATAATCACAGCAAGCATTCCCAACAGAAGAACTTCAAGTATTCACAGCAAGAATAAACAGGGTTCAATCAACAATAAGAGCACAACCGGTCTTTAATCCAAATGAATCCAAAAGGAAGAATAAATACAGTAACCATTCCATCAAGGTCTTCGAAAAACCTGAGATTCATAATTCCATAGGAAAAGAAGAACCAAAACATTGCTTCAAACCAACTGAACTGAAATCACCTGAACAGAGTTGTTTTAATGAAAGCATTTGAAGTAAAGCAAGATTTTTAAAAGTCAGGGCCTATCATGCCTGGTAATGTCGCTTTAAAAATCCGAAGAAGACCTCTGAATGAACTCGAGCCTTCTCCTCTTCTTCCATGTTAGATTCAGCAACAATAATTTGTTACCCTCATGCCTTATAAACTTTCCTCGACAGAGAAAAGAGCTAGTTATTCTCATAGTTGCCATGCAACACCAAGTAGACTGGTTCGAAGAACCAGTGATCAAACAGAGAGAAAACCGGAGCACATGGAAAACCAAACAACCAACTAGTTTTCCATTTTGCATGCCTTCCCGAGAAATCCGTGCTCGGGAACCGAGTTCATTAATGACATTAACTCCAAAATTCCCGCCCAAACTCCATTGCCACCGACCGCCATAGTTGGCGATTGACAAATGCAAACAAAAGACCATTTCCAGATTTGGCGACTCTGCCACGTCGGTCCCAACAGATATTTACAACCTCCACCAAATCCCAAGTCCTTCATACTTATCCATCTCATAAATGCCATAGAAACTACCGCCCATGGCTCGCACCCCTTCATAGGTCCCCCTTCATCCACTATCATTAGTTAGGTTAGAAACATAGGTTAGATCTTAAGGTGATACTTTAGTCTAACTTCCATAGTGCTAGGTCGCTAACCTTAGGAGCATTAAACCTATAGTTTAGGGCTAGGTTAGATTAGCACTAATCCAACCCATAGGTTATAGTTTAGGTTAAGGTTATTAACCTTAACGAATCCATTCTAGGTCTAACAAATAGAATCGTTCAGTATAAGAACCAACAGAGTATAATATTCCCGAAATGGATTCTATCCAGCATTGATAATAAGCTAGCAGTATATACCAGAATTTATTACCTGGCTCAAGGTCTAGACCTTCCTGATATTATGATATCGGGAACCAATTCATTTAACACGATCAACCTGAGTTAGACTCAGAATTGCTTATTCAACACATTCAGACCTTACAACCTTCATAAGGTCTATAATTTTTGTTCATCCAGAATAAACTTAAAACATCTCTTGATCAATGCCATCGATCCAAGGTGAGTCATAAAGTTGGGTAAATCCACAATTCATCCCAAAATCAGATTAAACTCAAAGTGCTAAAAATGAAAGAAATAAAAGAGTCCAAGCATATCCCGACTCGACCAAAGATGTTTAAGAGCAAAGAAGATACAATCAATATCAAGCATGACTTAACAATCAAAGGAACACATCCTTATACGGAAGAAATCATATATCAACACTTGAATGCTCGGGAGGAAGTAACAATAGTTCGAGTGTTACATAAATGAATATATTTCGTGCATTGCAACTCCTTCTAGTATTTCCTCGGTAAATTACATAGGAAAAGGATCTACACATGAAACATTCAGCTCCCTGTAGTCCACACATATTCTAATATGTCCATCCTTCTTGATACTCATCACCATTGGACTAACCCATTTTGACTCATCAAGGAGATTGATAATTCTAGACTTCAACATGTTATTAATCTCTTCTTTGACCTTTTTGTGTAAATTGGGGTTAATTACGTAAGGCCTATTTCTAATCAAGCGAGCACCCTCTTTAAGATTTATCATCATCTCCCTAACGATTCATGCATGCCTTTGAGTTCATGGTACCCCCTAGGAAATAGGTCCTAGTAGTCCCTTAGTAAATCTAAGATTTTTTCCACTTCGTAGTCGACGAATAGTCTCCAATTATTGCTTCCTTAGGCCCAGTCTTTGTTCCAATATTCACCCACTTTGTCTTCATAGGTTGATGATACACACACATTGTCCTATCTGCATTATCTAATACCTATTGCCTTCTTGTTGAATGGTTTACATCTAGATTATCTACTTCTTCATCATCCACTAGGTATACCATTTTTCCTCTCTCTTTCAAGGCAAGTGCGTTGAAGTAATGTTGCATCGGCCCCTAGTTCTTTATCAAGATGTGCTCCTGAGTCCTCTTTATCTAATAATTCCTGGAGGAGTTCTTTAGCATTGGCACTACCCCCATATTTAAGTTCTTGATAACTTTCAATGTTTCTTCTACATGAGGTTTTGTAGAGAAAAATTAAAACGTATGGGCCATTCCTGCGATTAAATTATGCCATTTTCTAGTTTCTCTATGGATTTATGCATAAACATATAAGGCACGCACGCAGATCTTGTAAAGTGGAATAAAATCTGTGCACCCATAGTGAAGGTGGTAAAGCTTCATGCCCTTCTTTCTAGAGTCTCTCACACTTCTGAACATGGTGTTGAATAGGTTGATCATCGTGATAATTGCAAATTTGTGTAGGTGCATTGCTCCTAAAGAACCTACTAGTAAGAGCAACCCCAATTTCATCCCATTCAACCAGATTATCCTTGTGGACCACCCACCAAAGATACCGCAATCCCACGTAGTGTATATGCTAACATATTTATTCTCTCTAGTGGGTCTATCCATTTTTATTCCATGGCGCACGGAATACCATAAGATCCCCTATCCTGTGTAACAAGGTACCGAGTTGTTACCTATCCTCCTAACATAACGCGGTTTTGTACCTCGAGGAATATGCTCTTTACTTCACGCCCTACCAACTCATAAGTTTTGTGAGCCCAATCATCACAAGCAACACTTGTAGTATCACTAATAGATCTGTGCATCCTCCCACTGAATTAGTCCTTCTTTGGTTGGTTCAATCATCTTTGGATCTCGGATGGCACATACATAAATCCTATTCAGATCTTCTTCACTTAAAGGCTCAACATAAGGTGTGGACTTTCCATCTGTCAAAGGGATAATGACCCTTTCCTCTTTATTTTCAAAATTGATATAGCCCTTGTTGAACTGAAGATCAGCATTATTTGCATAGCACCAAGGATGCCCTAGTAGAGCTAGGAAGCTATCTGATTCTTCAGTAGCTAAAACTTCAAAGTCTCCAGTGAACTTGGCTCCTTGTATGGTAATGGATGCATCTTTTAAAACTCCTATGGGAGTGTCCTTAGTCTAATTATCCATGAATAATACATTAGAGGATGGCTGCATGGGGTCTCCCCATTTGTACCCATGCATCCAAGGTAAGAACATTGACTTTCACACTGTATCAATCAAGTATATTACTTAATAGCCACCTATCCACAACAAAATTTAGAGTGATTTCCTTATCATAATCCATGTTATGAGGAGGGATATTTACATGCAGGATCTACCGTTAGGTCTCAATACTTGCACGCGGAGTGTTCCCTTTCAACCAACTTCCTAACAGTGGAATGATGTTCTCCTGGCGCAACATTTTGCACACTTCTCTTAAGTCATCTATATCAGTTTGGACTATCTCTGATGCTTTCTTCTACTCCTTTAAATATTGTATCTCACCCTAAAGATTCCTTAACACTTCTATGGTATCCTGATAAACCTCCTTCTGATAGGCAGGATTTGGGTACCATGCATGAAGAACCTCATCCTTAGTGATGGTAGGTTTCTACTGTAATACCTCCCTGGCACGTGTTGCCTCAGCATGGGTCGTGATCCTCACTTGTAGTGCCTCAGACTCTACTTCTAATTTGGGCATCCATTGATTGTCCATAGCGCATTGTATCCTAACCATCCCAGTGCCTTTATTTTCTTACTTATGTTGCTTACTCAGATGCTCATATAAGTCTAGGAACTCTTCATAGCTATGGGTCTTTCCGAAAAGAACATGTAATATTATGAGGAAATTTACACCTATAGTGGTAAGGAGATCCATAAGTATAACATGTTTCGTAAGGAAACTCGCTTCTTCCACCACCACAGCCTCATCCTCCGAATCCACCATTGTATCCTTGAACTCTACCACGGATACCTTCAAAACACCCTCATTCTGATCATAGCGTGCCTGATTATGCTCTTGATCCTGATGCTCATTCTTGCCTTTAGAGTTATCTAAAACTCCTGTCTGTCGTACACCAATATCTATAGCATCATGGATCTGTCCAATCATTCGGTAGTCCTCTGTGTCATGAGTTATGGACCTACAAATTTTACAGTAGCTTGAAACGTTCTTCCTTATCGCACGTTGTAATAATGGACAATGACTAAGCATCATGGTTTAAGTGGCATATCTCACAATCCATCAACAATGAGCATACTGTTATGTGAGGAAAACTATCCTTTGTGTGACCCTCTACTTCACAATCTGTACACCAAATTCTTGAGCACGTTTCATGGGCTGAATTTGCTGATAATTTCTCTAGTTGTTTTGCCATAGCTGCAATCTGTGCCTCTAAGAATGGGCTAACGCTAGTGTCAATACTCCCAACTACCTCAGCATGTAGGGTTGCTTCCAATGCCTCGCAGGATCAGTATATGTCTTATGTGACAAGTGCCCTCCTAAATGGTGTAATCAATCCCCCAAAAACCATTGTGCATGCTTTGGCTTGTGTGAATATCATAAGAAAGTTTAGATAGAAGCATTTTAAAACAAGCATCATACTCGCACACACTTTCAGTAGTGCCTTGCTTAATATCCTTGAGTGCACTTATACTCTTCTGCTCAAATTCGGGATATGAAACTCTTTTAAGAACACATCCTTCAATGCTACATAATCCATGCAAGTTTGATCAGGGTAAAAAATTTGTACCAGCTGTGTGTGTGCACCCTTGTAACGTAGTAGCAAATTGGCTTTCCCTACACTCAAAAGTGTGATTCCTTTTACACGCCACAATATTTCACACATATGCACATGTTCAGCAACATCTTCTATTCCCCTATACTTTGGAAGACGAAGAGACATTTCCATATAAATATTCTAGGGTTGGTGCAGACCTTACTCACCTGATCCATAACCTCCAGTTTTCCCCTACCTCCAAAACCTCTAAATCCACCTAAACCAGAACTTCCCATGCCTCTTGATCCTAAACCTATAGCTGGAATAGGTCCTATAGACGTACTCCCCTATGCTCTAATAGTAGTACTATATTGAACCCCTATGGTTTGTGAAGTAGTTCCACTTCCAAAAGTGAATCCAACATTTGGTGTGCTCATATTCTATGTGGATGATGCACCTAAAAACACACCTCTAAATAACAATGAATTTGTTTGCCCTGCCATTGATGTACTTGCTCTCTTACTTCCCAAAATTTCTTGTTGATTATTTGTCATACTAGATATTGGAAAACCAAGTGCAAGGGCTAGGTTACTAGGTGGATTCAAATGTGGGCCTGTGGCCCGGAGTCATCTCTCGTTGGCATGCTTCCATGTGAGGCCCAGAAGGTTCCTTGTCATGCTTTCCCAGATGGGGAGTTCCTGATGCTCTGGCTCCACGTCTTCTATGTGAGCTCCAAATCCTTCATGATCCATCTCTCTCCTCAACTCCATCCATGCTACAACATCACGTTGCTTCTCTATCTCCCTCTTGTACGCCTCATTATACTTAAGCCACCTTTCTTATCTCTATCTTGCCACTACTAAGTCTGTGTCATCCATCACCATTATTGTGCCCACCCCCACACATGGTGGGGCTTAGTTAGCCATTGGTTTACTCTCTAGGTTCAAAGTTACCATCAGGATCTTGATCACCAATGGAATTTCTTATAGGTAAGCTCCTCGTGGATGTTTTAGGAACTAGAATTTAGCTACCTCTAGACACGAACAAGTGGAAATTGAGTATTCCAAGATATAAATGTTCAAGACACCACAAAACCACGTATCCACAGCTTGAGTCCAAATCAAATTAGCATCATAAAGGGCTTGGAATTCTTCATCTATCCAAACAAGTGCGTGATACCTCCAATTCTGTTTAGATGCATAAGCAACCAGCTACTTGTACAATTCTAATAGAAAGATAATGAAAAATATCTCATATAGACTATCATACAGATTCTGTTCCACCCAAGTGTGTGCATTAAACTCAGATTCAATGCTGAATTTCCATGTGTATTCTTCTTCTAGATCACGTATCCATTCTTCAATACTTGCTAAGGTCAACTGGTATGTCTTCATTGCAAACCATCCTGAAAACAACTGGAAAAGAGGTCCCGACAATGAAACCAATGATGCACCTTAGAAAGCGTGTCTACAAACCCTATGAAACCCTAGACACACTAGCACATCACTCAGCCTAAATTGAGCACTCACCAAGTGCGCAAAGGTACCAGGTCCCTCTTTAGGGTTTTTGTAGTAGGATGTTAGCATAATGGAGACTTAACATATATAGTTCTATTACTAGCTCATCATTCTACAGAGCATACCATATCTATATCTAAGGGAAAAGTAGAATTAAGTACTAACCATGATGAGATCAAAAACATACTAGATTCAGATACACATAGAACTAACACTTAGATTCAGCCAATTTCCTTCATTATATTCAATGCAATAAGTTTATAGAAGCCTCATTACAATATCAGTAGTATGTGCATAGTAGTTTTAACAACATATCTCTAGTATATCTTGATCCCCTCTGTGTGTATATCTATTACATAATTTACTACATATATATAAGGGTGGGGAATTTCCCTTCACCGCTTATCCATTCCAAAAATAGGTCGCATGCTATTCTTAGCCACATGCCTTTACAAAACTAGCCACACATGCAAGTGCGCTAACAATAGACTACTACTAGCTAACTTTCAGTAGCAAATCTGTTTTCAGCTTGTGTCCATGCAAAGTGCTTCATATCCAATCCTCCAAAAATATCCAATGTGTGGCATGAATGTCTCTACCTCATTTGTGTTCTCTGCACGTCATCTCTAAAAATAGACTCGTTTGGTCCGAAAATCATCGCGCGGGACGGATCTATGGATGACGCAGCCAACGCAGTGTGCGTGGGCTTAGCCCCTCTTTGAGACAGCAAAGCGAAACTGGTTTATTGCTATTTCTACTAGCAGGAACCTATGCAAGTCTCACAGATTCTGCCTTCGGGGTTGGGATCTCATCCCAGTAGAGTGTTCCAGGCTGCGAAAAGAAAGGAATGAAAGAGGGAGAAGAGAAAGAACAGATCTGAAGGGAGAAAAGAAATGAATTCCAAAGCAGAAAGGTCAGAAGATTTATGTTTTTAGTTTGGTAGTAAACAGAGCCAAACCTACTTGCATAAATAAACAAAGCAATACTGATAAACAAATGACGGAAAAGTAGATATGAATCCAACAGATTAAACACATACAGATCTAACGTAAGAAAGATCTAATGTATAACACAAATTATTGAGCACAAAGTCTCGAATAATTGTATTCTTGTTTCTTCTCATATTCAAGAAAAGCTCAAAGTCTTTCTCTCCTCACTTCTATTTCTATCTAAAAGATGTTCCCCCTGAATACAACAAGTATTCCCATATTTATAGAAGATGAGGGAGAGAGAAGGCAAAATGGAGCCAACCACTTATTTACAAAGATATTTACAAAATATCTAAAAGTCTTGTTGACTTTGACAACTTGGTGGATGACATCATCCCATGATGCAACATGGATGATGTCATCATTTGTATCAACACATTTTAGACATTTCAAAAAGAAAGTCGGAGAATAGAGAGAAGAAGAAGAAGAAGAAGAAGCTACTCATCATCATCATCCTGCGGCCGGAAAGGGGTTGCTCGAGCGCGTATTCCAAAAACTTGCTAATCATCGGCCCAAATTGATCCTGTGATGGATCCTTGTGCCGTTCACTGATTGCTTCGCAAGTCTCCCGCTCGTCTATGAGCTTTTCCGGGAGTTTGGAATAATCTTTCCCCGCCTCGATAAGGAACCCGATGAAGTCCCTACAGGCCAGTAGGTTGTTGATAGATTCAGTGTCGAATGTGACCTCTGGCCCTGTCCCTTGAGAAGCTATCTCCTTGAAAATCCGGATAGTGTCATCAGCTGATCTCAAGGTAAGGGAAGGAGTGAGCAACCCTGGAGTCATGGCGAGAACAACTTTCTCCATTTGATGCATTGCATCCAGGGCCTCTTCCTTTACCTTGTCTATCTTTTCCAGAACGAATTCTAGCTGATCTATCCGATAGTCCAGAGTGGACATAGTTTTGTTGAGGGCCCTTGGATGGCCGAATACTCCGAACTTGACCAGATCTTCGACTGAACAGTCGAACATTTGTTGGAAGGTCTCGTGCTGGAGTCTAGCATGCTCTAACTCTTCTGATATCGGACCCGCTAATGCTTGGAGTTCCTTATTCGCCTTTCCGATGTTTAGGTATAAACTGGTATACTCGGCGATTACTCTTTCACTATCCTTGAGGATTTGGCTCCTCCAAGCAGAAACGGCCATACCTTGCTCGCCGATCTTTGAATACTCATTAATCTTCTCCTGACTGAGCAGCTCAGGAGTCTCGGCGGCAGTTGTGGGAGGTGCACTTCCCATCTTCTGTAAGGCTTGAAGCAGGTATTTGTTCTGCTCCTTCAGTAGCCTTTTCTCCTCTTCGCTTTCTGAAGCTTTTGCGAGTGCATCAATCTGCGGAAAGAGCTTCCCCACAGAGAGACTTTCAGAGGATGTCCCCATTGTGACTTGGGTCACGGTGAAATCTGTCGAGAGACAGATCTTCTTTCTCTTTGAGGGGGTTGGGGTACGCTATTTCCATGACTCTCTCACCTGCAGCGCTCTTCGAGAAGCGTGTAACCGGCTTCTGTTTCTTTGCTCCTTTAGCTGGAATGACCGAAAAGTCCATCGGAGCGATGGGGACTTTCCTCTTTTGTTGGCTCAGCTGCTGAGAGATCCAAGCTGGTCCTATAGAAGAAGGACCAGAGACAGAGAGGGAGGCAGTAACGGTAGAAGAGGGGAAAAACGTGGAGACACGCGGCGGCGGCATTGAAAGAATAGCCGAAGAAATGTCCATGGGAGGAAGGGAAACCACAACTGCAGAAGACATAGGAAGGGAAGGGAGCTCGGAGATGAGGGAAGAAATAGAGGAAGACAAATCAGTGAGGGAGGAGAAGATAGATGAAGAAGCAGGGGAAAGGGTAGAAGAAGGGGCAGAGGACATGACCAAAGGGGTGGTCATTTGAGTCACTCGAGGAGGGGAAGGAAGAGAAGAAGAAGGGATAGAAGGGACCTGCAGAAGTTGTAGCGCCTTGACATCACAGGTGGATGGGCGTATAGGACTATCCTCTCACATTCCTCATCAAGAGTTATGACTTGTTCGGCTCGAGGGAAGAGGACTTTCGGGGCTTCTTCTGAATGATGCTAGGTTCACCTTCTCACCTTTGCCTTTCATTGCTTTTTGGACCTTGGAGGTGCGTTGCCCAAAGGGGAAGTTGTGAAATCTACCCCGAGGTAGATTAGTCCGTTCATGCGGCACCAATGCTCTGTTCTCCGCATAGTCTCCTTGACCCTCTCCTCAATTGTTTGAGGAGCCTTGTTCCTGTCAATGGCCGGGAAGGGCCAATTGTCCCCATCTGTGTCATTATACACCTTATCTACTTCATCTTCCGTAGTCTGGAAGCCTTCGGGGACAATGGCCACTCCGTATTGGATGATTTCTGCCAATGCTAAGCGAGAGTGATCCTTTCTTCTGAGTTCCGCCTCATGGAGAACGTCAATGTAAATATCCTCAATTTGAGGGACATGGATCGGATCGAGCTTCGCTTTTGGCAGGCAGCTTCTTGGGTCGAAGGTAGGCCTGGCTGGGAAGTCATGCTTCAAGTTGAGTAGCTCCAGCTCTGCGAACATTTCCTTTGCCTTATGGTGGGTGGAGCATGTGTATCGGCCCACTTTGAGGGGGAAAGGAGTTCCACCCTTCTTTCTTTTGAGGCACTTCTCATGGTATGTGACCAGCTGCCTTGACAGTTCTAGTAGAATCAGCTTAGGCCCAGCATACCTTGGTAGCCTGGTTGGCTCTCCCAAAAAGTTGGCAGCCCTCAGATAGGTGAACGTGGGAAATTGGGTGAACAGGGCCCCCCATTTCTCTGTGACTGCCACTATGTTTTTGGTCGTCCGGCTATGAGTCATGTTTGGCCTCAGTAGGCAGATGACATGATAGAAGAATGCATCGTTAACTTTTGCGAAATGTTGGATGCTATTCTCCAGCCTCAGCTCTGGATAGTAATCAAATATCTTGGCCTGAGGCCATACTCCACTTCGGTTCAGCCCCGGATAATCCCTTGCCGACGCTGCAGCGTAGACTACATAGGAGTTCATATGGAACACTCCTGTTGTGGCGAACTTGTAGTTGCTCAGAGATGGTGCTGCTTATTATTTCACCCCAGCAAAAGCGCTGATCGGGTAAATTTTTATTCATTGTCTCCAAGTACCGCAGCATCCACTTATGGAAATAGTGGGCATCTGAAAGCCCGAAGACTCTGCTCAGGAAGGTGATAGTATCGCTGAGCTCCTCTGAGAAATCACTTCGGTGGATAGTCTGTGGCCACCGGGTCACCGCCTTCTTGTTTTTTAGGTAGACCTCATTCATCAACTGCATGCATTGGTCTTCGTTGTCTTCCCAGGCCTTGATGCATTCTCGTTGGCTAACAGCCACGAAGTTCCGGTGATGAGGGATGCCAAGTATCAACTCAAAATGACGGGCAGTGAGGTTTATGACTGCCTCGCCCTTACTATTTTCGACACATCTTGTGTCTTTGTTGTAACATTGCGCAATCACCATCATGAATTCGTTGTTGACAGCGCTGACGGGGATTCCTCCGTGAAGTGCAGGGCACTGCCTATTAACTTGTCCATCCATGGACTCCTTGTAACTTTTTGAGTCCTAACCCAGAATTCCTCCATGTCAATGTGACCCAATTCTGAGTCTCTGACATCCATACTGCACTCAGCCTGTGATTCGGGCATCCTGACCCTCTGATATTTGTATTTCATCTCTTCTTCTGTCAGCTTAGCCTTTCCTCTTGGTTTGGTGGGCTTCTTGCTTGACGTAGACATGTGTTCTTTCGAACTCAGTTGCTGATCTGCATGAAGAAGAAGTGAGACCCAATCCAAAAAGGTTGAATTAGTCATTTGATCTTCCATTGGAATGCTAGCAGAAGAAAGAGTTAGAGATTTTAAGGCTCAGGGCGCAGGGCGCATGAAAAATGCAACTGGCAGGCCAAATAGATAAGGCGCACAGAAAAGGAATGTTGCAGAGGTTAAACTGGCGCCAAAGGCGCATGGCGCATGGATGTAGCAGATTGCATTTTATGGCAGGGCGCATGGGAATTGTATGTTACATTGGTATTCGGTGCGCCCTTTGGCGCATTGATGGACCGTGTAACATGGATTTTTCGTGCGCCAAAAGGGATATGGCGCGGCGCATGAAGGGTTTACACAACATCATGTTACTGGCGATCGGGGGTGCGCCCGCGCCTTTATAGCTTTATACTTGCGCGCAGAAGGCTTGTGTTGCATGGAAGCTGGGTGCGCCCTTTGGCGCATGGAAACGGGATGTAACATGGATAAATGGTGCGCCAAAGGCTTTTAAGGAGGCGCGGGATTTATACTTGTAGCATGCGAAAAGGCGCGCTTTGAGGGCGCATGAATTCTAGATGTAGCAGGACAAAAGGCTGCGCCATTGGCGCGGATTTCAATTATGCAACAAGGCGGATAGATGCGCCGAGGGGCGCAACTGTCTTAAGTGCAACAAGACGCGCCAGTGCGCCATAGAACTAAACTCTTTGCTCAAACCTTTTCATTCTTTCCTCCATTTCAAAGGTTGCTTGGACATATAAGGTTTCAGAGAAAAGTTTATCAGACCAAGCCATTTTCAAAACAACACCCCTTTACCAGCAGATCTGGAAAGAGGGAGGGAAGGGAGGAGGAAATGAGACAGACAAAGCACGGGGAGGAACTAGCTTAATCAAAATCTTATTTAAAAACCGCCAAAGAAGCCAAAACACAGACCAAGAACACTCAAAGAACCGAAAGCACACACAATGAAGAAGAGGGAGAACCTCTCACCTTAGATATATAGCAAAAATTTGGAGAGCGGGTCCACAGGCGTAGCAAAACGACGGAGCGGGCGACAAGTCGAGGTGATCACGTGCTTTGCAAAAGAATGAAAATGACATTGGGCGCGCACGTATATTTATAGAAAAACTGGTCATCAATGCGCCAACCACTTTTGAAATGGCGCATGAAAGTTGCTGTCGACAGGGGAAAGCGTGCGCCCTTTGGCGCACGAAAGTATTTGACAACAGAAGATTGAGCGCGCCTTTGGCGCACCATATGCATTGTCGACATGAAGTTATGTGCGCCCTTTGGCGCACCGAAAAGTGGCGCACGCAAAAGAGACTCAACATCCTTTGGCGCACCGAAAGACGTGCTAACATGGAAAACCATGCGCCAAAGGCTTTTAAGTGGGCGCACCAAAACTTTGTGTTGCAAGGCAAATCCATGCGCCCAGCCAAAAAAGGCTCAAAAAGACTAAGTTCGAAAACTAGATTTCCCGGGAAGGGATTTTACAACGTTTCGAACGCGAAGGATCCCTAACGAGGGATCGAAACAAAATTTTCGGTATGGTTATCGGTAAAATTGCCCTTGTCAATTTTACGGGATAACAGCTGGCTCTTTCTGGGGACTATCCCTGAGCGAACTCGGGGGTAGAGAATCCCAGATCACTTGTGCCTATCCATTGGGTATGGAGTCAAAAACAAGGGGGACCGGAGGAAGACAAAGGAAACACACAACCAACCGAAAGCAAACACACGACGAAAGCAAACACACAACTAAAATAATAAACTGTACAAAGAAGAGAGCAAGCTCTACTTCCTGAAGATCTTGAGATGTTGCCCGCTATAGGGAAGCGGGAGTTCAGCTCCATCCAGATATGAGAGATAGAAACTATTCTCTCCATTGAGTTGCTTGATTTTAAAGGGCCCTCTCCATAGGGAATCAAATTTTCATGCATGCCCTTTGGCTCTCTTCGCTTGTCCCATAAGAGGACGAGATCTCCCACTTGAAAATCTCTCTGCTTGGCCTTTTTATCAAAAAGCCTCTTTACTTGATTCTGATGTTCAGTGATCCTGTCGACCACTCTTACTCTCTTTTCTTCAAGTTCCGCAAGATACATGATTCTCTTTTCTAGAGAATTCTGGAAAGTTTCATCTTCGATCACTCGTGCCAAGCGTAGAGCAGGAAGTTCCGCAGAAATGGGAAGTTCGGCATCAGTGCCATATAACACTTGAAAAGGTGACATGCCGAGAGATCTCTTGGGAGTAATGCGGTCCGCCCACAAAGCGTCGTACAAAGACTTGTGCCACATCCGCTGGTTCTCATCTACTAATTTCCGTATGATGGTCACCAAGTTCTTATTACTGGATTCCGCCTGACCATTTCCCTGAGGGTAATAATCCGAGGCATGCGCTAAAGTTATCCCATATTCATAGCAAAAACTAATAACTTCCCGCGAGGAGAAGTTAGAAGCATTATCAGCAACGATTTTGTTTGGAACGCCGAACCTGACAATGATATTCTCTTTGATAAAACTGCAAACCACCTCAGAAGTGGCATGCTTGACAGGTATGGCTTCCACCCACTTAGTGAAGTAATCCGTTGCTGTAAGGACATAGCTATGTCCGGCACTCGATTGAGGATTGAGTGCGCCAATAAAATCAATTCCCCATTGCCTGAATGGTTCATTGATGATGACCGGCCTTAGGGGAAGGGCAGCCAACTTGGGCTTGCCGACGAATTGTTGACAGGGTTCACACTTTGCCACCCAGGTAGCCGCATCTTGAAAGAGCGTTGGCCAATAATACCTGGCTCGAATGATCTTGTGTGCTGTCACGGAAGAAGAAAAATGGCCTCCACAGGCTGAATTGTGAAAACTTTCCAGCAGTTTTACTTGCTGGGGCTTGTCAACACATCGCAGGAAGACACCGTCTATCCCGCGCTTATATAAACCGTCATCCCAGATGACATATTTAGCTGCCCTGAGCTTTATAGTGCGCTTCTCCTTTGCAGTTAGGTGCATTGGGCATTCGCCGTAGGTAAGGAAGAAAGCGATGTCGGAGTACCACTCATCACTAGTTGCAACAAATAAAACTAGAGGCAGAGAATCAGGTTCCTCTAGGGGGCTTTGCTCTTTGTTGGTACAGTCCTCTTTTCCTTTAGGATTTTCTGAATCTTTGTTTTCAGCCATTAGCTGACACAGGCCCTTGCCCCTTACCAGCTTGGTTGGTTTAATATCCAGGTCATATTCCTGGACCTTTGCGATCCAATTCCCTCTCAAACTTCCTAACTCCTGCTGAGTTAGAATTGATTTCACCGCCGTGTCAGGGACCAGCACCACCGTATGCGAGTTTAGAATGTAATACCTGAAATTCTTCACTGCTTTGACAACGGCAAAGGCATGCTTTTCCAATTGAGTCATCTTCAACTCGTGAGGCTTGAGGGGAGAACTCATGAATGCAATCGGGGATTCAATGTCTTCGGAATTCTTTTGCATTAAGATTGCAGACACAGTATGTTCCGATGCGTAGCTATACATGATGAAGTCCTTGGAGAAGTCGGGACATACCAGGACTGGTGCACGAGCAACAGAAGCTTTTATTTCTTCAAATGACCTTTTCCCTTCTTCACTCCATCTGAAAGTGGGTGATCCTTTCATCATGTTCAGTATGTGGCGAGTCTTCTCGGCAAAGTCAGGAACAAAACGCCTAAGAAAGTTCACCTTTCCGAAGAAAGAATGAACACCAGTCTTGCTTGTAGGCAGAGTAAGGCTCTGAATAGCCTTAACTCTTTCAATATCTATCTTTGTCCCTTCTTTGCTAACCACATGCCCTAGCAACTTCCCTTCCGTAACTCCAAAAACGGACTTTTTGGGATTTAGGGAAATTCCATGTTCTCGGCACCTGGCCAATACTTGCTCCAAGTGATCACAATGATCACTTCGTTGTTTAGAGAACACGGTTAAGTCATCTAGATAAACTACAATGACTTTTCCCATCATACCTTTAAATGCGAAGTCCATGGCCCGTTGAAAAGTAGCACCTGCATTAGTTAGGCCAAAAGGCATCCTGCTGTAGGCAAATGTACCCCAGGGAGTAGTGAATGCTGTTTTGAATTGATCTTCAGGCGAGACTTCAATCTGATTGTAGCCTGAAAAACCGTCAAGCATGGACAACATCTCTGATCCAGTTACTGCTTGCAGAACTTGATCCATTATCGGAAGAGGGTAGTTGTCTTTCAGCGAAGCTTGATTCAAATTTTGAAAGTCTACGCATATGCATATCTCGCCGTTTTTCTTGCGTACTGGCACAATATTCACCACCCAAGTACTGTGATGGATAGGGAAGATGATTCTCGCATCCAGCATCTTCTGAATTTCGGCCTGGATGGTACCCGAGATCTTAGGATTATAATGCCTTTGCTTCTGGCGAAAGGCTTTGACATCTTCTTTCAGCGGTATGTCATGCTGAACGTCCTTTGGCTTGAAGGACTTTAGATCGGCATAGGACCATGCCAACACATCTATATATTTCTTCAGCAACTTGACAAATTTCCACTTCTCTTCAGGCGTGCAACATTTGCCAATGTTTACAAATTGCGGGTGTGCCTCAGAACCTATATTGACTGGTTCTGTCTCTGGGGATGAGTCAGGACCATCTCGCCTCTTCTTTTTCACAAAACGGTCATGCCTGTCAAACAGGCGCTCCAGAGAAACCAGGCCCTTTGGAATTTTATTTCCTTTGAGCTGACATATGCCGTCTTTCTCCTCTGATTCATGGTTTTGACCGTTGATTGATTCACGGCATGTAGAAGTGGATCCTTCAAAATACAACTCGTCAAAATTTTCTGATTTTTCTAGAAAGGCAATGAGGTGATTATCATCGTTGAATACCTGCCAATGCTGAGAGTTGTCTGGCACGCTCAGGCGGAAAACCACTTCAATGGTGTATTTGTTCGTTTTCAAACCCGGGTGTGGGAGCATGAGAGATGCTGAAACGGCCAATGAATCGGCCATGTCATTTTGAGCTCTTGGAATTGCCCCTATCGAAAAGGCATCAAATTCCTCGATGCTGTCCCATACTGCGTTGCGGTAGTGCCTGAGCCTTTCATTTTTCACTTGGTAAATCCTTTTGACCTGATTTACAACTAGCTCAGCATCACCTTGTACCTTTAGATTTTTAATTCCCCTTTCCTTTGCGGCTTGCATACCGAGTAACAGAGATTCATACTCAGCAGTATTGTTAGTATTGAAAAACTGCAACTTGAAAGAAAGAGGAATTACCTCCTCTTCGGGAGATATTAGCACGATTCCGGCGCCACATCCACTAGTCGCGCAACTGCCATCAAACTGCAAGGTCCAGATCTCATTAAGATCCTTTTCTTGAACAAAAATGCCCTTTGTACCCGTCTCGGTAGATAAGAAGTAGTTCCCCATCCCTGATGATTCAAAAAGGATTTGGGCTTTGGGGTCCTCAGAGCTAGTAACCAAGTACTTCTTTTGCGATTCTGGTTCTAAAGTCTGCATCACACCTTTGACGGGTATTCTAGCTTTAGACCAGTCCATGTGAAT
Source organism: Taxus wallichiana var. yunnanensis (assembly GCA_018340775.1). Classification (NCBI taxonomy): domain Eukaryota; kingdom Viridiplantae; phylum Streptophyta; class Pinopsida; order Cupressales; family Taxaceae; genus Taxus; species Taxus wallichiana. Next base: position 550,194,399 of record CM031234.1, read on the forward strand.
TTCTCCACCAACTTCGCTGCAAAAGCTTCTTCCCAGCAGAATTCCATAGGCTGCTGGAATGTCAGCAACGAGGACTGTCATTTTTACTCTTTTATCTGGGAAAGCCGCAAACGCAAATTACGCGTCTTTGATTTGACCAATCAATGGCACTTGCTTGGTTTCCAATGAATAACATCTGCCGAACGGTTTGGTAAGAGTGAGGCCCAAAGCATGGGCGACTTTCGCCGGCATGACATTATCAGAAGCTCCGGAATCAATTATACAGTTGCTCAACTTATGGCCGTTGATTAGGAGAGAGAGATAGAAAGGTTCTATCTTACCTGATGCAGATGTTGAAGCAACATTTATGCGGGATTCAGGGGGAGTGGAAAGGATTCCTTTTGGGGAAACCTGTTTAGATGTAACAGCTTGACTCTGAATATATTTGGTCAATCTCACAAGCTGTTCGGGATTTGACTGAAGGTACTCGGCTTCAGACATTTGGATCTTGGTCTTCTTAGCGTGATCTATAATATCAAACGCGGCCAAGGGTTGCGTTGGTGAGGGAATGAGTCCTTCACTTCGCGATGGTGGAACAGGGTTACTGATCTTGATAGGAATATGAGGGGGCTGATTCGGAGGAGAGATGGGCGGAAAAGACTTCTTTGCAAAAGACTTAACTGGGAATTGAGTAGGAAGAGGATTACCTCTTCTAGCAATGGTTGGAGGCACGTTTGACATGACCTTCTCCTTCTGCACATGGGCAGCAACTTCCGCTTCCTTTCCTTGCGAGCGGGTAAAAACAGCGTAGGATTGTCCGCTTGCATAGCCCTGAGTACTCTCTTCTTCATCAGATTCATCCTCATCAAATTCCATGTATCCAATAGTAGAGTCGCCAGTCGGCTCACCGACATCTTGATCATCTTCGTCTTGAGGCGAAGATTCTTCATAGTACTGCTCTTCCTCTTCAATTTCGGCCAAAGCATTGACCGGAGGAGCTTCAAGCGCCAACCGTGGAGCAGTTGCAGGTAGACGCGGTCTTTGTGAAACATTGTTGGGAACGAAACTCCTTCGTGGAACGTCTCGGTATGAAGAACTAGGAGCCTGGGCCAACTACTTTTTCAATGCGAGCAGATCATTCGCCATCTTTTGGAATGCCGGATCAGACGAAGTAGTAGGCGAGGGATCTGAAGATTTGGACTTTGATGATTCCTTTCTCAACTCGCCAGATATTATCAAATTGTCTTCTATCCGAATGGCAGCAGCCTGAGCGAGTGTCAGGGTAGCTACTCGCTCTTGAAGGAGCAAGAAGCTGACTTTTGAGCTCATGGCGTTCACGAAGAAACACTTCTGATTCTCCGGTGTTGGAAGCATGGCAGTAGGGACACGGTTGATTAATGCATTGAACCGGGCGAAATCGCGCATAGTCTCATTGGCTTCTTTCTTCAGGTGAGTGATCCGTGATAACAACGCAAATGCATCTTCTGAAGGCTTGTATCTGTCTTCAAAAGCTTCCCGCAAGGTTGCCCAACTGGTGATAGATGCGGCCGGCAAATGCTGAAACCATTCAGCTGCGGGCCCTTGTAGAGTTTCCAGAAAAAGGTGAACCGACACATCTTCGTGAGTCACGTCCAAAATACTGCATGACATAATGAAAGCAGATATGTGGGAATCCGTGCTTTGATTTCCACTCCCGTCAAATTTAGGAAAATTCTTTCTGTTTCCGTGAGGGAGCGCGTGAACTGGATGTGGCAGTGTGAGAGGACCCATAGCGTTTCCCCATGGTACCGCCATTTGAAAGGCTGGAAAAAGCACACGAGCTGGGAGGGTGGTTCCACTGAGCAGGTAAGCACTACAAAGGGATGTAGATGCTCCTTGTAAAAGACTTTTTCTTCGTGGGGTGAGACACTCCTGGATGACCGGCTAGCCGAGCTTAGCGCTGAAAAACGTGCCGGTGTTACGCTGAAATTGTGCCTTTGAAGCAGATCGAAAGTAGGATCAACTTCTCCACGGGCTCTCCTGCTGCGCGTAAAAGGTTCACTTGCCAGCGTACCTTCCAGATCTGCGATGTTATGGTGCAGATTTAAACTTTATTTTTGGGTGTACTTGCTGATTTTCTGGTTTTTCTGACAAAAACCAGCAGCATGCACTTTTCTAGATATTTAAAAACTATCCTCTTCAAAAAACCGATTGCGGTTAATGACAAATAGTAGCGAGGATAAGATGGCAGGGAAGAATAGCAGGCTGATTTTCAGATCTGATTTTTACTTTTTCAGAGGGTTTTAAACTTTTTTAGAAAACAGTCAAAAACTCAGATCTACGGAAAAATGCTAATTTTGATAAAAACTCAGCGAACTAAAGATCTGTAACTAGGCCCGATCTATGGATCTCAGAAGAAAATTTTCAATTTCGGGCACTTTTGCAAATTTTTGGATTTTCAACAAAAAGTTCAGATTTGCAAACTGGCAGCGATTTTATTATTTTTCTGATTTTATATTATACCACCACCATAGATCTGACAGATCTATCCGTTCCCCAGCGGAGTCGCCAAAAACTGTTGGTCTGAAAATCTGTCGCGTGGACAGATCTATGGATAGACGAGCCAACAGTGTGCAGGGCTTAGCCCCTCTTTGAGACAACAAAGCGAAACTGGTTTATTGCTATTTCTACTAGCAGGAACCTATGCAAGTCTCACAGATTCTGCCTTCGGGGGTTGGGATCTCATCCCAGTAGAGTGTTCCAGGCTGCGAAAAGAAAGGAATGAAAGAGGGAGAAGAGAAAGAACAGATCCGAAGGGAGAAAAGAAATGAATTCCAAAGCAGAAAGGTCAGAAGATTTATGTTTTTAGTTTGGTAGTAAACAGAGCCAAACCTACTTGCATAAATAAACAAAGCAATACTGATAAACAAATGACGGAAAAGTAGATATGAATCCAACAGATTAAACACATACAGATCTAACGTAAGAAAGATCTAATGTATAACACAGCTATTGAGCACAAAGTCTGAATAATTGTATTCTTCGTTCTCTTACATTCTGAAAGCTCAAAGTCTTTCTCTCCTCACTTCTATTTCTATCTAAAAGATGTTCCCCACTGAATACAACAAGTATTCCCATATTTATAGAAGATGAGGGAGAGAGAAGGCAAAATGGAGCCAACCACTTATTTACAAAGATATTTACAAAATATCTAAAAGTCATGTTGACTTTGACAACTTGGTGGATGACATCATCCCATGATGCAACATGGATGATGTCATCATTTGTATCAACACATTTTAGACATTTCAAAAAGAAAGTCGGAGAATAGAGAGAAGAAGAAGAAGAAGAAGAAGAAGAAGAAGAAGCTACTCATCATCATCATCCTGCGGAAAGGGGTTGCCTGTTTCTGATGCTGCTCAGGAGATGATATGTGGAACTGAGCGCGGTATTCCAAAAACTTGCTAATCATCGGCCCAAATTGATCCTGTGATGGATCCTTGTGCCGTTCACTGATTGCTTCGCAAGTCTCCCGCTCGTCTATGAGCTTTTCCGGGAGTTTGGAATAATCTTTCCCTGCCTTGATAAGGAACCCGATGAAGTCCCTACAGGCCAGTAGGTTGTTGATAGATTCAGTGTCGAATGTGACCTCTGGCCCTGTCCCTTGAGAAGCTATCTCCTTGAAAATCCGGATAGTGTCATCAGCTGATCTCAAGGTAAGGGAAGGAGTGAGCAACCCTGGAGTCATGGCGAGAACAACTTTCTCCATTTGATGCATTGCATCCAGGGCCTCTTCCTTTACCTTGTCTATCTTTTCCAGAACGAATTCTAGCTGATCTATCCGATAGTCCAGAGTGGACATAGTTTTGTTGAGGGCCCTTGGATGGCCGAATACTCCGAACTTGACCAGATCTTCGACTGAACAGTCGAACATTTGTTGGAAGGTCTCGTGCTGGAGTCTAGCATGCTCTAACTCTTCTGATATCGGACCCGCTAATGCTTGGAGTTCCTTATTCGCCTTCCGATGTTTAGGTATAAACTGGTATACTCGGCGATTACTTTTTCACTATCCTTGAGGATTTGGCTCCTCCAAGCAGAAACAGCCATACCTTGCTCGCCGATCTTTGAATACTCATTAATCTTCTCCTGACTGAGCAGCTCAGGAGTCTCGGTGGCAGTTGTGGGAGGTGCACTTCCCATCTTCTGTAAGGCTTGAAGCAGGTATTTGTTCTGCTCCTTCAGTAGCCTTTTCTCCTCTTTCGTTTCCTGAAGCTTTTTGCAGAGTGCATCAACTGCGGAAAGAGCTTCCCCCTAGAGACTTTCTGAGGATGTCCCCATTGTGACTTGGGTCACGGTGAAATCTGTCGGAGACAGATCTTCTTTCTCTTTGAGGGGGTTGGGGTACGCTATTTCCATGACTCTCTCACCTGCAGCGCTCTTCGAGAAGCGTGTAACCGGCCTGTTTCTTTGCTCCTTTAGCTGGAATGACCGAAAAGTCCATTGGAGTGATGGGGACTTTCCTCTTTTGTTGGCTCAGCTGCTGAGAGATCCAAGCTGGTCCTATAGAAGAAGGACCAGAGACAGAGAGGGAGGCAGCAACGGTAGAAGAGGGGAAAACAATGAGACACGCGGCGGCGGCATTGAAAGAATAGCCGAAGAAATGTCCACGGGAGGAAGGGAAACCGCAACTGCAGAAGACATAGGAAGGGAAGGGAGCTCGGAGATGAGGGAAGAAATAGAGGAAGACAAATCAGCGAGGGAGGAGAAGATAGATGAAGAAGCAGGGGAAAGGGTAGAAGAAGGGGCAGAGGACACGACCAAAGGGGTGGTCGTTTGAGTCACTCGAGGAGGGGAAGGAAGAGAAGAAGAAGGGATAGAAGGGACCTCTGAAGTTGTAGCGACGCCGACATCCTGGGTGGATGGGCGTATAGGACTATCCTCTGTCAATTCCTCATCAAGAGTTATGACTTGTTCTGGCTCTGAGGGAAGAGGACTTTCAGGGGCTTCTTCCTGAATGGTGCTAGGTTCACCTTCTGCACCTTTGCCTTTCAGCTGCTTCTTGGACCTTGGAGGTGCGTTGCCCAAAGGGGAAGTTGTGAAATCTACCCCGAGGTAGATTAGTCCGTTCATGCGGCACCAATGCTCTGTTCTCCGCATAGTCTCTTTGACCCTCTCCTCAATTGTTTGAGGAGCCTTGTTCCTGTCAATGGCCGGGAAGGGCCAATTGTCCCCATCTGTGTCATTATACACCTTATCTACTTCATCTTCCGTAGTCTGGAAGCCTTCGGGGACAATGGCCACTCCGTATTGGATGATTTCCGCCAATGCTAAGCGAGAGTGATCCTTTCTTCTGAGTTCCGCCTCATGGAGAACGTCAATGTAAATATCCTCAATTTGAGGGACATGGATTGGATCGAGCTTCGCTTTTGGCAGGTAACTTCTTGGGTCGAAGGTAGGCCTGGCTGGGAAGTCATGCTTCAAGTTGAGTAGCTCCAGCTCTGCGAACATTTCCTTCGCCTTATGGTGGGTGGAGCATGTGTATCGGCCCACTTTGAGGGGGAAAGGAGTTCCACCCTTCTTTCTTTTGAGGCACTTCTCATGGTATGTGACCAGCTGCCTTGACAGTTCTAGTAGAATCAGCTTAGGCCCAGCATACCTTGGTAGCCTGGTTGGCTCTCCCAAAAAGTTGGCAGCCCTCAGATAGGTGAACATGGGAAATTGGGTGAACAGGGCCCCCCATTTCTCTGTGACTGCCACTATGTTTTTGGTCGTCCCACTATGAGTCATGTTTGGCCTCAGTAGGCAGATGACATGATAGAAGAATGCATCGTTAACTTTTGCGAAATGTTGGATGCTATTCTCCAGCCTCAGCTCTGGGTAGTAATCAAATATCTTGGCCTGAGGCCATACTCCACTTCGGTTCAGCCCCGGATAATCCCTTGCCGACGCTGCAGCGTAGACTACATAGGAGTTCATATGGAACACTCCTGTTGTGGCGAACTGTTGTAGCTGCTCAGAGATGGTGCTGCTTATTATTTCACCCCAACAAAAGCGCTGATCGGGTAAATTTTTATTCATTGTCTCCAAGTACCGCAGCATCCACTTATGGAAATAGTGGGCATCTGAAAGCCCGAAGACTCTGCTCAGGAAGGTGATAGTATCGCTGAGCTCCTCTGAGAAATCACTTCGGTGGATAGTCTGTGGCCACCGGGTCACCGCCTTCTTGTTTTTAGGTAGACCTCATTCATCAACTGCATGCATTGGTCTTCGTTGTCTTCCCAGGCCTTGATGCATTCTCGTTGGCTAACAGCCACGAAGTTCCGGTGATGAGGGATGCCAAGTATCAACTCAAAATGACGGGCAGTGAGGTTTATGACTGCCTCGCCCTTACTATTTTCGACACATCTTGTGTCTTTGTTGTAACATTCTTGCAATCACCATCATGAATTCATTGTTGACAATACACGGCGGGGGATTCCTCCGGCGAAGTGCAGGGCACTGCCTATTAACTTGTCCATCCATGGACTTCTTGTAACTTTTTGAGTCCTAACCTAGAATTCCTCCATGTCAATGTGACCCAGTCGAGTCTCGACATCCATCTTGCACTCACTGTGATTCGGGCATCCTAACCCTCTCGATATTTGTACTTCATCTCTTCCTCTCACGGCTTAGCCTTTCCTCTTGGTTTGGCGGGCTTCTTGCTTGACGTAGACATGTGTTCTTTCGAACTCAGTTGCTGATCTGCATGAAGAAGAAGTGAGACCCAATCCAAAAAGGTTGAATTAGTCATTTGATCTTCCATTGGAATGCTAGCAGAAGAAAGAGTTAGAGATTTTAAGGCTCAGGGCGCAGGGTGCATGAAAAATGCAACTGGCAGCCAAATAGATAAGGCGCACAGAAAAGGAATGTTGCAGAGGTTAAACTGGCGCCAAAGGCATGGCGCATGGATGTAGCAGATTGCATTTTATGGCAGGGCGCATGGGAATTGTATGTTACATTGGTATTCGGTGCGCCCTTTGGCGCATTGATGGACCGTGTAACATGGATTTTTCGTGCGCCAAAAGGGATATGGCGCGGCGCATGAAGGGTTTACACAACATCATGTTACTGGCGATCGGGGGTGCGCCCGCGCCTTTATAGCTTTATACTTGCGCGCAGAAGGCTTGTGTTGCATGGATAGGTGCGCCATTTGGCACATGGAAACGGGATGTAACATGGATAAATGGTGCGCCAAAGGCTTTTAAGGAGGCGCGGGATTTATACTTGTAGCATGCGAAAAAGGCGCGCTTTGAGGGTGCATGAGTTCTAGATGTAGCAGGACAAAAGGCTGCGCCATTGGCGCGGATTTCAATTATGCAACAAGGCGGATAGATGCGCCGAGGGGCACAACTGTCTTAAGTGCAACAAGACGCGCCAGTGCGCCATAGAACTAAACTCTTTGCTCAAACCTTTTCATTCTTTCCTCCATTTCAAAGGTTGCTTGGACATATAAGGTTTCAGAGAAAAGTTTATCAGACCAAGCCATTTTCAAAACAACACCCCTTTACCAGCAGATCTGGAAAGAGGGAGGGAAGGGAGGAGGAAAAGAAGAAGGAAATGAGACAGGACAGCACAGGGGAGGAACTAGCTTAATCAAAATCTTATTTAAAAACCGGCCAGCAAGCCAAAACACAGACCAAGAACACTCAAAGAACCGAAAGCACACACAACGAAGAAGAGGGAGAACCTCTCACCTTAGATATATAGCAAAAATTTGGAGAGCGGGTCCACAGGGCGACGAAAACGACGGAGCAGAGGCTGACAAGTCCAGAGTGATCACGTGCTTTGCAAAAGAATGAAAATGACATTGGGCGCGCACGTATATTTATAGAAAAACTGGTCATCAATGCGCCAACCACTTTTGAAATGGCGCATGAAAGTTGCTGTCGACAGGGGAAAGCGTGCGCCCTTTGGCGCATGAAAGTTTTGACAACAGAAGATTGAGCGCGCCTTTGGCGCACCATATGCATTGTCGACATGAAGTTATGTGCGCCCTTTGGCGCACCAAAACTTTGTGTTACAGAGAGATTATGTGCGCCCTTTGGCGCACCGAAAAGTGGCGCACGCAAAAGAGACTCAACATCCTTTGGCGCACCGAAAGACGTGCTAACATGGAAAATCATGCGCGAAAGGATTTTAAGTGGGCGCACCAAAACTTTGTGTTGCGAGGAAAATCCATGTGCCTAGCCAAAAAGGCTCAAAAGACTAAGTTTTAAAACTAGATTTCCCGGGAAGGGATTTTACAACGTTTCGAACACGAAGGATCCCTAACGAGGGATCGAAACAAAATTTTCGGTATGGTTATCGGTAAAATTTCCCTTGTCAATTTTATGGGATAACAAGACCTTAATGAGTGAAATGGCTAAGTCCCGAAAATTGAACTTCGCCCGTGCGCATGTTATCCCTATCCATTTGTGCCTCTGAATATGACTCACTTCCCCAAGTGGACTTCTTATGTGATTTTTTTCAAGTGTTAATTTATCAACAATTTAATGTAAGGGCATTTTTAAGAATGTGCCCATAGAGTTTTGATGCATTTTTGGCACATGAAATGATGGTTTGAGCTAGGCCGACCTACTTGAGTCTTATGTAGCTTTTTTAATTCAATTTTTTGAATTATATATATATATATATATATATATATATATATATATGGTTGAAATTATCATGAGGTACCCCACCATTTTATTTTGGAAGGAAGAAAAACATATTTAAGTGTTTGTTTGGTTCATTTTTGAACTAGTTCTCTTGGAGGGAAGGTGTGCAACCTAGAGGAATATGTTTTATAGGTATGAGAGAATTAATTTAAGGCTTAGGAAGAGAATAAAAAATTGAGGAATATTATAGGTGATTAAAGCTTTGATAATTAAAGAAAGAGAAATATTATGAGGTGTTGAAGACCTAGGGTTTGTGAGCTAAAATTGTGATCTCCATCAGTTGTGGTGGAAGAAAAATAAGATATTAGATATATTCAGGTGGCTAAGTTTTTCTTGGTCATCCTTAGGGGTTGTACCCTCCTTTTAGAGTGGGTGATTCACTAAATTAGGGGTTGGTTCTCCTTGTAGGTTTGGTGCTCTACTAAACTATGGGTTGGTGCTCCTTGTGGGGTTGGTGCCTCACTAAATTAGGGGTTGGTTCTCCTTGTGAAGTTGGTGATTCACTAAAATTCTTTTTTGTGTAATGTAAGTAGAGTTTCAGTGGGCTTTCTTCCCCATGAGAGTTTCCCACTTACATATGGTGTTCTTGTGTTGAGTACTTTATTTTATTTCTCTTTTGGTTGATATTGCATATCTAAATAAGCACAAATGATTATGGACATTGTATAATCAATCTAATGGATGAATGTGTGGTTTGTAAAGTCAAAACAATTCATTGTAGGATTGATTCAACCCCCTCTCGTACCTTGTTCTTCCAACAATTGGTCTTAGAGCAAGTCCTTAAGAAGTAAGTCTAACAACTTGAAGGAGATCCTAGAAGCACAAATGGGTAAGTCTACTAATCTTTGGAGGAAACAATATGAAATTTCTAAGTCTATGGTTTTGGACTATAAGATAATATGATTGAAATGAAGAAATATTATGATCTAGCTATCAAGGATTTGAAATCTCAAGTGGAGAAGATGTCTAATGCCCTAAAGGAGAAAGAGGAAGCTTGTTCCAAGTATGAAGACAAATTGAAATCTCTTGAATCAGATTTGGAGAGTGCATCTAGTAGGTTGAGGATGTATGTGAAGCTTAAAAATAGATCCAAAGCTCTTGATGGAATTCTAGAAGGTCAAAGGACACAAGTGACAAAAATGGCCTAGGGTTTTCAGAAGTACATGTGAAGATTAATAGACAATCTGGTCCAAGTTCTAAATTAGATGTGATGGTGACCAAGAATACTAATTATAGGAGGTCTAACCCCATTAGACAACCTAATGCTATAAGGTATGGCTCTTCATTCAATGGTTATTTCTTTTTTTCATGGTTTTGGTCATAGAGCTAGAGATTGCAAGAAAAGGGTTTTTGAGAATGGTGTAGGTGTCTTCAAGGGTGAATGTTACTCATGTTGTGAGTATGGGCATAGATAAAATTATTTTGGATGGAACTTAAGTGTTTTCAAGCCTAGAAGGAAGAGGAGTGTTGTTTGCTTCAATTGTTAAAAATTAGGCCATATAGCAATATTTTTTCCAAGAAAAAGGAGGTTCATCAAGAGGTCTGATCCAAAAGGTGTTGTCATGAAATTCAAGGAGTATAATCATGTAGGTCAAGAGAGGAAGGATACTACAAAATAAGAAGTTATCAAGACTGATAAAGTAAGTAAGGTCAAGATATTTGATACTCAATCTACTATGCAGAGTAAAAATCTTGTCAAGGAGGATGCTAGTGGAATCAACTTGTAAAATAAGGCCATGAAGTCCAATTCATCTCAAAAGGGTATATTTTCTCAAGTTCAAGAATATCACATGCACCTGCATACCTCAATTCATGATAATTTGAAGATTCTACGAGTTCGAACACATCAAAAGTTATAAGGTATGTTAAATGACCTTCTTCATGAGGTCCTTGTGTTATTTTTTTGTAGGTATCGAGTTTAAGTTTTTTCTTTGTAATCTTTTGTCAAAGTCTCCATTTCCATTAGTCTATGAGTAAGTATAATCAGTATTTTTTTGTCTCTCTATGTTGCAATATCTCTATGTGGTCTTGTTGTCGTAGAAAATTAGCGAAGAGGTTTGGAGTCATTAAAACTATCAATAATCTATTGTCAAAAGATAATGTTGAGGAGTTGATTTCACTATGCTAAGTTGTTGATCATGGTTTCATTATGTTGTCTCGTACTTTTGAGGTTCTCAAGGTTAAGTTCAGGACTATGATGTTAGTATGAAATGTCATGTCATATGTTATATTGTCTACATCATGATATATTTTGTGCTGATCATAATTCATGGATATATCATTGTCCTAGGTGTCTAGATCAATGTGTTAGAGCTATGTATGCATTAATAGTGCTATCAAAATCATGTATTGGCATATTTGGTCTTATGAAGTGTGAATTTGAGTCTTGCAACTTGTATGGGTTTGTGTCTCGATTAGTACAAGGTTATGTGCTTTGCTTCAAGTCGAAGGGTTATCTATTTGTCAATATCTATGAATGTACCAAGTGTTGAATATCATTATCATATGAATCTCTTATGAAAATAAATGTGTTTGCTATCTTTCAAAGATATCTAGTGTTCATTATTGTGTCTCTTTTTCATGCCATAAAGAAGTATGAATGTTTCTTGGTTTCATGAGATACGTCTCCATGGTCTCGAGTCTATGATTGATTGTCTGAAGGTAAAATGTGAATCTCTAAGAAGTTTGTAATCAAGTCTGAGTCAAATTAAGGTCTTCTATCATTGTCAAGAATCATCAAGTTCTACGAGTTTGAGCTTTTAGCCACCGCCTTCGGGCTTATATCAAAATGTCTGAATATTTTATGATGTTTCATTGAATTTCATGGAGTCATGAGGTTTTTTTAATTGTGGTAAGAGTTACATTCTCAGAGGTATCCAGTGCGAAAAAAAATTAACAAAGGAAGTTGGATATCTCACTTCAAATTTTTCTAAGACTATGTGAAGAATTCATCACAATAGACAAAAAATTGAGGAAGATTATGGTTCCCAGAGCATCAAGCAATATGCATTGGTACCAGATGATCTTATGAATCTATGAAGGTGTGAGAGACACAATATGTTGCTATGAGGTCATTGTAGCATATTAAAAATCCTGAAGACCGAGAGTTTGCATTTGCCTCATCATCTTGACCCCTGTTACATGTGTGATAGAAATGTATTCAAGCTAACAAGTATGTAATTTTCTCTACACTTCATGAATTTTATGCAAAGGTTTGAAACTTGTAAGTTCTTTTTAATTCATCAAGTCCAAGGTTTGTGTGCCATCATAATCATGAGTCAAAGAAAAGAAATTTGGGCATGTATTTTCATGTATTGAGGTTTATCTTCGGGGATAACTAAATTTCGGGGTTTGATAAAAAGACCCTTAAGATGAGTATGCTTGTCAAGAAGTATCTAGGTCATAGGGCTTCAAAGTCAAACTTGAAAATATTTCACTATTTCAAGGTGTGTAAGGGCTCAAAAAAATGTATAATTGATAAAAATGATTTGTAGGATTTATCTTGTCAAGAGAATTGTCTAATCTTGAGAAAAATTATGTTATAGGTATATACAAAAAGGCCTACAGAGTGTTGATGTGGTCTTGTTCACAAGCACATATGAGAAAGATATATGGAAGAGAGAAAACTTGAGGTCTCAGTAAAAAGGTTTTTGTATGCACCCAAAATTTCATGTGCTACATCGTTAGAAAATGGTTTAAAAATTCCCCAATGATGATTCATGTCTTTTCCAAAGGTTTTGAGCTACTTAACCTCTTTGAAACTTATATTTATAGCCTAGTTTACCTTACTTATCTATTTCATGATTTTCCTTAGCTTCCCACATCATTTTGCCACTGTTTTTGCCTTTAGTTACGTGAAGCTCGCCACCCTATCTAGGTGGTTGTCCGATGCTTGCCACCCAGTAGGGTGGCGGTTTGTAACCACCCCTATATAGGGCGGCGGTCATGTAACCACCGACTGTGCGGGGCGGTGGTCTGTGCGCCTTTTCCATAATTCTTTACCCGTGAATTGGACGCATATTTCTTCACTCCCGATTCAATTGTAGCATACATTTGTGAGTAAATTTAGTTGATTTTGGGTTTGATTGATTTTTTTTGCATCATCTTCTACTTCTAATTTGTAACTGACTATTCAAATTACCCCTTCATTGTTGATGTGGCACCCCATTGCTACCAAGTGTGATCTTTGCACTACTCAACCAACCATCTATAAAACCATCACTTGTTCTCAAGAAAATGGCCGGAGATCATTTTATGTATTCTTGTATTGTTGAGCTACCACATTCTTGTTAGAAATTACATAGCCAAGATTTGTTCACTTGTGTTATCTCTCTTCCACCTGCATTACTACTAGACTGCTATCAAGTTGCCATTTCTCCAACACCTTCTCACTACTACTTCTACTGCATTCCCAATCCCTTGGACTCACATGAACACAAGATATTGAAAAGACAAGATGAGGGGAAAAATCATAACACAACTGGATTTTCCACTGCTCTGTATTTCCAAGTTGGGGTTGATGTTAGTTTTCTTCATTTCTTCATATTATTGTTTCTAAATCATACACACACATATATATCAAATAGAGTAGAAAAATTTAATTTCTTCATTGTAAATAGTTTAGTCAATTTCAAAGAAGCTTTACATCTTCCATAGAATTTTCTGTTGATAGATTATTCCTTCCCTATCCCTGTGGATTTGGAGGGAAGTATATCTGGAGGAATATTTCTATGCCAACATAGAGATAATAAATTTGTCATATATTGTGGTTTCCCTTATATTCTCCTGATTCTATTTGGGAGGTTACAGGGAAGAAAATATTCTAAAGCTTTCAATTTTCTGTGTATCTGAGATAGGAGAGGATTTAACAAATCCATAATTACTTATTGGAAAAGGATTTGTTTAATTAAATTAGATTAAATACACTTGTTGCATAGACAAATAACTACATCCGGTTATTTTCCTATTTAGATTTGTTAATTAGGATTAAAATCTTTCATTTCTTCATTTCTTCTTTATTTACAGAGAGTACTAGAAAAGCACAAAAACATTTATTTTATTAGAGTAGTTTTTTAATTATTTTATTTCATTTATATCTTGAAAATACCAAAAACATAGAATAGTTTTAATTCAGTTAATTAGTTGTTATTTGCTTGATTAAATTAGATCATTGCAATACATGACCATCAACAATCCTCAACAAGAACACACATATGGAAGTGATCCATGGGTACCACAACCGAACGGTCCCAAGATACTTACGGACATAGATATAAGACTTTGTATGCTTGTCCTTAGAACACTAGCATGACATCTTTGAGAAAATTGAACAATTAAACATTTTGAACATCATGGTTGAAAAATCCTATGAATATTGGATTTCCCAGCTGATAGAGTTTAAATGTACATGACCATACAAGGACTGCAACCGCCAAGAGTTTATGGTTGTGATCTATGGGTTCCCCAACCACAGGGCCTAAAAACTAATTAGACCTAGACACAAGATTACACTTGAATGTTCTAAACGAAGAAGCTCACTGAGCCCTCACATTTTATACCACTCCACTAATCGACCATAGAGTTAGTGGAATCCCACCTCTCTCTTATTTATTCCAGGGACCCTTTCTGGAAATCATTTTGAGGTTCCCATGTATCCCACAACTAGTAGAAAGGATTTACACGGAGCTCGATATTGACCGGATTCTCGGTGTAGCCATTATTTTGGATCCAACCATCATTCCTAATTACGTTAGAAATGCCTTCTTTACCCTTGATGAGCATATCTTGATATTACACATTGAGGACATCGTCTTTCCTTGACAACTTGTTCATCTCATTTACCCACATCTTCATTTACATGTCATATTTCACTATCCATAGCCATCAACACATTCCACATCGGTTATCCCAACACAACCTTGAGAGGTCAAGTGTAGTTGAAGGTCGCATGTCAATTTTCAACAATTAAATGTTTTAAACATCATGTTTGACAAATCCTATAAATACGAGACTGACCCAACAATATATTTTAAATGTACATGACCATACAAGGATCACAACCACCAATAGTTTATGGTTGTGAACCATGGGTTCCCAATCGCAAGGTCTCGAAGACTAACTAGAATTAGAGACATGATTATTCTTATTAGTCTTTAGGTTGTCTCCACTTAAACCGGACATCATTAGACAATTGAATGTTTTGAACAAATAAGCTCACATAGCCCTCACGTTTTGGACCACTCCTGCTAATCTACCACGAGTCATTGGAACCATGCCTCTCTCTCATTTATTCCATGACCCTGTCTGAAAATAATTTTGAGGCACCCACCGAGTTTTCAAGTATCTCATAAGCTGGTAGAAAGGATTTCCATGGATCCCGATATTGATTGGAGTATATGTGTATCTATTATTTCGGATCCAACCATCTGTCCCAATCAGGCTAGAAGGGCCTTCTTTTCCCTTGACAAGAAGATCCCGATATTACGTGTTGAGGACATTGTCTTGCCTTTATGACTTGTTCATCCCATTTACCCACATCTTCGTTTACATATCATATTTTGTTATCCATAGCCATCAACAAATTTCAAATCACTTGTCCCGACATGACCTCGAGAAGTTGAGTGTTGTTGAAGGTCACATTTTGATTTTCATCCATACAAATTGGTGAACCCAACATGAAGAGATAGTCTCTTTTCATTTCCATTTCTTTCATCCATCTTCTCCTTCTCCCATTATTCTATGGGTATTCATATACCCCCAAATATGTTAGGATAAGAACATGGCCAACCCATTTTGGGTCTCGAGGCATATTACTACCAAATGGGTAGGTAGCAGCAGTCACCCTCACTATCCATGTGGGTGAAAAACTACTCAACTAATCTCCCTATGTCTCAAAATCCTCCTCCTCAAGGGATCAATAATGGATCCTTGGTCGGGGATCAAGGAAATTGACCAACTTACGCATATGCATAGCCTAAAATTTCAAGTTCTAATAATATGAAATTCACTAGATATCCAGGCTCATCTCCTTGGGTGTTATTCGGAGCACAAATAAGTATGTAGTCTGATCAACTCTCATTACTAGACGAGGATTATTTAGCATGTTATGCCCAAAGCGAGAAATTCTTCCAAAATATTAATCAATCTCTATATAAAATGTAAGGACATGTTGATGTCTTACTTCAGAATAACACCTCTACCCCTCCCATAATAGAAAACATTTCTAATGAGGGGTGGCCAAACAACAATGAACAGTTCATAGTAGGATATCACACTCCTTTGCAACCTAACAAATTTTAAAAATGTGTGCTAAAATAAAACACCATACCATCATCAAGCGAGGTCATCTCAACATTAGTGGACAGGGTTAGAGAATTAGAACTTTCCCGGGCTATTGATGTCTCACCTTCTGGGTAAGGAAGGATTCTCTATTATCCAAAGAACTTTGGAAAAGTTCCTACTATTCCAAATCATTCTCTAGTTTACACGAGTGTTCCAATCCTTGGAGATCTCCTCATAGGGACAGGCACCTTGGCTATGCATCCCCACACCTCATACAGATACCCACAACGGGAACCAACCAGAGTGTGTTCTCAAATGTTTTCCCAACCGGTAATGCAAAATTCCTGGTTTTGTGCCTTCCACTCCATACTAGAGTAATTTCCCCGATTACGTACACATGTATTCCAAATCTTTGCAAGGGGACATGTACTCTTTTCCCGGTCCATATGGTCATCCATATGGGGTGCCTTATGCCTCCACAAATGTTTACATTGTACCATATCAACAGCCTATTCACCTCTTACTTCCCATTAGGGATCATCAATGGTCAAGTCTTATGCAGTGGGGACCTACTCTAAATATCTTAAAGAGCCCCTCAACTTCACCATATGGAGTGTTATGCTCCCACGAACTCTACCAAATATTCCTAAATTTAAAGGGGAGGAGATCCAAATGTGCATATCAAAGCATATGCAACTACCATTCGAGAGTTACTCCCATGGGATGTAGTTGTAGAAAATATATTCCCTAATACTCTTGAAGGAATCTCTCTTAACTAGTATTCCTTTAAGTAACTCATGTCTGAATTCATTAAAGCTTTCGACATGAACAATTTGTTAAGAACAAGAATCAGGGAATTCCTACACATAAAGAAAGAGAATAATGATTCTATTGCTCATTTCATCCGAGAGATGGTGGTAGGCTCTCTACTCTTTGGTAAGTTATCCATACATGAATTAGATGGAGCTTCATAATCTATTCCTTCACTCTCTTAACCGGAAATGAAGGAAGAAGACTCGACGTCAAAGGTGAAAAGTTCTCGGTGGAAATGTTCTTTTGACCAAGCGTGCCGAAAACTTCGAGAGAGATGGCGGTTTTGAAGATGATAATCAAATTATGTCCTTCTTAAATAAATTAGGGACTTGAGTCCATGTATTTTGAATGAAATGACTCCTCCCATGAGATTTTTATAATAATAAAAGTGAGAATAATCCAACTGATCAAGTGGATTAAGATGGAGTGATTCATCTAAAAATAAACATGATTCCAAAAGGGATTTTATATCTAGAGGATTTTTTTAACAAGTATGACCAATTCATTCATAGCAGGAAAATAACCAAGCAAGGTTTTCTTGAGTATGAAAAAGTCAATATTGGAACCATTAAGCAAGTAAAGATGGTGAATGTACGTACCCAAAATTGTAAGGTACGTCTTGCATGCGGAGCAGCAGTAATAAGTTCCCCAATGATGATACAGGTCTCCTCGCAAGGTTTTCGAGATCCGGAAAAGCCCTCGGAGTATGCGTTAACATCCCGCATGCCCCGCTTAGCCCCCGCGCCCTTTGTTTTCCCCTTTTTCCCTCTTTCCTTGGCCTCTTGATCTTGATGGCGAAACCGCCACCACTGATCGGGCGGCGGTCTGTGACCGCCACCCCGCTCGGGCGGTGGTCTGTGCGCGCATTTTCCAGAACGTTCTTTTGACGCGACTCGCGTGAAATATCACAATTCACCAGCTTTCTTTGCTGACTTGGGCATGAATTTATGTTTTTGTTCCCACTGGAATAGTGTTTTTCCTTTTTTATTGTTTAGGAGTTCAATTTGGTTTTGATTTTTGGGTGATTGAATTCCTATAAATGCATGGTTTGTGCACAAGCAAATGGTGAGAAGTTTGGCTGGATTTTGAATACTGATCTTTGCTCTCCTCATTTTAGTATTTTATCTTGTTATCTTGTTTAGAAGCCATAGCTTGAATTCACTTGCATCTTTAGTTAGATTGCTCAGCTGTTGGTAAGCCACATACCCATCTTGTGCAGGCAGTGCTGTCATTTCATCCAATCCGGTCTGAAGCTTGCCTCTGAATTTTCTCTTTCTGTAGATTTAATTTTCATTGTTGCTTAGAGTTCTTAGTTCAGTTCATTATATGCATGGTTAGCTTTATTCAATTTGTTGGTAAGCCACATATCCGACTTGTGCAAAATAGTGTCGTTATTTTATCCAATCCATTGGAGCAGAATAGCTTAGGAAGCCATTAAAGTTGCAAGTTTTCTCTTCGAATAAGATAGTTACGGGTTACGGTCGCTTCATGTTGCATGACTCGCAGTAAAATCCCGCTAGGAATCGCATAAGCCAAGCTCTATACTCTTGCGTTGTCCCTCTCCTACTCGCATTTTCGGTCTACATTCTGAGTTGTCCTTGTCCTAAAATCTACTCCTATCGGTGCTAGCATTACACGCTTTTCTGGATCCACGTGAACACGAAAGAACGAGGAGATCACACTGAGGGGACAAGATCACACACACCATCGGATTCGCCACTGTTCTGCGGAATCCAGGTTTTAACTTTCAAAGTTCTAGTTAGAATCATATCAAATAAAGTAGATAAATTGCTTCATTTCAGTAAATTCTATTCTCGGTATTGCCAGGGAAGCTGTGAGGATTGATAGTTTCTGAGAAACTATGATTCACTCCTCACTTCTGAGGTAGGATCGAGAATCTTGCAGATAAATTAGACGAGCTATTTTATTTATTTAGAATAATTCTACAAATCGCATAGGCAAATAACTATACTCGGTTATCTTGTCTGTTTTAAAATATTGTTTGGTTATTATTCCTAGATACGCTTAAAATAGTTTGCTTTCCTTAAAATTGTCAAAATATTTCTTAGAAGAATAAAAGTTATATATATGTTAGATTTAGTCCACGTAGTTAAAATTTGCTTCATTACAATTAGATTTACATTTCGTTTCGTATGACAATCACGGGACCTCAGGAGCCCAGGGAATATATATTTGAGCCAATCGTGCCTCAACCAAACCTCGTCACAGCAATAGTTGACATAGACCAAAATCTCAGAATACAAGTATTCCGAACAACCACAGATTTACAACTGATCAGTTCTCAATTAAGAGGGTTAAACATAGAAGATGACCAAGCACACATGTTTTGGTCGAACCAACCAAACTACATATTGACTTAGGTAAAGCACTCACATGACTGTAGAAGGGTTCGAAAGAGAACAAACCTTTGGTTGTGATCCTTTGGTCCCACAGCCGGGTGCAGGAGACACTCTCACAGACATAGACACCGGTTTGAGGATCCAAGTTGCGCGAACGCCTGTGAGATATTCTGAGAAAATCACACAGTTATTGGTCCTAAACATAGAAGCTGAGAAAGCATATGATTATTGGATACTAGGAATCAGGACTTGATTCTACGTATGACCATAGCTGGCCCACAACAAACACGAACCTACGGTTGTGATCCACAAATCCCGCAACCCAACGAATCCATAAGAGAATTAGATATAGACACTGGCCTACGCACACTAGTATTTCAGTCCACTCCACTTCCACCTATTATCATCGAACAATTGTCCTTACTAGATATAGCGGCTAACGAAGCTAGAGAATTCTGGACTAGGCCAGAGAATCGTCCATAGAGTCAATTATATTTACCATTCACCATATGACCCTATCCGGAGAAAGATACGAAACTATACCGGGTCATTTTCCACGTATTCCACAACCCATAGATCGAATCACGCCAGAGCTCGATATTGATTGGAGCCTTCGAGCAGTCATCCTTGCCGATCGATCTATCACACCAGTCCAGGTTAGAAGGGCCTTCTTTGCCTTAGATTCATAGATTCCATTAGTGCGCGTCGAAGACATTAGACTACCTAACTAGTCTGTCTATATACCACCCATATTCCATCCCCACCGGCTGTCTCGGCATGACCTCGGGAGGTCGGGTACGCGGAAGAGTCACTTGTAGATTCCCACGCTCGCTTGTCACTTTTCCGGCGTACAAAATTGGTGAACCCGACGTGAAACAAACAAAATTAGTGAAGCTGACGTAAAACTTCCTACTTTCTCGTTCGGAGTCATAATATCACGTTTCCTTTCACAAATCACCTTCGCTCCTTCCCATTATTCTGCGGGTATTCATATACCCCCCGAATATGTCGAGATTCGATGCATATGGCAGACCCCTCTTGGGTCTTGAGGCATACTACGCCCAATAGAATAGGCAATCATCACCCTCGCTCTCAGTATGGGGTGACAACTATTCAACTAATCAGTTGTCAACACAAACCCCAAGAATCAGATATAGTTCATCTTTTCAAACTGAGGAGTTAGATCACCCCCTCGAACGCAACAAACAGAGCCTTCAGGTTCAAACAATATGACGTTTACCGGAGAATCTGGTTCGTCTCCTCAAATGCTACTTAGACCACAAATTAGTAGGCAATCAGATCCATACCTGGTCTTAGATGATGGACAGTCAATACATTATCCTAGGAGTGAACAACATTCTCGGGGTATGTACCCACCTATAGGAGGTTTACAAATACAACCCGAGATCTCTTTTCAAGAAAATACCTCTATACCACTGCATATAGGAAATACTCTCGGAGAAACTTGGCAAGATAGCGATCAGTTTATGACAGGATATCACGTACCTATACAACACCAGGGTATACAACAAACGCCGCTCAGACAAAACACCGTGACTTCACCAAATGAAGTCATTTCAACGTTAGTAGAAAAAGTGAGAGGGTTAGAACTTGCTCAAGCAAGTCAAAATTCTCCGTTCATACAAACAGGAAGTTCCAATCCTCCATACCACTCTGGCCAAGTAGATCTCCTCACAGGAGTAGGCACATTAGGCATGCCGCCTCACTATCCACAACAAACGCCAACAAGGCCCATCATCTCTAACACTATTCCTCCCGGTCTAGTGTCAAACAATCCATTCCTTGACAATACCCCGTCATACTTAAACATGTACTCCAAATCACCACAAGGAGATATTTTCTCCTCTCCCGGCATGTTTGCTCAAATGCAGGGACCTCCTTATGCCCCTGCCAATGCATACGCTGCACCGTATCAACAACCTATCCCACCATCACTCCCTCAGCAACCACCATCAATGGTCAAAAGCTATGCGATAGGGACTTATTCAGAATATCTAAAGGAACCCTTAGACTTCACCATACGAAGCGTCATGCTTCCAAGACCTCTTCCTGATCTACCCAAGTTCAAGGGTGAGGGAGATCCAAACGCACATATCAAAGCTTACGCTACCGGCCATACGAGAATTACTCCTTGGGATGGGGTTGTTCTAAAATATTTCCCAAAACTTTGGAAGGCATCGCTCTCGATTGGTATTATAGAATACCTGAGGCTTCCATACATTCATTTAAACAACTCGTGTCAGAGTTCATCAAAGCCTTCGACATGAACAAACTGTTGAGAACAGGAATCAGGGAATTCTTGCACATCAAACAAGAACACAACGAATCTGTCGCCCATTTCATCCAGAGGTGGCGTACAGTTCTTTATTCTTCAAAAAGTGCTCCAAACATGGATCAGATGGAACTATGTGATTTATTCCTTCATTCTCTCAGCAAGGAGGTGAAGGAAGAAGTCCAGAAGTTCCCGCTAAGAACTTACGATGAAGTACTTGAGAGTGCTCTTCGAATAGACCAAGCAGCGATAGATAGTGGTCGTAAGACATATGGAACAAACGGGAGGTTAATCACCTCCACTCAAAACACTACAACTATCACAAATGTCAATCAAGGACCCAAAATCCTTAACAAAAATCATGGGGTAACAACGGATGGGGTAACCGACCAGCCCAAGAGGGTAAATGTTGTTAATACTCCGTCACAAACAAACAACCAACGAAACAACAACTTTACCCCGATGATCAATACAGTGGATTTTAACCATCCACAACAACAACAACAACGGCGAAATCCCATACAAGGGCCAAGCCAAAACTCATTTGGTTATCAAAACCAAAGTCAAAACTAGAAACAACAATTCCAAAATTTTAGTCCTAATAGGCAACAGTTTGATCAGAATTTTAGGCCACAATACACACCTAACCAACAAAATAGGAATTACAATCCCAATTCTTATTGTGGTTTCCACAAAATTCGGGGTCACGATACTAGAACATGTCGTGACTATAATAAATTTATGCAACGCTTGCCAGAAGAACAAAGACAGTTCTTCACAGATTTGTTTTTGGCAGATCCGTCTCATCATCACCAAATACGCTCGCAGGGGCAGTTTCCCCTCAGAATGCTCCCCTCAAGATCTTTAACGATCCGCTCCCAAATCATGATAGCAATAGGCTGAATCCAACTGGAACAAACAAAGGTGCAATGACGGGAAACAATGATCATGAAGCCTCGACTTCATTAAATCCATCAGTTGCGCCACAGTTAGGAGCTCAACCGAGACCCAAGATAGTCAGTTTGGTAGAATTAGACGCTGAACTACCTATCAAAGCTATAACAAGAACACGAGAGTATTTCTCTCAACCGAGCCCAAGTCCTCTGCCAGAAACAGATAAGAGTCAGCAAATAGTAGAAAAACCCGTAGGTGCCTATGATTTAATTAGCGACCTAACAAAGACCTTCTCACACATTTCATTTTTGGACTTACTAAAGAACTCTCCCCCTCACAGAGCTGCTCTTTTAGAAGCATTAGGTCTAGGCCATCTAATTAACATCACTCCACCTCCTGAAACACAAGTAAATCACGTAGATTTTGATATCCACCCTCCGGGCAGCCGGACAAGGATGTCGAATTCATATTCGAAATAAGTAAAATGCCCACAGATGCTGAGATCGCACGCCGAGGTGATCCAGCCTTACACTTACAAGTATGGGTTTATAATAACTATGTAAAATGGGCAATGGTTGACGATGGGGCCGCAGTTAACATAGTCCCTTTCTCTTTCCTCCAAAAACTTGGATATGGGGAAACAAACTGTTCCACTACTCGAAATACATTAAGAGGCTATGATAGCCTTAAAGCCACTTCGATAGGAACTATAATACTGCCGGTCACCTTAGGGCCCAAAACAATCCTAACTGAGTTTTATATTATAGATCGGAAACTAATTATAATATGATACTCGGCCGACCATGGATACACCGAATGAAGGCAATCCCTTCTACTTTATTTCAAGAAGTAAGATTCTTGCATCTAGGAAAGGTATTTGTAGCCAAAGGCGATCCAAAACCTTTCGATTTGCACCTAGCTGATTTAAAGAAAAGACCAGGGGTGCACTCAGAATTTGAACTTCCAACAAACCAACTTAATAAACCCACTGACCCAAAACCAGAGGAAAAGTTGGTACCTACGACGGATCTTGAAACTACCAGCATATCCAAAACAATTCCAACCCCTAAAGATAAAACTAAAGAAACAGTATCATTAGGGACTACTGCGAAAATCGTTGAGTTGATAGAACAAGATTCACCAATGTTCTTACCATTTGATTCAGTAGGCATAGGATATTCCCTAGGTGTTGGTTCCTTCCAGCAGAGGACCTCTCTATATGGTAGAAGTAGAGTGTGCAAACACAGCAAATACCCCAACATCTATACTCCCGGCTAAGTATTGGACTCTCCATTTCGATGGAGCTAAATGCCGTTATGGAGCGGGGGCAGGTATAATTCTTACTTCACCCGAGGAGAAAGTCCTCCCATTCGCCTTTAAACTAAATTTCGAATGCACAAACAACGGCGCTGAGTACGAAGCCCTCCTCTTGGCCTCACCTTAGCCAAAAGAATTGGTGTTGATAACATCAGAGTCTTAGGAGACTCGCAATTAGTGACAAATCAAGTTTCTGAAGTATATGAAACTAAAGCCGAACACTTGCAGCTTTACAAAAATGCCGTATTAGATTTAAGTAAGGCATTCAACTTCATATCTATTGAAGCAATCCCGAGAGAAAAATCTTCTCACCGATTAATTTAACTTCAAAGCATCACGCAACTCCAAGCAATGAGCTAGAAGATACTCACTTCACGGTATCCATTAAAGCGAACCATTGATAAAAACAACGATAAATCCCCTTTCAAGCGGAAGTGAATCTACCGCTCCAAATCATATTGATAATGATATGGCCACTTTGCAATACTTAAACGCCTATGCGGCATTGCATCTTTCCTATCCTATGCTAGATTTGTCCTTAATTCCACATTCGTCTTCCTATTTCGGAAATCCCATGATGAGTTTTCCCTCACAAATGGAACCTAGCATATACGATAGAAAATGGGGATGATTTAGTTTACCTCCAAAGACTTTCCACTGAGTTCGAAGAGGGTAACACCTCTTTGATCGAAGAAACAATCGATGTCAACATCGGAACAGAAGACGAGCTGAGAATTTTAAAATTAGGATCTTCGTTAACACCGTAAAAGTGGAAATACATACGAGGATCCTCAAAGAACATCGGCGTTACATTTAATTATAAGGAGATGCTAGATTTATCTTTACATTCCACATTGCACAACCTGAATCACTCTCAAATGGGATGCAATAGCCAATTAAACAAAATCAAGACCCATGAAACCAAGGTAGCTCTCATGGTAAAGGAGGAGGTAATAAAACTCCTTCGGGTAGGATTCATCAAGCCATCAATTACTCTCATGGGTATCAATATCGTTCCCATTCTCAAAAAGAATGGAAAGATACGCATCTGCATAGATTTCTGAGACATCAACAAAACACGTCCTAAGGACGACTTCCCATTACCATCCATAGATGAAGACGCTTACAAAGAAGCACGTCTTTCCCAACTAGAAAGCCTAGATGAAACTAGGTTAGATGCTGAACAGCGACATAGAGTCTATGGCTGACCGAATGTGCCGGCAGTATAACAAGAAGGTCTATGAACGTGACATATACGAAGGTGATCTAGTTCTAAGACTAGACAACCGGATCGATAAGAAGACCGGCGAAGGAAGGAAATTCCGGCCCAAATGGTTGGGCCCATACCGAGTCATGAAGGACTATGGAAATGGTGCATACCTCTTATGTACGTTAGAAGGTGAGGAGTTTGGCGAAACAGTCAATTCCCTGCACCTCAAACGTTTCTACGCATAAGCAGCTAACGCTACTTATATAACTATCTACATTGCATTTTCATATAGATTAGGATCATTTTGTCCATTCGTTTCTTACACAAATTGTGATCAAGGAATCTATTCTCAAAGCAATTCATTACAAACTCATGATGTTGTTGGCATAAAACTTTCTAATCATATCTCTCCATTTTCATGATATCATCAAATATCTCAGAATCTTTTATCAAATAAAATCAGACATGACGAAGTCTTAACGGTAACCATACCAAGATCTGCAAGTTTATTCTCGCTTTGATTTCTTCTTAGGATAGGTGTCTTGCCTATGGTCTCTTCTAGAAGCTTCATGGTGTCACATCTATCCCATATACACATCTCTTTGGGAATAAGCACATACTGACATTTTACTCAAAAAGACAAATCAAAAAGTGATTAAACAGAAAATTTTATTTTTACACATTTCCTTGCCCCACCAACCTTCGGTGATGAGCTTGCGTCTCTTACTAGTGACGTAGGGTTGGGAAAGGATGGAAATGCCCTTACTCACCTATGCCTTGCCCACGGTGATAAACCCACGCTTCTTACTAGTAGCATGGGGCAAAGTGTAGGGGGTCCTCTTGACAAAGCAAACATTAAAAGGTCATAAACATAAACAAACAATTCAAACTTTGAGTCAAAAATGAATGAATCAGATGTTCAAAATCCCAAGAGAGTTAAAATCCTAAAAACCCAGATTTTGTCTACTATGTGGCCATCTACGGGTCTAAGTCTAGATAAACCGCAAAGCAAGTTGCATCCAAAACTATGAAGTCATTCAGGTAGAGTAAGCTTGTAGTTTTCAATTTAGTTCCACCAAAGCTTCGTCTGTCTTTCATCACTATCATTTCACCATATTTCATAACTTGCACCCTTCTTGGCTCTTGGTGATAAGCCCTCGCATCTTACTAGTTGCGTGGAGTTAGGAGTGGGGCAAGTTAATCTGTTCATCATACTGGTTATTTTCATCACTTTGCCAAAACAAACATGAGGTATCCAAATTGCTCACAGAAGCTAAGATTCAAGATCACAATATATCTACAATATCATGTATCAGCATCATGAAACACAAAAAGAAAGCAAACATTTGCATCATTTGTTTTCCATTGCATACATTCTAGAAGGCATATAAACCATACATCGTAGTATACACGAGGAAGCTGGAAACAGAAAGGGAAAACATGAGTGACAAGCTTTTGATCCAAAAACGAATGCATATATATAAATAATCAATGTTTATATACAATGCCATCATGCACTAGGCATGGTCAAAATGCTCAAAGAGCCCGTGATATACAAAAGAATCTATAGTACAAAATACATAGGAGCCAAGTGGCCTCTCAACCCCTACGCGACCCCTCCGAAGGTGCACGCCCTCGCCTAGGACTCCGGCTACGCCGACACTCTAAATGAACGGAGGGCTCAGGGTCCCGAGGGGCAGCCGCGGTCTCACCACGAGAATGGCTCCTCATAAGGCGCTCAGCCATCCTATAGCCCGCCAACTCTGTATGGAGAGTCGACACCATCTTGGCCACGTGCCAAACGGGAGCGAAGACATCGGTATGCTGCCGGCTGCTGAGGGCTCCCCGGCATCTACGGATAGCTCCGCGTGGGTCCTATCCATGGGGATCATCAGGGAATCAGTGCATACCCTGCGGATCAGATCCCGCCACTCGTCGACAGTCTCTGCAAACAAAGGAGAAAAATGAATTAGAAACTAAGCAAGAGGCTAAAATATACAAGATAAAAACACAAGGAGAGATAAAATTAAAACAAATCCTAAATTAAACAAACATTAAAGAAGGAAGAAAGGATAACTTACTCGGATCACCGGGCCTCCAAGATGGATCACTGGGGCCAGCACCCACCGCGGATGCCGCTGCCGACTGAGGGGCTGCTCCTGTAGCAGGGGCAACATGTCACCCCACAACTGACTCGTCCTCTCCACCATGGCCCTGAGAGAGTGGCTCCTCTGAAACTAGAGTGTCCTTCTCTATGCGCTCTGCTCGGCCCTCTCTGCCTGCATAATATCCTGAGTGTCATGCCACTCAGGATCACTATCATCAGTCTGCTCCTCCGACCCTCCCTCTGTAAGCTCCTCAGAATCGAGTCAATGTCTATAGGGTCATCGCTGCTATGAGCAGGACCCGCAGCAATCTGAAGCAAAGGTGCCCGAGGCGCACCGGCTCTCCCTCTAGCCCGAACTATCCTCCTGGCTGCAATGGGAATGCCAGGAGTGACCACTGTCCAACCTCGGCCTCTAGGCCCCCCTCTGGCCTCGCGAACTGATCTGGAAACTGGTGCCACTGGGGGAAGCATGCCCGCATATGGAAGGCCAAACTGCTGAGGAACTCTGCCAAAAGGATGTACCTCCACCCATCCCACGCGGTCGATGAGCTGCCCTGTGGTGGAGCAAGAGATCAATGTAAGGGTCTCCTCGCCCCATATGCCGGCCATAAGCCGGTACGGTGTCGCCTCCATATCTCTGCTTGTGGTAAGGGAGGCAACTGGCTGGTGAGGTGCTCTAAGCACCGACATATCTGACCATCTGGCTGCCCTCACAGCCCCAGGATCTGCCACCTCTACGCCTCTGCCATAGGGAATAAAATGCTCATACACCCAACTCATGACTAGAGTTGGGTGGCTCAATGACTGTCCCTGTAAACGGACCACCCTATATAAATCATGGTAGGTGGTCCCCAGAATGTCTGCACCCCAGGCATATATCCGGCCATGCCCCTCTATCTGTGCAATGATGGGGGCCCAGCAGTATAACAAAGTGTCCCCTCCCTTGTCCCCGATCAATCTCGAGGCAAGGATCCCCATGATGGCCTGTCGAAATATGGGGATAGGAAAAGAAGGGATGGATCGAACTCTCACTCCCTTCTTCGACCCCGTGGAGATAGCTGCATCTCCCATGTAACCTGCCCACTATGCAATCTGTGCCCGTGAGCCTGCCGTCTCTAATGTGAGTCTCCTCCCGATGATCGGGACCCCCAAAATATGGTAGACATCCTCCAACGTGATAGTCCACTCACCGCGGACCCCTGGCAGTCGGAAAGTGTTCCGATCTGTGTCCCAATATGAAAATAAGTCACAAAGGATGTGACTAGATGGTGTGACATGTGGGACGCGCGATATGCGCAGTATACCGGCCCTCTGTAGTGTGTCCTCCTCGTCTGGTGAGAGGGCATCCAGTACCCCTGACAGCCAGTCACACTCTCTCTCTCGGCTCCATCTGATGTATTCCTCCTCGCTTTGCATACACCCAAAAACACACAAAACAGAGCAAGTTAGTATCTGAACAATACCGAGAGAGTCATAAAAATGCGTAGAAGTGCAAAAATGTACAAGCATAATCTCAAAAATAAGTTCTTTTGCATTCTGTGCAAAACCACCGCCCTGAGCAGGGAGGCGGTTTTGTAACCGCCGCCTTAAAGGCGGCGGTCATCAGTAACGCGCCCGCCACAGAGCGGCGGGCGATCGTCTCATAACCGCCGCCTTGGCCAGGGCGGCGGTCACGGTCCGAAAACCCGCGCGGGTTTCTAATCCCAAAAAGCCCAAAATAAGTAAAAAAAGACCATTTAACCTAAAGATGGAGCCTACCCAGTAGGCGCCCCCCCTAGGTGGACCTTTTGAACCTAACATTTTCAAAAATAACCCCCCCATTACGACAAATTTAACATTTCAAATTTAAAGGGGGAAAAACACAAAATTGAAGAAAACCAACCTGTGATCTGGTAGGGTGGTGTTCCACGCGTGGAGGCATGATCACAATCTCACTGCGGACGTTTTGACTATACTCACGCAAGAAACCGTCGCCGTGGGTCCCAGAGCTCAAAAAAACAATCAAATCAACTCGCACAAATGAATAGGAAAATGGGCCCACTTTCATATATATATATATATCTCTGTTTCATTTTAAAATGACTTTTCACAGGTTTGGAGCGCTGATGGAGGTAAGTTTCTATCCCCGCACGAATGGTACGTTCTCATTCCCTATTATTTTAGCGTTTATTTTCTAAATTATTGTATCTATCTGCACTTGAGTTCTCTTTTCATTTTGCAGGTAGCGGGAATTTCGGATGGCGTCATTTCAACACACGGACGTGTAAGGTATAACTTCTAACTCCCCATTTCGGGACTGCCATACTCGGACCCACCGTTTTATGCCTCTTCATGGCTAAAATGCTTCTCCGAGGGGGCAATATGTACGTACCCAAAATTGTAAGGTACTGTACTGCGGAACAGCGTAATAAGTTCCCCAATGATGATACAGGTCTCCTCGCAAGGTGTTCGGGATCCGAAAAATCCCTCGGAGTATGCGTTAACATCCCGCATGCCCCGCTTAGCCCCCACGCCCTTTTTTTTCCCCTTTTTCCCTCTTTCCTTGGCCTCTTGATCTTTAGTGACGAAACCGCCGCCCTGCACGGCGCGGCGGTCCTGTAACCGCCGCCCTGCTCAAAGTGGCGGTCCTGTGTGCATTTTCCAGAACATTCTTTTGACGTGACTCACGTGAAATATCATGATTCACTAGCTTTCTTTTCCGACTTGAGCATGCATTTATGTTTTTGGTCCCCTGGAATAGTGTTTTTCCTTTGTTTATTGTTTAGGAGTTCAATTTGGTTTTGATTTTTGGGTGATTGAATTCCTATAAATGCATGGTTTGTGCACAAGAAATGGTGAGAAGTTTGGCTGGATTTTGAAGACTAATCTTTTCTCTCCTCATTTTAGTATTTTATCTTGTTATCTTGTTTAGAAGCCATAGCTTGAATTCACTTGCATCTTTAGTTAGATTGCTCAGCTGTTGGTAAGCCACATACCCATCTTGTGCGGCGGTCTTTGTCATTTCATCTCGGTTAAGCTTGCCTCTGAATTTTCTCTTTCTTTGTAGATTTAATTTTCATTGTTGCTTAGAGTTCTTAGTTCATTCATTATATGCCTGGTTAGCTTTATTCAAAGCCACATATCCAGTTGTTCGGTGTCATTATTTTATCCAATCCATTGGAATAGAATAGCTTAGGAAGCCATTAAAGTTGCAGGTTTTGCTCTTCGAATAAGATAGTTATGGGTTCTGGTGCATTATGTTGCATGACTTGCAATAAAATCCCGCTAGGAATCGCATAAGCCAAGCTCTGTACTCTTGCGTTGTCCCTCTCCAACTCACATTTTATGTCTGCATTCCGAGGTTGTCCTTGTCCTAAAATCTACTCTATCGGTGCTGCAGCATTAAACACTTTTTGGATCCACGTGAACACGAAAGAATGAGGAGATCATGCACCGAGGGGACAAGATCACACACACCATCGGATTCGCCACTGTTCTGCGGAATCTAGGTTTTAACTTTCAAAGTTCTAGTTAGAATCATATCAAATAAAGTAGATAAATTGCTTCATTTCAGTAAATTCTATTCTCGATATTGCCAGGGAAGCTATGAGGATTGATAGTTTCGAGAAACTATGATTCACTCCTCACTTCGAGGTAGGATCGAAATCTTGAAGATAAATTAGGCGAGCTATTTTATTTATTTAGAATAATTCTACAAATCGTATAGACAAATAAATATACTTGGCTATCTTTGTTTGTTTTAAATATTAGTTTGTTATTATTCTAGATACGCTTAAAATAGTTTGCTTTCTTAAAATTGTCAAAATATTTCTTAGAAGAATAAAAAAGTTATATATATGTTAGATTTAGTCCACGTATTTAAAATTTGCTTCATTACGCTTAGATTTACATTTTGCTTTCGTATGACAATCACGGGACCTCGGGAGCCCAGGGAATATATTTTGAGCCAATCGTGCCTCAACCAAACATCATCACAGCAATAGTTGACATAGACAAAAATCTCGAAATACAAGTATTCCGAACAACCACGAGATTTCAATGATCGGTTCTCGATTAAGAGGGTTAAACATAGAAGACGACCAAGCACACACGTTTTGGTCGAACCAACCAAACTACAGATTGACTTAGGTAAAGCACTCACATGACTCAGAAGGGTTCGAAAGAGAACAAACCTTTGGTTGTGATCCTTTAGTCCCACAGACCCAGGTGCGGGAGACACTCTCACGTAGATATAGACACCGGTTTGAGGATCCAAGTTGCGAGAACGCTGTGAGATATTACGAGAAAATCACACAATTATTGGTCCTAAACATAGAAGCTGAGAAAGTATATGATTATTGGATACTAGGAATCAGGACTTGATTCTACGTATGACCATAGCTGGCCCACAACAAACACGAACCTACGGTTGTGATCCAAAAATCCCGCAACCCAACGAATCCATAAGAGAATTAGATATAGACATTGGCCTACGCACACTAGTATTTCAGTCCACTCCACTTCCACCTATTATCATCGAACAATTGTCCTTACTAGATATAGCGGCTAACGAAGCTAGAGAATTCTGGACTAGGCCAGAGAATCGTCCATAGAGTCAATTATATTTACCATTCACCATATGACCCTATCCGGAGAAAGATACGAAACTATACCGGGTCATTTTCCACGTATTCCACAACCCATAGATCGAATCACGCCAGAGCTTGATATTGATTGGAGCCTTCGAGTAGTCATCCTTGCCGATCGATCTATCACGCCAGTCCAGGTTAGAAGGGCCTTCTTTGCCTTAGATTCGCAGATTCCATTAGTGCGCGTCGAAGACATTAGACTGCCTAACTAGTCTGTCCATATACCACCCATATTCCATCCCCACCGGCTGTCTCGGCACGACCTCGGGAGGTCGGGTACATGGAAGAGTCACTTGTAGATTCCCACACTCGCGTGTCGCTTTTAGCGTCACGGTGAACATTGGTAAATGTTGTTCACTTAAGGCACTGAAATTTTTATGCATTATTAAAGAGATACTCCTATGTGATCGTGTACTCTTATGATGATTTGAAGTCATTTTATCCACATTTAATGCACCATTTTATTCCCTAAAGCTTGATGTGAAGGATTTCTGTCAAAAGCAAAGGCATTACAATCCAAAGATTTCTAGAACTATCTCACAAGAGGTTGAAAATATACTCAATTCCTACATCATATTTCCCATCCAGCACTCAACATGGATTTCTAATATTGTACTAGTGAGGAAGAAGAGTGGTGAGATGCCCATCTGTGTGGACTTTCAAAATCAAATCGAGGCCTCTCTAAAAGATAATTACCCTTTATCGGTCATGGACCACAACTTACAAGTGGTTAATGTTATCCATATTTCACCCCCGTGCCAATTATTGGATCAACCATGATTTTGCATAGGAGGAAATAGAGTCAAAAGGCGGACATAAAAGGGATTCAAAATTGGCTAAGTATAAAGGTGCAAGCGGAGAATGCCAAGTGCTATTATGACGCTAATTCAAGGGGTGAATAGAGAAAATATTTCTAAACAAATGCCAAACTTCCATGTGTCCTAGGGGAAAGCGAGGCCATCGAGAGAAAAGTTGGTTCTTTTCCCCTTGCTATCTCAAAAGGGGTAAAAGTTGTAAAATGGCCCGCAACTCCACCCAAGGAAAAAGTCAGCATTTGGGCTCGAGTCAAAGCCAAAGTGGGGAATCAAAGGAAAGGGAAAAAGATAAATTGTGGACCCATAGGCCTGATTTTTGTTCCAATCTGGCTGCCACGTGTCCCATATCAAAAGGGGACCCATTTTTCAAGTTTTTTCCCACTCTGTATGAACTCGATACAAAATTTGTAGGGGCATATCTTTCGACTCGGGCTCAAACTATTGCAAATCGATCTTTGTTGGAAAAATCTCAACCTCGCCCATGCCATGGAGGTCTGAAACTTTAATTTTGAGGAGGTTAGGTGAAGGAAAATGGAAGAAACATCTTCGTGATTTCAATACGAGATCTTATTGTCTTAACAACCAAATTAGATTTGATCTGTTTTACCTTTTCCTCTTCCTCCAAGGCACCAAACCAAGGATCGATGCAGTAAAGATAGATTTGGGGGTAGATTTTATCAGAAGCATTAACAACAGTGGTTGAGTTCGACCTGCTTTTCCTGCTTCTCTCTCTCTCTCTTTCTTCTCTCTGATCGAATCTATAAAAATGGGGGCAAGATTCATTGTAAAGGGTTGGACATTCTTTGTTTTGCAGGCTCCCTTCTCCTTCTAGCAAAGGGATCTATGGGGTTCAGGCCTTCTATCAAAATTGCATTACATTTCTGCCTCTTGGCTACTTTGTAATGGACTGTATCAATCTACAAAGCAATAAAACACATATGTGATCAATTTTAGATCCTTTCTTATCTCTTTTGCTTTCATCTGGTCTCCCATTACATATCTAGCTATCTGTGCTTGTTTATTGTATGCATTTTGTTGGTTTGTGTCTATTAGCAAAATAAGTGTTCATCATTCCTTTGGTGCATCACCTGGTAGTTTAGTCATTTCTTATTTCTTATACTCTTTTATCCTGATATCCTTGGCAAGTTTTAGACTAAGTATAGAGATAAAACCTCTGCAAGCTCCCACATATGCACCTGAGCAGAGGAATAAGGAACCATCCTTTAATCTAGAGAGCTTTTCCATTTTGTAAGGGCCCACGCCTTGGGGAAAGTTCCATGTTATGCAATCACACCAAATGACCCTGCCTTAGAAAAGAAAACCTATAGAACTCATTTAGGGTCTTTGTGATTTCACACTAACAATTTTGGCATGCCCAGTGGGACTAAGAAGTCTCCATCTTATTACAGTAGGGATTGATGTACACTTGTTGTGATTCTGGATTTTAATAAGCCTCAAAATTATACACCTAGCGACTCCAAAAGAAACAAATCTACTTGGTTTTAATAGCCCAAGCTTGGGAGATTCATGAGAAAAACCCAATCTAGAGCAAGGAAAGAAGGTATATTTGAATACTTGCGTCTATCCCTAGGTAGAGAAAGGAGAGGAAGAAGAGTTCAGAGGTCTCCATCTCCACCAAGCATAACCTTTTCAACACCTCCACCTGCAAGGCCTTTCTTTCAGTCTACAAGGATTCTTAGGCCAATTAGAATGGCACAACCAAATCCATATGTCAACTTCACTTTGGAAGTAGTCCACTTGCCTTGAATGCACAAAAAAAGTTCTAATTGCAGCATTAAAGAGCATCCCATATTTCACTGGGGAAAATCAAACTTCTCTAGTGAACATGTCCCGAGATATTGAAAATGTCTATACAATCCATTAGAACCATGAGATGGACATTGCAGTCAAGTTTCTCGCCTCTTTATTCAAAGGGAAAGCTTCACAATGGTTCAAGAGTCTTGAAGCAGGATCTATCTAGAATTGGAACCAGCTGTGCACGGCTCTTCACAATCAGTTTAGGGAAAAGGTGATAACTTGTTTTTTTATACCAACTAAAAACAATCAAGAGAGCCTCCATGAGTAGGTGACAGACTTCAACCTCAAATTCCAGCCCAGACTGGGATAGGATTCCAACAATAGTAAATCCCACTAATGAAGGTGCCTTCCTATACTTTCTTAGGGCTTTAAATTCTGATATTTCTCTGATGATTCAGTCAATCGGGGGCACTACATTACCTGCAGCCTATAGCCTCTCTATAGGGGCTGAAAACCATTTGATTCAAACTGGAAAGATCACTCCTAGGCCATCCATGCCTCTATACCCTGAATTAGGAAGCCCATATACTAGCCAAGCACCTACATTAGCTACTATACCCACCCCTAGGAGTCAAAGCTCAGCTGAAGCTTCCACTTCATCATATAATACCTCTAAAGAGATTCAGGAAGTGATGAAGCAACTTCAGAACTTTGGGAATGAGCTAGTGACCATCAAAAGACAACAAGCTCAGAGTTCCAGGTCATACCAGCCCCAGGATCAATATCAAGCTAAACCCAAAGGTGTCGTAAAATAGGCCACCACCTAAGGCCAGTAAACAAGAGCTAGAACCAAGGACAATCCCAAGTTGCTAGACCTTTTAGGCCGTATGATCCTAACACATCTTCAACATCAAGAGAATTGGTCCTAGCACAAAACAATATGGCACATGAATATGATTGGTGTTTTCCATGCGATCAGCCACATAACCAATCAACGTGCTTTAATGGAACTCTAAATCAAGCCTTGATGGTGTAAACTAGTATGGTGCTACAAGAACCTAGCCAAGAGGAAGATCAGTAACAAAGATTTTAACAAGGTGGGCCCCCAAACGAGACTATGCTTACTAACCGGCAAGTCGAAGACTTACGTGGGATAAATCGGTTCCTTCTCAAAGTGTAGTTGCCAATACATGGTCCAAAAAGAGAAGTATTGGAGAGGTTTAGCCACTAAATTTAGGTGACCCTCAATCTTCCATCACTCCATAAGGTCCTAGTGTTCCAAGTGCAACTCCAAACATAAATAACCAATCCAAGCCACCTCCCAAACCCAGTCAAGCACCGGTTGTCACAGCCCATGTGTAAGAGATAAATGTGTCTAGGAAGGGGCAGCAAAAGGACATCACATTCAATATTATTAAGTAGATGAAAAGGACAAGTGTGAATATTTCACTATGGGATTAACTTGGTCATTCCAAGGCGAGAGGATCATTGCATTACCATTCATAATTGGTCAAGTTCAAATCAACCCCTAACCAACAAGAAAGAGTACTTGCTAATGTAGTTCACTGGGAGGAACCATAAAGAACAATAAGGTAAAAACTTGAGACCTCCTCCTTCTATGTCCCATTGATTATTGGAGACAAATTGGTGCATGATTGTATGATTGATTAAGGGGCTAGTAGTTCTATGATGCCCAAAAAAATAGTTGATCAGTTGGGTCTCCAATATGAGTTCATCTCTAGAGGAGTAGTCCAATTAGATGGGACAACAATTACTACTATGGGAATCATCAAGGATCTAAGTGTCACTCTACATGCTTTCCCTAATGTGACTATTTTGCAAAACATGTCAATCATAGACTTGCCACCACTTTTTCCTTTATGTCATCTAGGGAATTCACTACCAAAATTAGAGGCTACCTATCTATTGATTGGTCACATATGCTCTTTAGGACAAGGTATGGAGCAAAGGCCATAATCAGATTTGAACCTATTTCTGATTATCATATTGAATCCTATGTACCTATCCCAATCAACGCCAATTGCTCATCTTTTGATCAAGAAGACCTCCTAAGCACTTCTGAAGAAAATACCAAGGTGGGATGTATCCCAGACTTGACTCTCGATGATTGGGCCAAAAAATCCATGATTTTGACCCCTATAGGGAGATGGAGGAATTTGAGATAGGTGTCTATTGCCTACATGAAGAGAATCAACCTCTTCCTGACCTAATCAAGCCAGAATACAAGGATGAAAATGAGGTATGGCAATTGTTCTTTGATGGCTCAAGGAGTAGACAAGGAGCTAGAGGAGGAGCCATGATTGTGTCCCCTAGAGGTATGAGATATTATTTAGCCTTCAGATTCCAGTTTTCTTGCTCAAATAACACTACTGAATATGAGGCTTTAGTCCAAGGTCTTCATTGGGCAAGGAAGCTAGGAATCAAGAACTTGCAAGTATTCGGTGATAGTGAACTGGTTACCAATCAAGTCAGAGGACTAAATGCTATCAAAAATGACCTACTCAAGAACTACAAGAGTAGGGTATGGGATCTCATGGAGGATTTTGAGGCCTTCAACATTGTGTCCATACCTAGGAAGGAGAATGAAGCTGCTGATAGACTTACAGAAGTCGGGGCAACATTTGATGTGGTTGACACCATCAAAAGAGGTAAAGAACAACCACATATCCATGTGGTTATGAGGCCAACAATGCCGGATAATAATACATGTTGGTAGGTGTTTGAGAATGATCAACATATCATTAAATTTTTGCAAGAAGAAGTTGAATTCTCGGCAGAAGCCGAGTAGACTAGAGCAGCAATACGGGAATCGAGATAGTACAACCGCAAAATAAGCTTCCCAAAGGCTTACTGACACTAGAATCTATTTTCAATCCTAATGATTAGTTTAGAAAGGAGAAGGCTAACATGTAGATCAAAGGAGAAGATTCAGATTAAATCCCAAGTTGGAGAAGACAAAACACTTCAAATTGGAAAGATGGCCACCGAGTAAGAAAGGTATGAATTCATACAAATTTTCCAAGAATTTCCTGATGTGTTTGCTTGGAGTTATGAAGACCTAAGAGGGTTCAATCCCAAGCTAGCACAACACACAATAGAACTAGATCTAGCTGCTCAGCCCATCAGGCAGAAGTAGAGACCAATCAACCCACATATTGAGCCTCTAATGAAGAAGGAGCTAAATAAACTAATAGATGAAAGCATCATATTTCTAATCAAACACTCAAGCTGGGTTGTAAATCTGGTCCCAATCAGGAAGAAAAATGGAGAAATTAGGTTGTGTGTTGACTTCAGGATTTGAATAGAGCCTCCCTCAAAGACCACTACCCACTCCCTTTAATGGAGTAGATATTGCAAGTAGTGTCTGGTGAAAGGTTCTCCCTCCTAGATGGCTACTCAGGGTACAACCAGATCATGGTGAAAGAAGATGATCAATTCAAAATAGCTTTCACTACCAAATGGGGCACCTATGCCTACAGGAAAATGCCATTTAGATTATCCAATGCGAGCCACTTTTCAAAGGGAAATGGATATGGCATTCAAGGGATGGATCAACAAAAATGTGTTGATCTATCTAGATGACATTACAGTGTTTTCAAAGAATGTACTAGACCACCTTTCCCATCTAAGGCAGGTCTTCCAATGATGGAGGAGTTTTAGGGTGTCACTAAACCCCAAAAAATGCATATTCTTGGCCCATGAAGGAAAGATTCTAGGCCATATTGTATCAAAGGAAGGATTGGAAATTGACCCGAGAGAGTTCAAGCAATAAGAGCATTGTCATTTCCAAGTCACAAGAAGGCTCTTCAAAGCTTCTTGGGAAAAATCAATTTTGTCCACATGTTTGTTCTAAAATTTTCTGCCCTTGTTAAGCCAATAACGTTGATGTTGAAGAAGATCTTAACATTCAGGTGGAAAAATGAAGGAAAATAAAGTTTTGAGGCTATTAAAGAAGCCATATCACAAGCCCCAACTCTTATGAACCCATATTTTTCCAAAGACTTCATATTGTATGCCTTTGGTGGCAGCAACACAATTTCTACAATCTTGGTGCAACAGAACAAAGAAAGTATAGAACAACCAATTGCTTTCTTCAACCATAGTCTAGAATATTATGAGGTGAGGTACTCCTTCATTGAGAAGTAGGTCCTGGAGGTAATTAGAGGATTGAAGAAGTTTAAGCATTTGGTTTCAAACAACAAAATCCAACTATTGGTCTCCCATGCAGGGAGTTAAATAATTCCTTCTCAACAAGGACCTGAATGAAAAGTGTGCAGGATGGATCACCTATGTCATGGAATATGACATTGAGATCAAGGTCACCAAGATGGTCCATAGGAAGGGGTTGTGTGAACAACTAGCCTCGAGTCAGCAAGATGAAACAGAGAGGTGAAAAGGAGGTTGTTCTTGTTCTACAATATGAATAGGCCCATGTCCTCATGGGATGGGTAAAGAAAAAGGATACATTTGAGGTTACAGAGCCATCCCATATGTCCTTATTAATAGTGTCTTGTTCAAAAGAGACATCAATGGCATTCTCCTGAGATGCATTGAGACAGATTAGGTGGAGAGAGTGCTACAAGAATTCCATGTTGAAGCAGCTGGAGGCCATTTTGCTCCAAGAGTGATAGCACTCAAAATCATGAAAGCAAGATATTATTGGCCCAGAGTGTTTAGTGACTGCTACACATGGATCAAAAGGTGTAAGAATTGTGCATTCTTCAAAGGCAAGGAAAGGCTAGCAACACTTCCATTGCACCCAATCTCATTTGACCAACATTTCATGCAATGGGGATTGGAATTCATTGGATTCATCAATCCAAACTCAAGCCAAGGTCACAAATGGATCCTAACAGTGACAGATTATTTCACCAAATGGATCGAGGTAGTGGCACTCAAGGAAGAAAATGAGTCTAGTATCCTAGATTTCTATGAAGGGATATTGACTAGATTTGGAGTGCCATCCACCATCATATCAGACAATGCATTAGCTTTCATAGGTTCCAAGATCACAGGATGGGCTGTTAAGAATGGGACTTATTTGAGTACTTCATCAAACTATTACCCTCAAGGTAATGGCCAAGATGAGTCCACAAACAAAAACCTGCTAAAGATCATCAGAAGAACTCTTCATCGAATCGGAGGACCTAGCAAACAAAGCTCAAAATAGACTTATGGGATGATAGAATAATGCCCAAGAGATCTACGAGCAGCTCTCCATTTAATCTTGTCTATGGGAAAGAGGCAATGTTGCCTATATCACTTGAGTTTCCAGCATTGGATCTTGTGAAGAAACTAGATATGTTTGAATTTGGACCAATGGAGGATAGGTATGCAGAGATGATAAAATTAGAAGAAACCAGAGAGCATGATATTCAAGCAATAGAGAAGAATCAGGCTTCGATCAAGAAATGCTTTAATAAGAAGAAAAAAGCAAGGCCCTTCTAGGAAGGAGACCTGGTTTTGAAATGGGATGCAAATCGAGAAAACCGGAAGGCATTCCAAATTTGATGCCATCTAGAGTGGCCCCTATATGATCACAAGATGTAAAAGTAGCAATGATTTCCATTTGTCTACATTGGAGGGTTAAGAGTTACTGATTCCAGGTAAATGGGATCTATCTTAAACACTGTTACTAATAGGGAGTTCTCACCCCCATACATATTAGTTTAGTTTTCTCTTTCCTCTAAGTTCTTATGTAAATTATCTTCTTGTAGTGTAGATTTCTTTTCTCCTAAGTGCTTTGCACACTCTGCATGTTCCATTTGGAGCATGTATGATTTCAAATTTTGTATATAGTGTGGTGTTGTTTTGTTGCTCTCATGTAGTGTTTGGACTTGGCATTTGGTCAAGATTAGTTTCAGTTCTAATGGGTTTCCAAGTGGCCCAGGGGTTAGTTTTCAAAGTTTAGATCAGTAGCAGGCTATCACTCATGACTCCATGCCCAACGGATATGACAAGGCAATTGGTCTTTTCATCTAGCGGCAGAAGATACCCCTATGAGTCACCAAATTGTTATCCATATTTCACCCCGTGCCAAATATTGGATCAACCACGATCCCGCATAGGAGGAAATAGAGTCAAAATGCAGACAGAAAAGGGATTCAAAATTGGCTAAGTATAAAGGTGTAAGCGAGAGAATGTCAAGTGTCAGTATGGTGCTAATTCAAGGGTGAATAGAGAAAAGATTTATAAATGAGCACTAGACTGTCGTGTGTCCCAGGGGAAAGTGGGTCGTCGGGAGAAAATTTGGTTATTTTCCCTTGCTATCTCAAAAAGGGGTAAAATTTGCAAAATGGACCTCAACTTCACCCAGGAAAAAGTCTTGGGCCCGAGTCAAAGCCAAAACGAGGAATCAGAGGAAAGGGAAAAAGATAAATTGTGGACCCGTAGGACTGATTTTTGTTCCAATCTAGCTGCCACATGTTTCGTATCGAAAGGGGACCCATTTTTCAAGTTGTTTTCCCACCCTCCTATACAAACCTGATACAAACTTTGAAGGGGCATATCTTTCAACTCAGCGCTTGAAATATTGCAAATCTGATGTCATTGGAAAAATATCAGCCTCACCCATGCCATGGAGGTCTGAAACTTTAATTTTGAGGAGGTTAGGTGAAGGAAAATGGAATAAACGTCTTCGGGATTTCAATGCGGGATTTTCTTGCCTCAACAACCAAATCATATTTGATCTTTTCACCTTTTCCTCTTCCTCCAAGGCTCTGTACTAAGGATTGATGCGAGAAAAAGATGGATTTGGGGAATATTTTATCAGAAGCATTAACAACAGTGGTTGAGTTCCGACCTACTTTTCCCACTTCTCTCTCTCTTTCTTCTCTTTGATCGAATGTATAAAAATGGGGGCAGGATTCATTGTAAAGGGTTGGACATTCCTTGTTTTTTAGGCTCCCTTCACCTTCTAGCAAAGGGATCTATGGGGTTTAGGCCTTCTATCAAAATTGTGTTACATTTTTGCCTCTTGGCTACTTTGTAATGGACTATATCAATCTACAGAGTAATAAAACACGTATGTGATCGATTTTAGATCCTTTCTTGTCTCTTTTGCTTTCATCTAGTCTCCCATTACATATCGGCTATCTATGCTTGTTTATTGTATGTATTTTCTTGGTTTGTGTCTATTAGCAAAATAAGTGTTCATCATTCCTTTAGTGCATCACCTGGTAGTTTAGTCATTTCTTATTTCTTATACTCTTTTATCTCGGTCTCCTTGGCAAGTTTTAGACTAAGTATAGAGATAAACCCTCTACAAGCTCCCACACATGCACATGAATAGAGGAATAAGGAACCAACTTTTAATCTGGAGAGATTTTCCATTTTTCAAGGGCCCACGCCTTGGGGAAAGTTCCATGTTATGTAATCACACCAAATGACCCTGCCTTAGAAAAGTAGACTGTAGAACTCATCTGGGGTGCTATGATTTTTCACTAACGATTAAATGTTTATAAATTATGTACGTGTTGGATGGATACTCAAGGTATAGTAAAATTGAGGTTGTTAAGGAAGATCAATTCAAGACTGCCTTCACTACCCCATGGAGCACCTTCACCTAACATCACATTCAATTTTGGCACGATCAATGCAAGTGCAACCTTTCAATTGGTTGTGGACTTGGAATTCAAATACTTGAAGGGGAAGTGCATTATATTATACCTTAATGATCTAATTATGTACTCCAAGAAAAGAGGTGAACATCTACAACAACTTGAACAAGTATTGATTCATTGTAGGAGGCATCATATATCCTTGAACCCAAATAAGTCCATATTTTTATCTACTAAGGAAAGCTCCTTAGTCACATTGTGAGAAAAAAAGGGCACTAATATTAATCTGGAGAGGTTAGAGGCTATCCAAATATTATCTCTTCTATCATAGCCAGAGTGCATTCT
Organism: Taxus wallichiana var. yunnanensis; assembly: GCA_018340775.1. Classification (NCBI taxonomy): domain Eukaryota; kingdom Viridiplantae; phylum Streptophyta; class Pinopsida; order Cupressales; family Taxaceae; genus Taxus; species Taxus wallichiana. Next base: position 550,236,454 of record CM031234.1, read on the forward strand.
ATCTTTGGTAAGTTCAACTTATTGAGAAGATTTGTACCATATTTTGTAGACCTCACAAAGGATATTGTTAATATGATGAAACCAAAATAATCCTTCAAGTGGAACAAGTGGGCTAAAGAATAGTTTGTTCCATAAAATTTTCCATTTCCAAAGCACCTACTCTAGTACGCTTGGACTTTAATAAGGAATTCATCCTTTACTGGTATTTCTTTGAGCATACTATCTTGTCATCATAGTGCAAGAAAATTAAGAAGAAGTATAGTCACCCATTACCTTGATGTTTTCCCCTCGAAGGTGTATGAGATCAATTACTCTCGACATGATAAACATGCTTCAGCATTGGTAAGAGCATTAAAATTTTTCATATTCTACCTTTTGAATTCCCATGTTGTGGTTATGGTCCCGAGCCTAGAAGTTAAGTCAATCCCGATGTAGAAAAACCTAAGGGAAAAAAGAGGAAATTGGGTTTCAAAGGTGTAGGAGTATGATCTGGAGATCAAACCCTCCAAACTGGTGTGAGAGAATGGACTCTGTGAGCTTCTTTCTCAAGAAAAGTGGTAAGTTTGCTCAAATTATTACAATTGATTGATCAAGGACCTCCCCTTGTGTTTTTGTGAGTACAACTAATCCATGGTATGTTGATATAGCTTACTTCTTGACCTATGGATATTTCTCCCATGGTATTGATCAAAAGAAAAGGATAACTTTTCACCTTAGAATACTGAAAGTATGTCATATGGGGGAATGTTCTATCAATAAACCATAGACGACATATTCTTGAGATGCATAGAGGAGGAGTAACAAAAGAAGATCATCAAGGAATATATCACGATCAAGCATGCAGAGGCCACTTCTCTACAATGGTAATAACACAATATCTTGAGAGGTGGTTATTATTGTCCTAATATATTTCACGATGCATACAAATGGGTTGGGAAGTATGACCCATGCCAACAGTTTGTAGAAGAGGCTTTACTTCTCTACCACTCGGCTCGTGATCATTGAAGAACCATTTAAATAGTGTGGTCTTGATTTCATTAGTGTACTAAATACTCAATCTAGCATTAGTGTACTAAACCCATCCTTTTTACTGAAAGTAATATCCCTTTCTATTGTGTGTGTTCTCCCTTTCCAATTTGTTGTGTTTCTTTTATGTTGTGTGTGTGTGTGTGTTAGTCCATTCATATTTGTTTCTTGTAATAAGGACTATTTTGGCCAATGGATAAGGAACTAGTCTTCTCACCAAAGAGAAATTTGAGGTTATTTATTGCCCCTTGTGGTAAAATTTCCCTATGTAAGATCCAAGTGTCGTCATGTTTTTTGTAAGACAAAAATTCAAAACTTGAGCCATGACAACTAAGCCAAATGTGAAAATTTGCTTCAAAATCTCCTTGAACCCCTCTCTTGGCCAATTTTCCTTTCGTGTCATGATCATCCCAACCTTGTAGGTCCTCCCAATATTTTTAACGGGCATTATAAAGTTTTTTATTTGATGTAACAAGGTCATTCCTTTCATTTAGTAAAGTACTTTTGAAGACTAGTTCTCTATCAGGCCTAGAAAGGCCAATTTTGGCCATTTCGAGGAAGGTATGCATCTTCCGGGAAGGTTCCAAAAGATCATAATATTCTTATGGTGGTATTAGATATCCAATAATGTGTTCTAAGTTCTTTACTAATATTTAGGGTAGATTTTATGGTTTAGGGATAGTATGTGCAAAAGTGGGTTTTCAGGTTCAAGAATGAATGGTCAAAATATGAACCTAAACTTCTGCAGATGATTCCATGAGATCCATAAGGATTTATAATTTAAAAAATTAGGAAATGGAAATATTATAGAATCCTCTTCATGATGGAAGAATCATATTTTACACAAGACCTAAGGATTTCTCAAGGCATCTCAACTTTTATAGGTGCACCTTGTTGTCTTGATAAATAAATGGTTTTTTTTTCATTTCGTAGAATTATTTTATGAAACCTATTCCATTAATCTTGGAAGGTTCCTTGGATTCATAATTATATAACACTTCACCTAAAAATACCTTTCCAAGCTCCAAGAACAAATTTTTCAAGTCTTCTCTAGTGTAGAGTATGTTGATCCCATACTTAACCATTTGTTTAACACCACATGTCAAGATTTAGATCCTGGCATTCATTTTTTTCCCTCTTGTCCCTTTCCTAAGGTTAAATATGGTCTAAATTAGTTCCCAATGCAATCCCCCTCTATGGTCCTCCATATGACCTTCTCTTGCTCCGTCGGGTGCTTAAGCGCTAAACTAATCTTCCTCACCTGCTGGAACGAATCTTATCGCTTGGAAAAATATTAATCCAAGCACCCATTTATGTCCCTCGCGTCCCTTTTCACCAATGGGATTGAGTGGATAAAAATTATTTCCCCCATTCAATCCTCCTTTGTTGTTCTCCATGAGATCATTTTTCCAACCCCCGGGTGTTTATCTAGCTAACCCCTATCATCTGCTCATTGCACCTCATGATGACACTTGTAAATATATTACTCCAAGCACCCATTTGTATCCCTCTTGTACCTTTTAACCAATTATATGTAGGGGAAATAAATGATCACCCATGATCAGCTCATGAAACTCTAGTTTTTAACCGCACTCATCTGCCATTGAATTGGATTTAAATTGCAGAGCTACTGAGAAAGACACAAAGTAAACTTGACTTGTTTTAAAGTGGGTTTGATTGCATAGTTTTACCCCTAATCCATTAGAGCTGATGTAATACCTATAATAACATGAAAAAACCATAGATATGTTTCCAAAAATGTGTCAAAATAGCCATGACCATGGAAATGAGGATTTCTTCATAACTTTTCAACAAAAAAGCTGAATCAAATGAAATTTTCTTAGAAGAATCTCCTCCCATGTGCATGTAAAAACAAATTTACTACATATCAAATGATTATCTAGGTTATTTAAAACATCAAACCTGAAACCCTAACCCTAAAATTTTCTTTTTCAGTTTGCAAGAGTTTCATGGAAGGATTACTATAAAAATTGGAGCACATGATCCCGATGCGAGAGCGAATCTAATGAGGTTGTTTTCATTGAAAAGACATTGGTAATTGAACATTATAAAAATATAATTTATTAGTGCATCCATGTACTAAAAATAGTAAATCTCCTGAAATAGCAAGCTCACACTACTCATAACATTTAAAAACAAGAAAACAACAAACTAGGCAAAATATGCAACTTTCCCAAAAAAATAGTTTAAAAAAACAACCTATTAAAAATAGAAAAATTTTAAAATAGTAAAGAATCATAAATGGAGGTGAATTAAGTGTGCTAGGATCTTTAAAAGACAAAATTTGAAAAAAAAAAAGGAAAAATCCTAAAATAAAATCTCCTAACCCCACTGCGCAAAAATAGAAAGTTTTAGATTCTAGTGCAAAAAGTCGTTAGCTTCATTTTCATTCGTCTTGCTTATTTTTGAGTCTTGAAGTTAAAATTATCTTGAATGAAACTTGTTTTGATATTAGCCATAGAGTACCCATGTTTGGGTGATAGTGATGTTGCTCACATGGACCCAGGAGGACCTAAAAATACAATGCTTGGAGGATTGAGAGAGACACTGTCAAGGAAAATATCTTCTAAAGTTGATTTTTTGAAACTAGAGGAAATCCTTTGTCAATCTGATTGTAGAATTTATGATAGCATGTACTCAACACTATGATCCAAAATCCATGATTGTGATGGCAAGCGATAATTCCATACTTGCGGTGTTCACCCCAAAAGGCATTTCACAATGTATGTAGATTCTGACTAGCAACAAAATGGTCATCATCTCAAAATAATTTGCATCTGATGAGTGTTCAAATATTTATTCCCATCTCCAAGGCCTCAAACTAGTATCATGGTTGAGACAAAGAAGGAAACCCTCACATATGCCAAAAAAATTGTCTAGGAGTGAGTTCCATGAGGGTTACTCAAATGGAATCATATTGTTAAGTAGGGTGATGGGAAAAGAAAAAACAAAGGAATTTCAAAATTGGATGGAACAATTCATCCTCGTTATCACTAAGGGGAATTAGATAGTTGATTGAGGAAAAATCATAAGTGATAACATACACCGCTAATTTCTCTAGTTGCGAGATCACAAAGATGTTCACACCGACATCATATCGATTGTGTGCTCTTGTGAACACAAGACCATTTAAATGACTGAATCTTTCTCGGAATATTTCTCATAAGGCCCCAACTTATGAAAGGTACCTATTATCCATATTTTCCCCGGAAAAATATCGATCAGCCACGACCCCCTTTGGGAAGGAATAAGAGAAAACACATCTAAACCCTACAAACAGGTCACAGAAGAACTCAACAATGGAGTGGCGGGGCCTACAAGAGACTAAACAACCCTATGCAAGAAGAAAGAGAAGAAATGGCTCTATCGAGTGGATCTGTGTCTTAAATTTATTTTACGGGTTACTTGTGGGCTCAAAAATAGAATAGTAGGGTTCGGAGAAAGAAGGAGCGGTGTCTCGAAGAAGAAAGAAGCAAGAAAAATAAGAAATGACAAAGATCTGAAGTCTTTGGGCTCAAAACAGTTTAAAACGAGTCCAAAAATCGGATAAGTATGGAGGAGGCAGCGGAGAGAGCCATGTGTTGGCACAGTGCTTCTCCAAAGTTGAATCTAAAAGGGAATCTCAAACGAGCACCAGGCTTCCACGCGTCCAGAGCCCCAAAAATTTTGCACGGCCATTGAATAGTCTTTGACAAGACAAGAAGGTGCTAGGTGTCGGCTCAACGCAAATCCAAAGAGGGAGCCCAAGGTGGAGAATCAAACTCACACCAGCCCTCCACGTAGAAAATGGTCAACCAAGGTCAAAAGGTGGATAGGGCGGGCCTCAAAAAAGGCTAAGTATATAAGCACCGGCAGGACTATCACATGTCCAGTGGTGCATCTCCAAGGATAGATCCAAAAGTGGAGGCTCAAACAAGTGCCACTTCACTACGTAGCCCAAGGCTTGAAAAGGTAAGAGGGAGGTCATTAAAAACTCCAAAGACACAGTGGAGGCTTCTAAGTGTCAACTCGGCGCTTATTCAAGTGAAAATTTTGATCAGGTGTTTCAGCAAGCATAGAGCCTCCACGCATCCAGTCTCAAAAAGGGGATAGAGCCACGTTGAATATTCAATGCATGGTGGCAAGCCAATGGAGAGTGCCAAGTGTCTAAATGGTGCTAACTCAAGGGCTGAATGAAGAGATTCTTTTCAAATAAGCACCGGACCATTTGCATGTCCTCGACCAAGAAATATGACCCCGCCGAGCAAAGGACATAGCCAAAAACATAGAAATTGAAAGGAGTTAGCAAAGGAAGCCACATGTCAGGCCCACGCCATATCAAGAGAAACATACGAGAGGCCACCCTCGGATAAGCACCAACCAACCACGTGTCCCATATTAAAGAGGGGGTTCATTTTTTCAAACTGGTTTTCCCACCCTTTTGTACGGACTCGATACAAACTTTAAAGGCACATATCTTTCGACTCAGGGCTCAAAATATTACAAATCTAAAACTGTTGGAAAGATCGTGGCCTCATCTACGCCATGGAGACCTAAAACTTTAAGTTTTTAGAGGTTATGTGGGAGAAAAATGGAGAAACGTCTTCAGGGCCATTAATGCATGATCTATTTTTCCCCAACAACCAGATCGGATTCAATCTACTCCGTCGTTTCCTCCTCCTTTGAGGTGCCAAATAAAAAATTGATGGATTCAAGACAAATTTGGGAGTAGATTTTGTAGGAGGCATTAATAGCAGTGGTTGAGCTTCAACTTGTTTTCCCACTTCTCTCTCTTTCTCCCTTTTGTATTGAATCTATAAAAGTCAAGTCAAAACTCATTGTAAAGGGTTGGACATTCTTTTGTTTTTGCGGCTCTCCTTTCCTTACGGTAAAGGAATTCGTGGAGTTCGGACCTTTCGTTTAAATTGTAAATACGTTTCCTTCCTCCTAGTTTGTTGTAATGCATTGTATCAATCTGCAGAGCAATAAAACACGTTTTTGATCAATTTTAGATCATTTCTCATCTCCTTTGCTCTCATCCGGTCTTTCATTATAAATTTGGTTATCTATGTTTGTTATTGTATGCATTTTGTTGGTTTGTGTCTATTAGCAAAACTACATGTTCATCATTCCTTCGGTGTATGACCTTATAGCTTAGTTTGATTTCTTATATTCCTTTTATCCTTGTCTCCTCGATAAAATTTATATTAGGTTTAGGAATAGGTCCTCTACAAGTTTCCACGTATGCACCTAAATAGAGGAATACGAACCAACATTTAATCTCGGAGAGTTTTTTCCATCTGCAAAGTCCCACACTTTGGGAAAAAACTCAATTTTGTGCGAATCACACCAAATGAATCTACTTAGAAAAGCGAGATCGGCGACTCATCTAGGGCGTTATGATTTCACACTAACATTTTTGGCACGCTCAATGGGACCAAGAAGTCTCCATCTTTATTACAGTAAGATTGATGTGCACTTACTATGATTCTAGCTTTTAAGAAGATTTTTAGAGCTGCACATCTGGCGACTCCAAAAAGGATAGAATCCATTGGTTTTAACGGTCCAAGTTTCCCAAGTTCATGAGAAGGATACAAAAAAGGTCAAGAATGAGAGAAGGAAAGTTTATACACCTACACTTGTCTCCGGATAGAAGGAGGAGGAAGAAGAGCCCAAAGGTCTCTATCTCCACCAAATAGAGCCTTATTAACACCTCCTCCTAGTAGGTCATTCTTTTAATCAAGAAGGGTGCTCACACCAATCAGGATGGCACACCAACAACCAAATCCTTATGTCAATTTCACTGGCAGAACCCACTCACTTTGAATGCACAAAATCTAGTCCCGGTGGCAGCATTAAAGAGCATCCCATATTTCATTGGAGAAAACCATACTTCTCCTAGTGACCATGTTCAAGACATTACAAATGTCTGTACTATTCATGAGATCACTGAGATGGACATTGCAGTCAATTTTCTAGCCTCTTCACTCAAGGACAAAGCTTCACAATGGTTTAGGAGCCTAGAAGTAGGATCTATTCAATATTGGGACCATCATGTGCACATGACTCTTCACAACCAGTTTGGAGAAAAAGGAGATAACTTATCCTTGCAGAAGTAGCATGGTGACAACAATCAAGAGAGCTCGAAATGAGAAGTTTCCGCAGATTTCAACCTCAAATTTGAATGGACCTGGGACAGGATTCCAGTAGTAGTAAAGCCCACTAATGAAGGTTCCTTCTTATACTTTCTTAGATCTTTAAATTAGGATATTGCTTTAATGACTCAGTCAATCAGGGGCACAACCTTACATGTAGCCTAGAGCCTTTCCATAGGATCTGAGAATCATTTAATTCATGCTAGAAAACTTTCCCCTAGGCCATCCATGCCTCTATACCCTGAATTAGGAAATCCAAGTACTAGCCAAGCACCCACAATAGCTCATATACCTACTCCCAGGAGTCAAAGTTCAATTGAATCCTCCACCTCATCATCTACCACCTCAAAGGAGGTTCAAGAAATTATGAAACGGCTTGAAAACTTGGGGAATGAGTTAGTAACCATCAAAAGACAACGAGGCTTAGATTTCTAGGCCATATCAGCCTCAAGCTTAGTATCAGGCTAGACCCTTATATCAGAAAAATAGACCACAAGCCTGCACTATAACTCAGAGTCAACACTAAGGACAACCTCAAGATACTATACCTTTTAGGGAATATGATCCAAACATAGCTTCAATATCAAGGGCATTGGTTCAAGCATAGAATAACGTGGCACAAGAATACGATTGGTGTTTCCCATGCAATTAGCCACATAATCAATCGATTTGCTTTAATGGTGAACTAAATCGGGATCGATGGTGCAAATCCTTGGTGTGTCATAAGAACCTATCCAAGAAGAAAATCAGTAGCAAGGAGCTCAGCAAGAGGGACCCCCAAGTGAAACTATGCTTGTCAATTGGCAAGCTGAAGACTTCTATGAAATGAATCAGACTCCTTCTCAAAGTATAGCTGCCAATACATGGTCTAAGAAGAGAAATATTTGAGAAGGACATTCACAAAACATAGGTGATCCTCAATCCTTCATTGCTCCACAAAGTATTGGCATTCAAAATACAACTCCCAATATGAAGAGCCAATCCAAGCCACCTTTCAAATCTACTCAAGTACCGATTGTAACGACTTATGTATAAGAGAAAAATGTGCCAAGGAAGGGGCAACGAAGGATAGATCATTTAATATCATTGAGTAAATGAAGAGGAAAAGTGTGAATATTTCACTATGGGATTCACTTTGGCCATTCTAGGGTGAGGGATCTATTGCGACTTCAATGCAAAATTGGTCAAGCTCAAATCAACCCCCAACCAAAGAAGATAAAGTGCTTACCAATACAACTCAACTTGGGTAAACCATCGAGAGAAATAAGGTAGGAACCTAAGACCTCCTCCATTCTATGTTTCATTAATCATTGAGGATAAATTGGTGCATAATTGCATGATTGATTCTAGGGCAAGTAGTTACGTAATGCCTAAACAAATAAGCGATCAACTGGGTCTCTAGTATGAAGTCATCTTTAGAGGGGTAGTACAATTAGATGGGACAAAAATGAAAACTGTTAGAATCATCAAGGATCTGAGCCTCACTCTACATATGCGCTTTGATGTGACTTTGTGATGCAAAACGTATCGATCATAGACTTGCCACCACATTTTGCATTGTGTTTTCCAGGGGACTTTACTACCAAAATTGTAGGCTACTTGTCTCTTGTTTGGTCATATATGCTCTTTAGAACAAGGTATGGAGTGAAGGCCACAATCAGATCCGAGCCCATAGTGGATTATCACATTGAGTCTTATGTGCCTATCCCAATCAATACAAATTGTTTAGCTTTTGATTAGGAAGACCTCCTAAACACTTTTGAAGTAGACACCAAGGTGGGGTGTATCCCAGACCTGACTCTCGATGAATGGGTGGTCAAAAGACATGCTTTTGATCCCTATAAGGAGATGGAAGAATATGAGCTAGGATTCTATTGCTTGTATGAGGGGAATCATCCTCATCTTGACATCATTAAGCTAAAACATAAGGATGATAATGAAGTATGGAAATTGTTCTTTGATGGCTCGAGAAGTAGGCAAGGAGCTAGAGGTGGAGCTATGATTGTGTCACCCCAAGGTATGAAATATTACTTAGCTTTCCATTTTCAGTTTGCCTGCTCAAATAACAACTGCGAGAATATGAGGTTTTGGTTCGGGGATTGCATTGGGCTTGAAGACGAGGAATTAAGAACTTGCAAGTGTTTGGTGATAGTGAACTAATTTCCAATAAAGTTAAGGGACAAAATGTTTTCAAGAATGACCTTCTCAAAATTTACAAGAATAGGGTATGGGATCTCATTGAGGATTTCGAAGCCTTCAACATTGTGTCCATACCTAGAAAGGAGAACGAAGCTACTGATAGGCTTGCAATAGTTGGAGAAACATTTGATGTGGTTGACAGCATCAAGAGGGACAAAGGACAAAAACATATCCATGTGGTTATGAGGCCAGCGGTGGTGCGAGATAACAACACATCTTTGGCAGTGTTTGAGAATGATCAATGAGATCATCATTTTTTTGCAAGAGGAAGCTGAATTCTCAACTAGAAATCAAAGTAGATTAGAGTAGTAATATGGAGATCAAATAGTGCAGTTGTATACAAAAAAGATTCCCAAAGGCTTAGTGACATTGGAGTCTATCTTCAATCCTAATTATTAGTTTCGAAAAGAGAAGGCTAACATACAGATCAAAGGAGAAGATTGATTCAATTCTAGGTGGAGAAGGAAAACCACTTCAAATGGGAAAAGTGGCTACCGAGCAAGATAGGTATGAATTTATTCAACTTTTCCAAGAGTTTCCAGATGTATTTTCTTGGAGCTATGAATAACTAAGAGGGTAAAATCTAGACCCAGCTATTAAGCCCATCGGCAAAAGTAGAGACCAATCAATCCACATATTGAGCCTCTGATGAAGAAAGAGATGAACAAGCTGATAGAGGCAAGTATAATATTTCCAATCAAACACTCAAGTTGGTTTTTAAACTTGGTCCCAGTCAAGAAGAAGAATGGAGAGATTAGGTTGTGTGTTGACTTTCGAGACTTGAACAAAGCTTCCCTCAAAGATCACTACCCACTCTCCTCAATGGAGCAGATCTTGCAAGTGGTGTCTAGATAAGAGAGATTCTCTCTCCTAGATGGCTACTTAGGGTATAACAGAATCATGGTGAAAGAAGATGATTAATTTAAAATAGATTTCACCACCAAATGGGGCACCTATTCCTATAGAAAAATGCCATTTGGATTGTCTAATGTCGAGCCACTTTCCAAAAGGCAATGGATATGGCATTGAAAGGGCTGATCAACAAAATAGTCTTGATCTATTTGGATGGCATTATTGTGATCTCCAAAATGCAACGAGACCACCTTTTTCACCTAAGCTAGGTGTTTCAAAGGTGTAGAGATTTGGGGTATCATTAAACCCTAAAAAATGCTTATTATTGGCCCATGAGGGTAGGCTTCTAGGCCATATTATGTCAAAGGAAGGTTTGTAAATTGACCCAGAGAGAGTTGAAGCAATACGAGCATTTCCATTTCCAAGCCATAAGAAGGATCTTCAAAGCTTCTTAGGAAAAATAAATTTTGTCTGCAGGTTTGTACCAAACTTTGCTGCCCTTGTCAAGACAATAACGTTGATGTTGAAGAAGAGTTTGGTTTTTAGGTGGATAGGCTGAAGGAAAGCGGTGTTTTGAGGCCATCAAAGAAGCCATATCACAAGCCCCAACTCTCGTGACTCCAAATTTTTCTAAGGATTTCATACTATATGCCTTTGGTGGCGATGACATGATTTTTGCAATCCTAAAGTACAATAGAACAAAGAGGATACTGAGCATCCAATTACTTTCTAAAGCCAGGACTAGAAGACTATGAAGTGAGATACTCTTTCATCAAAAAGCAATTCTGGCGGTGACCAAAGGATTGAAGAAGTTTAAGCATTTGGTTTCAAACAATAAAATCCAACTGTTAGTCTCCCATGCGGGGTTAAAGACTTCCTTTTCGTGAGGATCGAATGAAAAACGTGTAGGATGGATCACTCACATCATGGAGTATGACATTGAGATCAAGGTTACTAAGCTGGTCCGTGGGAAGGGATTGTGTGAAAAAATAGCCTTGAATCCATAAGGCGAAGCAAGTGGTGAAAAGGAAGTTCTTTTTTTTGCGAGAATAGTCAAGAGGAAGAAAATGAGGATGTGCCCACTCTTTGTTGGAATCAAAACATGGTGCACTTCCTTGAAATAGGCTTTGTGTCCTCCATCAATGAGTAAAATAAAAAGGATACATTTCAAACTATAGGCCATCCCATATGTGCTTATTGATAGCATCTTGTTCAAAAGGGACATCAATGGCTTTACATTAAGGTGTATTGGGACAAATAAAGTTGAGAGAGTGTTACAAGAGTTCCACGATGAAGCAATGGAGGCCATTTTGATCCACGAGTGACAACACTTAATATCATGAAGGCGAGGTTATTATTGGTCGAGGTGTTTAGTGATTCTTTATGCATGGATCAAAAGTGCAAGAACGTGTGTTCTTGAAAGGCAAAGAAAGGCTAGCAGCACTTCCATTACACCCAATTTCAATAGACCAGCCATTCATGCAATGGGGATTGGACTTCATTGGATTCATCAATCCAAATTCATGCCAAGGCCACAAATGGACTATGACAAAAAAAATATTTTACCAAGTGGACCGAGGCAGTGGCACTCAAAGAAGCTAATGACTCAAGCATACTAGATTTCTATGAAGGGATAGTGACCAGATTGAGTGTTAGCCACCATTATATCGATAATGCATTGGCATTCATAGGTTCCAAAATCATAGGATAGGCCATGAGGAGCAGGATTTACTTGAGCACTTCATCAAATTATTACCCTCAGGGTAATGGCTAAGAAGAGTCCACAAACAAGAACACGATAAATATTATCGGAAGAAGTCTGGATGAAAATCGAGAACTTGGCACACGAAATTCAAATCAGCCTTATGGGCTGATATGACAACACCCAAGAGGTCTACGGGCAGCTCCCATTAAAAATTATCTTTGGGAAAGAGGTAGTGTTGCCTATATCACTTAAGTTTCCAGTATTGGAACTCATGAAGTAGCTGGAGATGTCCAAGTTTGAACCAATAGAGGCCAGGTATACAAAGCTAATGGAGTTGGAAGAAACTAGAGAACATGCACTTCAAACAATGGAGAAGGATAGGGTTTCAATCAAGAGATGTTTTGACAAGAAGACAAGAACAAGGACCTTCCAGGAAGGATACCTAGTTTTGAAATGGGATGCAGATTGGGAAAAACTAGGAAGGCATTTCAAGTTTGATGCCATTTGGAGTGGCCCTTACATGGTCACAAAATTTAAAAGTAGAAATGCTTTCCAATTATCTACATTAGATGAGGAAGAGTTGCAGATTCCAGTGAATGGAATTTATCTTACACACTGCTACTAGAAGGAAAGTTCTCACCTCGTACATATTATTTTAGTTTCTCATTCCTCTAAGTGCTTGTGCACATTGTCTTGTTGTAGTTTAGGTTTATTTTCTCCTAAGTGCTTTGCACACTCTACATGTTCTACTTGGAGCATGTATGATTTCAAATTTTGTATATAGTTGTGGTGTTGTTTTGTTGCTCTTGTATAACCCATTCAAAGACAGATGAAGCCCCGGGTCAAAGCAATTTTCTACTCTTAGAAACCATCATTTCGAGATTTCTTATGAAAATTGAGAGTGTAAACATCTGGGCTCATAATCAGAGGAAGGATCAGTATTAGACCATCGTTCTCGAGTCCATGCCCAATGGATATGACAAGGAAGTTGGTCTTTTCATCTAGTACATAGATACTCCCAGTGAGTCACCAAATTTTATCTATATTTCATCCTTGGGAAAAATATTGGATCATCCACGACCCCACTAGGAAGGAAATGGAGAAAACACATCTAAACCTGCACATAGGTCATAGAAGGACTCAACAATGGAGTGATAGGGCTTGTGAGAGACTCAATGACCTTGTGCGAAGAAAGAGAAGAAATGGCCCTATAGAGCATATCCGTGTCTTAAATCTATTTTATGGGTTATAGGTGGGCTCAAAAATAGAATAACAAGGTCAAAGAAGAAGGAGAAGTGTCTCAGAGAAGCCAGGAGCAAGAAAAATAAGAAACGGTGAAGATCCAAAATCTTCGGGCTCAAAACAGTTTAGAACGAGTCCAAAAATCGGTTAAGTATGGAGGAGGCAGCGGAGAGAGCCACGTGTTGGCACGGCGCTTCTCCAAAGTTGAATCCAAAAAGGGAATCTCAAACAAGTGCCAAGTTTCCATGCATTCGAGATCCTAAAAGGTTGCAGACATTTGTTGAATAGTCCTTGACAAGATATGAATGTCTTGGGTGTCACCTCGGCACAAATCCAAAGTAGGAGCCCAAGGCAGAGACTCAAACTCACACCAACCCTCCACGTAGAAAATGGTCAACCAAGGTCAAAAGGAAAATAGGGTGGGCCTCAAAAAAGGCTAATTATAGAAGCACTTTGTGGGGACTACCACGTGTCCAAGTGACGCATCTCGAGGATAGATCCAAAAGTGAAGGCTCGATCAAGTACCGGTTATTCACGTAGCCCAAGGCCCGAAAAGGTAAGTGGGACGTTGTTGAAAATTCCAAAGACCTATGGAGGCTTCCAAGTGTCAACTCGACACTTCTTCAGGGAAAATTTTTATCGAGTTTCGTGTAAGCGCAAAGCATCCACACGTCCAATCTCAAAAAGGGGACAGTCGGGTTGAATAGTCAATCCATGGTGGCAAGCCGGTGGAGAGTGCCAAGTGTCTAAATGGTGCTAACTCGAGGGACGAATGATGAGAGGGATTTTAGACAAGTGCCGGACCACCGTGTGCCCCCAGTCAAGAAATATGACCCTACCGAGTAAAGGACTTAGCCAAAAACATAGAAATTGAGCGGTGCGGCGGAGGAAGCCACGTGTCATCCTGCACCATTCCAAGAGAAAATACCGAGGCTTCCCTCGGATAAGCGCCACCAACCACGTGTCCCATATTAAAGAGGGGGCACGTTTTTTCAAACTGGTTTTCCCGCCCTTTTGTACGGACTGATACAAACTTTGAAGGGGCATATCTTTCGACTCGGGGCTCAAAATATTACAAATCTGACACCATTGGAAAGATCTCGGCTTCGTCTACGCCATGAAGATCTAAAAATTTAAGTTTAAGGAGGTTAGGTGAGATAAAAATGGATAAATTTCTTTAGGGCCATTAATGCAGGATCTATTTTTCCCCAATAACCAGATTGGATTCGATCTGCTCCGTCGTTTCCTCGTCCTTTGAGGCGCCGAATAAGAAATCAATATAGTCAAGATAGATATGGGGGTAGATTTTGTAGGAGACATTAATAGCAGTGGTTGAGCTTCGACCTGTTTTCCTACTTCTCTCTCTTTCTCCCTTCTGTATTGAATCTATAAAATTCAGGTTGAAACTCATTGTAAAGGGTTGGACATTATTTTTTTTTGTAGGCTCCCCTTTCCTTTTGGAAAAGGAATTCGTGGAGTTCGAGACCTTCTATTTAAATTACAAATACGTTTCCTACCTCTTGTCCATTTGTAATGCATCGTATCAATCTGAGGCTGAGCAATAAAAAAAAAATTTGTGATCGATTTTATATCCTTTCTTATCTCCTTTGTTCTCATTGTGGACACCAAATTGGGTTACACTCCCTTGGTCCCTCGATAAATAAATACCTTGAACACATCCACTAGACATGGCCCCCTTCACCTCACTATAATATTAATTTAATTATTAAAATTAAATTAATTCATTATCCTCGATATAATTATTATTTAAATATCCTAATTGAGATAATGCCTACATACCCACCTCACCTTGACACCTCATCCTAGTCACCTCACCATAAGACCTATTTTTAGTAAGTTGCCATAAATAACTAAGACTTACCAAAACCCTAAAATCAATGCCTAGATTTCCTCTAACCACATTCCCACCCGTTAGAAAGAATCTTACATCCTAATCCATAGGACGACACACGATATCCTAGAAAATCAAGGGGATTTGCCTAGTTTAGTAAACCTAGAAAATATTGCCCTAACAGATGTTGGTTACCTTTAACCACCACCGGTTAAACCGGAACCCACTTGCGAGTCACCTTTTAACCCCTAAAAAAACCTTATTTTGGAAGTTGAAAGATTCTGACAGACATCACATCTTTTGAGAACAAGTTTCAGGGAGAAAACACATGTAAAGAAGGAGATCAAGTATTTTCTCTTGCCTGAGACATCCATAATTCACCCAGGCTGACCATCCGACTCACCCCAAAGACAAATTTGATCCAATTAGGCAAGAAGGAGAGCACATGCATCTCATGCAAGAGCTCCCCAACGTTTGGTGATCTTCTTCATTGTTCAACGTCCTACCAGCACCTTCATTCCTCACTCAGAGACGTCTAGAACCAGATTCCAAGTAAATAGAACATTTTACTCCTCTGGTTCACTCATTTCATCATTTTATTTTCATCCTTTGTTCTCCTAGCCATCCACTGACCTCCACTAATACTCACCCTTCCATATCCCTATTAAAACCTCACCAAATCCCATCCAAACAACTTAATACCTCATTCCGACCAGCCTAGTCCTTGGTGCAATCATAAGGGAGATCTAAAGCTTGTTCTGTGACATTCCTAGTATCCCATAGTAATCGGCACCAGTTCTCCCAAACCGGTGTTAGTCACCCTTAACCGGCATCGGTCTTTGTATTTACCAATATAGCCCATAACAGTAACCTACCTACCTATTCCCGCATCACCCTTAATCACCTGTGACCTGCCTAAGACCTCTGTCAGACCTGCAGAGACCCAGAACCAATTACTTGACCTTTGGATCTTATTTTAACCTAACATGTTAGATTAGATCTTTCTTATTGTGTTTTAAATGAGATACCTAAATCATTTTAACTACAATAGGATTTACTTTATTCCCAACATTAAATTGTTTTAAATAGTAGATTGACGGCATTAAATTGTTTTTAAATAGTGTTTGACTCTTTCTCGGTGGTCTTGTTTTCTATTTCAAGTAGTTCCTCCCAACCACAAGGAAGCTCTCATAATCATCTTTGGATCAAGGATTCATAAGTGCGCAACAACCTATCAACCATCATTTCAACTGGTATTCCTCGTATGCCCGTTACCCTATTTGTTTCATCATTTTCAAAGAAACGTCTAAGAATCAAGTGAAACATTTTGGCATGCCCGGTGGGACCCATCAGGGTTCCTTGCATTTTTATTCATTCCTAAGAAATTTTTTGTTTTTTTCCTTCTTGAAAAGCATACACATTAATTTTCTTCCTTGGTAACCTTCTTTTTCTTTCTATTTTCTCTAAAAGGAACCTTTCTTTTGGTGTGTGTAAAAAGAACCATTTCTTCTTGTTTTCTACATTTTAGTGAAAGAGCATCCCTCTCCCTCTTCATCTATTTGTGTCATCGAATTCCATATTTTGATTTGGGCTTAAAAATCATTGCATTTCATTCTGATTTTCTGCATTAGCTCACATTAATTGAGGGCAACCTATATCTTTGGAAGTCATGCCCAGCTGATGGTTGACAAATGAATCGTAGAAATCACATCTCTCTCTCTCTCTCTCTGAGTCTTACCAAATTACAAAAATTCAAAACAAATACATATTCTTAAACAACATCTTTCTTGGGAACGCTTGTCAATGATCACACTGATCTGAGGATTGGCAGGTACTCCCTAGCTCGTTGCTCTATCAAGTCATACTTCAAAGTGAAGCCTGCCCCTGCCATAACATACCTGAAACCTCACCTTTTAGATCTCCTTCTTTGTAGGAAGCCATCCTCACCAAAAAAATCTATTCTACAGTTCATGAGTCAGTCCTTAAATAGCATAAGCTAAACAAACATAATATAAAAGGCACTCTTAGGATCGCATTTTTCTCAGTGTCTCTTGCTTGGCTTGCGTTTTGAGGTGAGAGGTCACATTCTTCATTTTTCTGGTTTCTCCTTGCACGCTCCTCATCACAATTGGTGTATTCCAGCTTCATCTGAGTGTTCTGGACCATATTCTCATCATTCTTAGAATTTTGGGTTTGATTCCACATCAGATTTTAATTCACAACCAATTTTCTTTCATCATTGTTTCAATTTCATGGCCGGTGTTGGTCAAATGAACATCATCGATTACCCTCGACCATCATCGATTATACCTAGCGGCGTCGGTTCCTGGTTCTTTTGGTTAATCTACCCAAAATGACATCTATTCATTTTCTTCAACTATTCAGAGTCCCTGTCACTATTATCATTCTCATTGACCTGGTAAATCTCATCAATATTTGGCATACCTAGCAAATTTGGCCTTATACCTTGTTTTTGGACCAATTGTTCACTTTCCACAATAACTCGCAACAATTACTGTGGACCGCGTCGATTTACCTTAACCGGCATCGGTTAGCCTGTGTCATTTTCCAACTACCATTTTAACCCCAATTCACCTCTCGCCACCTATTTATCTTACTGTGTTATATTTACGTGTCACTTACGAGAAAAGTCTTACCACGCTAGTACTGTTCACATGGTATTGATAGTCAACAAGTAAGTGTCCTTGTATTCCACGCCAGGGTTGTCAACCACTCCCACCTAGTCCTTCACCATCTTCCATTTTATCACTAGCCATAGAACCTATCTAACCTATCACTATCGCTATCGGAGACGAGGAATTCACACGAATCCTTGACCAAAATCATGTCACCTTACGGTTTACCTCTCACACTCATCCACTCGAGATGCCTCGGAGTCGAGTTGATATACGACATACCCAGTATCTATCCCCCGACACTCACTCCTACTTCTACTCCAGCCCCACTGGCTCCGCGATGCCCGCATCTACATTATCCATAGTCGTTCCATAAATGGTTCTATACCCACTATGATTACCGTGTCTACTACATCCGTTGCACTTGCCACATCCTCTATACCTTCTCCGACCACCTAGAACACAACCTCATCCTCCCTATTGTCTCACATATACCAATAGCTACATTACCACCTCCTGTTTGGTGACCCCTACCCCTTTTCAAAGCATTGTCCTTTCTATTCCACAATCGTTAGCCCCCATTGCCACTAGGGTCACCACGACCCTTCCACCTTCATATACGTACTATAAGTAGCCTCTTGTTTCATCATTATATTTATTCTCGTACATACCCTATCTCACTTCCTTCTTCTCAATCAACCTACATGGCAACACCATATACTGGAATGCCACCCCCATCATATGCCCAACACCAACCCTCTTACGCTACAGGAGGCACCCAATCATTACAACCTACCAACGAACTAATCAAATTAATGATGGACAAGATGCATACATTAGAGGCATCGGTCTCTGGTTCCCAAAATACTCTCACCTATGATGAGATTTGTAATGAGCCTATCCACCCATCCATTCCTATCCATCCATATCTCGTGTGTTAGGAGATGCCTAAATTCAACCGTTTTAATAGCAAGAATGACTCAACAGCATTTTTGGTCTTTGAACATGGGTGCTACCTAATCACCCACGATGATGCTTTGCTCTTGAGGACCTTTCCCATGTCTCTGACTGGACCTGTGTTAGATTGGTATAGTGGGCTACCCAGACACTCTATATTTTCATTTAATCGAGATAGCCCAAGCCTTCTTGGATCTGTCATCACCAATCCGACACTATGATAATTCTTCACCGGGAACTCCTCGTGCTATGATTATTTACTAATGCACCTTTAGTTTGGTGGATGTAATATGGAAAAAAACAACAACATAACAAAAGAATACCATCGACTATGATAAGACGGAATGATGACAAATCTGAAATATCAAAGTAGATGATAATATTAACATGAAATTATTACAATCTCACCCATGAGGTACTTCAAGTGTTATTGACTTCACTTGCCTTTCACCAAGACTATGGGAGAAACTTTACAATTACACCTCTTAATGGCTTCTTCAACATACCTTTAAACTAATGGCTTCCTTTGCACACTTCCTACAATATTTCTCACTACTTCCTTCTATGCTAAACGAGGGGGTGGCCTCTCTATTTATAGAACTTCCGTGGCTTATCCATCTTATCTCTAAGATAGGATAAGAAATCCACTCTGACGAATCATATTCCATACCTTAACTCTTATCTGTACATGTAAGCTTATCTTTTAAGATAAGATAAACCTTATCATTTTACATGGGTTCCACATTTTTAGACTTTTTACAAATAAAATACACAAAATATTTATGACCTCACTCCTTTTCCTTATTACCAATATAATATTTCTAATTCCTAATCATGTAGACCCTACTTCTCTACTTACCCAAACTTTGACATTTTAACATTACCAGACCACTTACGACAAATATTTACTTTTTACCACAACATTCCTATTGTACTTTGACTATTACCGTACTCCACATTATTGGCACCATACTTGACGGCGCCATTATCTTCTATCAGACGCTACTACTAATTATACTTAACAACATCCTATTCCTAATACATACATTAATGAAATAGAAATTATGGAGGAAAATTTTAGTGTCGACATCTTCCCCCTTCCTAGCTTCTACTCCATCCTGAGTAGACTATTCTAGTGCTTGGAAAATCTTCAACTTGTCGTGGTTGACCCATTTCATAATGGGAGTGCCATCCAATTCCTCCAGTTGGTATGTACCATTTTCATGCACAGCTGCTATTTTGTAGGGCCCCATCCATTTTGGAAGAAATTTTCTCTGCTTTTTTTTTTTTGTATCTGGAATCATATACTAGAACCAAGTCATTCACATGAAATGGAGACCACCGGATCTTTTGATCAAAGTATTCCTTCTACTTCATTTTCTTCTTATGGCTTGTATCCTTTGCTATTTCCCTCATTTCCTCTAGCAAATGAAGATGTACCAACCTTTCTTTTACTGAATCACTTTCATCCATCCTTTCATTTTTCATAACTCTCACAGTGGGAATATCAAACTCAATAGGAAGAACTGGATCAATGCCATAGGCCAACTGAAATGGGGAGTATCCTGTTGCTGACTTTGATGTTGCCCTATATGCCCACAATGCTACATGAATCCTTTTATCCCACTTATGTACCTGCAAGGCTACATCTTTTGCTAGAATTTGACACAACACAAAATTTGTTCGTTCCACCTGTCCATTTGTGCTTGGCTTGTATGTTGTTGCCTTCCTGTGCTTAATAGAAAACTTATTGACTAGGGCTTCTACCACCTCATTAATGAAGTGGCTTCCTTGATCTATTACAATTTCTAATGGACAACCAAATCTGGTGACAATGCGTTCATATATGAACCTTGCCACTTCATCCATGGAAGCTGTTTTCAATGGCCTAGCTTCAACCCACTTGGTTAAATAATCATGGCAACTACAATATACTTATTTTGGCATGAGGTAGTTGGAAGTGCACTCTGAATGTCTATTCCCCACTTTTCAAAGGGACCAAGTGGAAGAATAGGGCATAATGGAGCTGATGATGTCTTACGGTTACCATGTGTTTGCCAAATATCACATGTCTTACAATAATTATAACAATCTTTAAAAAGAGTGGGCGGTGATAACCTCTGCATCCAAGATCCTTCTTGTTGTAAGTTGTCTAGAGAAGTTCCTCCACATGTACCATTGTGGAATTCTTCTAGCAGCTTCCTTCCTTGATCACGTCCAATCGCCTCTTGTCTTTGTCCATCGTGTCTTATTCGAAATAATACTCCATGCGAGAATAGAATATGGATGACTGCTTGAGTAATCTTTCTCTTAGTCTTTGCATTGGCACCATCAGAAACTTGAATTCATTCGAGATAATTCCAAATATCTATGTATTCACTAGGGATTGTGTCAGGATAACAAGGCTGCATCGGGAAATCATCATCATCACAAGATGATCATAAACCATCATAGGCTCGAGAGATTGCATCTGCATTGACATGCTTCTTTCATGGCCTATCTATAATATCAAATTGAAATTCTTGTAGCAAAATTATCCATCTTGCTATCCTCCCCGATGGGTTAGGCTTATTTACAATATATTTTAGAGCCGATGATCTATTACAACTAAATTTTTTTCCCTAGCAAGTAATTTATAAACTTCTTTACAACAAAAATGATAGCGAGCCTCTTTTTCAGATTACTGATATAATTTACCTTAAGCTTTGCTCATTTGTCTCGCTCCCAAAGTAAATTGGATGTTCATTCCCATTTTCATCCTTTTGGCTCAAATTACTTCCTAGTGCTTTGCATCTCGAGGCATCGATGTACACAATGAATGGCTTGCTCCAATCTGGATTCTTCAAAACAGGTGAAGACACCAGGGGCTTCCTTCAATTGTCCAAAAGCTTCATGAGCCTTATTTCACAGGTTCATAAGTAACATCCTTCTTCAAGAAGCTGGGTTAGTGGTCATGCAATCTTTGAGAAATTCTTGATGAACCTTCTATAGTAACCCACATGGCCTAAAAATGATCTCAACTTACTTCTATTCATAGGAAATGGTAAATCTTTGATTTTGAAACTTTATCGGATCGGTACCAATACCATCTCTGGATACAACATGCCCTAAAAATGCCTTTAGAACATCCAAAGACACACTTTGTAGGGTTTAGTGAGGCTTGTGCTTCATCTAACCTTTGAAATGCTATCTCCATCTGGTGCAGGTGGTCCAACTTGTTCCCATAGATGCAAAAATCATCCAGAAATACTCTGATGAAGGTCCCAATGTAGGGTTCGAACACCCTATTCATCAAACGTTGGAATGTTGCTAGAGCATTACACAACCCAAAAGGCATAACTCTATAAGAAAACGTTCCCCAAGGAGTGGTGAACGTGGTCTTCAGCTGATATTTCTCTGCTATATGAACTTGGTTGTAGCCGCTATATCCATCAACAAAACTATAGCACTCCTGGCCAGCTACTTCATCCAAGATCTGATCTGAAAATGGAAGAGGGTAATGATCCTTCTTTGTTGCCTTATTGAGCTTCTCGGTAATCAACACAAATGCGTAGCTTCCCATTCTTTTTTATTGAGATCACAATGGGAGAAACCCATTCTGAATTCTCCACAACAAATATGAATCCTGCATCAAGCAACTTATCTATTTCTTCTTTTACAGTCTTGGAAAAATTAGGATTCATTCTATATGGCATTTTCTTTATGGGCTTAGCACCATCTACCAGCTCAATAGAATGTTCTACCCAACTTACTTGACGGAGTTCCTTGTAATCAAAAGTGAATAGGTGTATGTACCTTCGAAAGAGCTGGAGGTAGGATTCCTTCTCACTCTCCATCACAACATCACCAATATTTATTTGTTGGAGACGATCATCAATTTCTTCTTCAGATAATTTTATGGGGTCATGAGTTGGTGTGATTTGGAAGGATATCCATGACTCAAACATCAACCTCACTTTCTTCATCTTCGGTGTCCACTTCACCGGTACTAGAGTAATAAGAGGATGTCCAATCATCGTTTCATCCTTGAATCCATAGGTTCTACCTTATGATGTTGAGGATCACGTTTATCTTCTCCCTCTCTCTACCACTTCCACGTGTCATGAAACCTTCATTCCAGTAGTTTCTTGCATGAACTCTCCTAGCCATGGTCTTCCCAAAGCACATTGGGTACGCAATGATTACCATTTTCATCACCTGAAAGTCTACCACACATACAACACCCATAACAGATATTGCCACATTTGAAACTACACCTTCTAGTTTAGTTTTTCCTTTATTTAATGACCTTAACATAAGTGTTGAAGGGCGATCAATTTTTAAACCCAACATATTCATTACAGACTCGGTCATTACATTAACTGCAGCACCTCCATCAACTAAGACATCATGAATTGAAATACAATTACATAATACCTCAGCTTGTGGAGCATAGGGATCCGCCTCTACCTCCAAAACAGGGACCTCAACCTCCTTTCTTCGTCGAGAATTGAGTCCACTTTGCAGCTCCCGCCTCTTCTCCGAAGACATAGCCAAGAGTTGACCATATGTAATATTTGCAGGCCTTTTAGACAGATCTTCCAAGATGGAGTATGGTCCTTGCCCCTGTGAAATCAAAAATCCTGCACCCAACTTTTTCTTCTCCTATATTTCTTACTATTTTCTCCTTTCACCTTCTTAGGATCATTTCCATCTTGATTATCTTTTTATTTCTTTCTTTTTATTACAAACACATCTACTTCATTATTTCTACTCTTATCTACTACATCAAAAGAATTCACAGGTGCTTTTCCTTTATCATTATCTCCTTTACCAGATGTAGAAGCTCTATCTGGACAATTATACTTATAATGACCCTTTTTATAACAACCATAACATACAACTTCAGAAATATTTCTTTTTGGACCTCTATCTCCTCCCTGAGAACTAAATTCTTTTCCTTGAAGAAGATTAATAGTTAACTAACCCATCTTTTTAGCGAGATCTTCATCATACTTAGATGTACTAGGAGAAATATTTGTGCTCACCGGGAGTGGTTGTGGATTCTGGACCAAAGGTGTTAGTGTAGGCTCTACTTTAGCAACAATTTCTTTGGGCTCCTCTTCCATGCTTTCTTCTTGCCTTCTTGCAATCTCCTTTACTTTTTCAATGGTAGCTGGGCGGTCATACTTCACTCGTTGTCTGATCTTTGGCTTCATCCCAAGAATGAAGTGCTTACAGAGGAGATTATCCATGCCATTCATCAACTCATCCGCTAATCCTTCCTTCCGGATCTGGGCATCGAGCTTCCTCCTTAGCTCTAGAACACGAGCATGATAATCCCTTATCTTCTCCTTCTCTCCTTGGGATAGCTTTGTGATCTCGATCATGAGATCTGCATATTTCTTTTGTTCACCAAATTCTTCAAGAAAACTTTCAGTTAATAAATCCCATGAATTTTTCACATTATCACCTAGTGTTTCAAACCACTTAAGTGCTAAACCATCCAAAAAGGTAGGAAAAAATTCAGTCCATTGTTCCCTTCTTATAAGGCCATTACAAATATAAGATCGCTTAAACTCTTGAATGAAAGAAGAAGCATCTTCATTAGATTGAGCTGAAAAAACAAGAATCTTTCCCATTTTCAAAAGTAACCACCGTGAAATACCAACCCACAAGTACAATCAACAAGACTTATGTGCACAAATAATTGGAATCACTATACTAGAAAGTGACTTTACACCTTTCTACAGTAAAATAGAAATGACCACGGTAAACTATAGTAAAACTTGACTTATCATGGTAAAAACGACTTTACATGTGGTAAACACTATTCACGGTAAAAAGTGAAGTTCTCATGTAAATACTATTCACGGTAAAAGTGACTTTACTTGTGATAAATACTATTCACAAAGAAAATGAATTTATCATGGTAACTACTATTCACGGTAAAAATGACTTTACCATGGTAACTACTACGCACATAAAAATAAGTTTACCCTCCAATTGATTTTTAACTAAATGGGAATATCTCTCCGTAAAAAATCCACCAATGAGGAATGGTCCCAAGCGGAACCAAAATGTCATCACCAATCCGGCACTATGATAATTCTTCACCGGGAACTCCTCGTGCTATGATTATTTACTAATGCACAGCCTTTAGTTTGGTGGATGTAATCTGGAAACAAAACAACAACATAACACAAGAATACCATCGACTATGATAAGACGGAATGATGACAAATCTGAAATATCAAAGTAAATGATAATATTAACATGAAATTGTTACAATCTCACCCATGAGGTACTTCAAGTGTTATTGACTTCACTTGCCTTTCACCAAGACTATGGGAGAAACTTTACAATTACACCTCTTAATGGCTTCTTCAACACACCTTTAAACTAATGGCTTCCTTTGCACACTTCCTACAATATTTCTCACTACTTCCTTCTATGCTAAATGAGGGGGGTGGCCTCTCTATTTATAGAACTTCCAGGCTTATCCATCTTATCTCTAAGATAGGATAAGAAATCCACTCTGACGAATCATATTCCATACCTTAACTCTTATCTATACATGTAAGCTTATCTTTTAAGATAAGATAAACCTTATCATTTTACATGGGTTCCACATTTTTAGACTTTTTACAAATAAAATACACAAAATATTTATGACCTCACTCCTTGTCCTTATTACCAATATAATATTTCTAATTCTTAATCATGTAGACCCTACTTCTCTACTTACCCAAACTTTGACATTTTAACATTACTCAACCACTTACGACAAATATTTACTTTTTACCACAACATTCCTATTGTACTTTGACTGTTACCATACTCCACATTATTGGCGGCACCGTGCATCGACGGCGCCGTTATCTTCTATCAGACGCTACTACTAATTATACTTAACAACATCCTATTCCTAATACATACATTAATGAAATAGAAATTATGGAGGAAAATTTTAGTGTCGATGATCACTTCTCCATCAATATCGTTAAGAAGGTTACCATGACTGACCTATACTCCATGCATTAGTATGATGACGAATCTATCACGATTTTGTTTCTCATTAGTGTAGCCTAATCAATCAACTCACATTCCAACTACCACAAACAACTCATCGAGCTCTTCATGCGGGCTTGTGCTAGACATATCTCACCGACCCTGCAGGTCCAAACTTTCTAAACCTTTGACAAAGCATTCACCATGGCACAAAAGCTAGAGATTTGGGCCATTGAAGAGAAGAAAATCCAATTACACAATAAGAATTCGGAATTCAAGTCGAATGATACCTCTTCTTCTTCCAAACCGCAGAACAATTATTCAAAGGCCAAGGGGACTACTAACGTAGTGGTACTCAAGGCCAGCTCCTCATCTAATCTCTCACCCGTTCAAACTTTTAAATTCATATGAGAACAACAAAAAATACACCCCAATTGGGGAGCCTTACTCTTCTTTTTAGAAAAGCTCATCAAAGTTGGGGCCATCACCCTTCCACCTATAAAACCACACACTAGTTTTGACCCTTCTCACCCCACACCCACATGGTATAAAGAACATGACTTCTATAACTATCATCGAGTAAAGGGTCATAGTGATAAAATTACATCACTTTCAAAACATTGTCCAAGAAATGCTCGAGAAAGGCGAGTTAACATGGATAATCCTAACACACATGCTAATCAAAACCTACACATCTTCAAGAAACCCTTTCCCAATCATGCCCCTTCATCTGATCAAACTGGTGAGACCTCAACTCATGATAGCCATACCCACGAGGTCCACGCTATTTTCAACGATGCACCCATTACTTCCCAATTACCTCATATTCCTTCCATAGAGGAAATTCTAGCCCGAAGTCCTCCTTCTACATTGAACCCACCTCACCTATTCCTCCACCCATAGAGGAGCACCTTTCACCTCCTTCCTCATCCATGGAGGAGCCCTTTGCTAATGTCGACGCTATTTCACCTTTGGCTTCTCCACCTAGGGAACCGTCACTCACAAGTACTTCTTCAGTCCATGGAGGATGCTTGTTTATCTCCTCCACCCACAGAGGAGCACCCATCATCTCCTCCACCTACAGAGGAACACCCATTTCCTCCTCCACCTATCAAGGATCCAGTAGAGATACCTTTGCCTCTAGGTGACCATTCTCCATCAGCTACCCAAGATCATGCAGACCTACTTTCAGCTCTCTTACCCATGGAAGCTGAAGCTAACAAATTCCCCATCTCTAAGACACATTTCACGGGAATTTCCATTAGGTCCTCATCAACCTCACCAATAGACATGTCATTCTCACGCTTAGCCAATCACTTAGATTATGTGGACAGCCTTACTTTGTGGGGGTGTCTTCTGCTTCCTATTTCAACACAAATGCAGATGTCACTTACTGACACTTCCACTATCTACCCAAAATATTTTGACCAATCAAACCAAACACAACCACCTCTATCACTACTTCTTCCATAACCCTCAGCACCGCTCAACATACACCCTTACCCATAGCCCAACATACATCTAAATCCAAACCCACACCTACATCATCTTCCTCTAACTAAACCTATCACTACCTTAGGGGTCACCCCAACCACCAGCCTTACTCATCCACCTATCAAACTAGATTTAGCTACATCTTCCATAGTCAATACCCAACCTACTTCGGCACCCAAATAGAAGAACCAAACCCATAGAACTCATACCCCAATTGCACCAATCACACCTGCATCACCTTCACCCTTTCCATCCATTTTAGGACCTCAACCTCCCAACACGGTCAAGAAACCTCCATTCATGTCAGTAAACCAAAAAAACAACAGCCCATTCCTTCCTCACAAACCTCTAACATACCCAAGTGCCCGACATGACTTACACCTACACCTGCAACATCTTTACC
This sequence comes from Taxus wallichiana var. yunnanensis, assembly GCA_018340775.1. Classification (NCBI taxonomy): domain Eukaryota; kingdom Viridiplantae; phylum Streptophyta; class Pinopsida; order Cupressales; family Taxaceae; genus Taxus; species Taxus wallichiana. The sequence goes on from CM031234.1 coordinate 550,263,965, forward strand.
ACCCATACCTCCAATACCCTCAACAACTTCTTCACTACCCACTACACTTTATTCTCTTGTCCCTCACACCCCTTTGCATGACCCATGTCATCTACCTTCACAACACCTCCATTATCCCCATGGGTAACTCGCCCTCTTCCCCATCCACTTTTCCCTCTAGATCTCATACACCCATATCACCTTTACCCAAGAAGGTGCAACCTAAAGACAAAAATCCGCTACCCTCCAATAAGGTAGTCAAAATAACCATACACCCTCCTACCCATTCATCTACCATACCCCTACCCAAAAACACGACCAACACCCAAGACCACGCCAGCACCCAAAACCATAGCTCGACCCACTCCCCCTCCAAGGACCATTCCTCAACAATCAACCACACCTACACCCAAACCCACTTTCACTTCCCATTGCGATCCACTAGTAGGGTCCTATGCCAAAATCTTAACCAACCTCCTTGAGACTTCTGTCATCACATTACCACCACTCAAACCTTATGACCCCCTCAAACCCAAGCCAAAAGGGTTTGATGACACTAAAATTTGTGCCTACCATCATGTGCCAGGGCATGATGTGGAGAACTACAAGGCTTTGAAAACCATCCTTATCCAGTTGTGTCCTCCTGAAGCCAACTTTGATGATGACGACCTTCTTGATGAGGACCCTACTTCACCAACACCCATTCCCATAGTCCTTCCCTCACTTGCCTACTCAACAACCATGACCTCCACCCCCACAACTCCTAGAACCACCCCCAAGATTTGAAATTAACATGGTTTGCATTAGAGAACTTGCCACACCATTACCTAAATGTCATTGCACCCAGCTCACTTCACAAGGCTTTTCTCCCCGGTAGGTTTTTTCCCGTCATGTCATTATACCACTCATCCTACACCTTCTCCATTTTCCAACTCCCCTCAGATCAACATGATACACGTCACTACTCATGCTAAAAATACAAAGGAAGGAAAAGGCAAACTGACTCACCAACCAATCCTATACCCAACATACCATCTCGCACCACACCTAAGATTACTATCCATGGCCCCACATACCCTATTTCTAATGGGGTCACACATCGCACAATGCTCAAACAACTACACCAATCCCCCTCAAAATGTCCCTATATGACCTCATCCAAACCTCGAATCCCATCATCAAGCTCTCATGGAGGTTCTTCAATCTATTGAGGTTTTACCCAATGACCCTACACCCATAGCTTCCATTATCACACCCCATCATGTAGCCTCTCTCACCAAATTTCCACCTTTATCCACACCTCACCCTACTCACCAAATAGCCTCCCTTAGCTTCTCAGAGGAAGAGATCACACCACACCAAACAAATGACCTGACCAACCCTCTTCATCTCTATCCACATCGATGATGATGTATATGACGATGTGTAATGATCGATAGGGGTGCTAGCATTAACATATCATTTCATCTCATGCATTCACTCAAATGCACATACCTGATAATTGCATGCATAAACATCCTATCATGTTGTGTTCATTCAATGATGCTATCACCTCTACACTAGGCACCATCATCCTCCATGTTCGCGTGGGCCCCACACTATTCCAGAGTTATTTTACGTCTTGGAGGGGGAATTTAAATATAACCTATTACTTGGCAGACCTTAGATTCGTGTCATGGGTTGTGTTCCTTCCACTTTGCATCATTGTGTAAAGTTTGAGCATGAAGGGCACACCTATACTATTCCAACTTTGATCCATCACCTTTTAAAACATGCAACATGCTTTACCGACCCAATGACATGCTCATCCCCATTAAGGTGTCTACCTCCATGACCACTACCACTTCATCTACACCTCCACTTACCAGTATAGTCACTACCTCAACCGCACATGCCTCCTCCATTCCTACCACCACCACAACCTCCACGGCCAACCCATCAGCCTCCCAATCCATTAACTCCACCTCCGCATCAACCTCTGACACATCATCTATTCTAGCTACCCACATACCAACCACCGATCCCTTGGAGGCATTTTTCAATGCCTCACTTTGGGGAATATCACCTATATAGTGTTAACACATTCCTTACTCCACAAGAGTATGGAAGTCTTCACCAACATCCTCACTATGATCACCACATAGGAGAATGCCTCCTTTATGGTCCTCCTCACTTCATACTAGTCTCACCTATGGGGACTTGATACTACCACTTACACACCCGAACCACTATCACAAACCCACCCATTTTCTCACTGACTTTTAGTCTCTCACCAATCACCATTTTTCCCACACCTTCCTGCACCGATGTGCATGGAAGGGTTTTGATTTGGATTTTACGAGCAAGGCCACCATACTTGTTATTCCATGTACTACCCACAAACATAATGACCATAGTGGTATCGGCTTTCCTAAACCACCTACTAAGCAAGCCCATTGAACCCATCGAGAACATCAACCCTTCTCCACCTTCTTCACCCACTCCACCTTCATCACCACCTTCACCGACAGAGTCGATGGATCCTGAATCTATCCCTCCTAACTTTTTTTTTTTTCATAAACACCATTTCCTTGGGGCCTTTGACTTATCAATGCGAGGGCGAGGCCCTTCCTCTCTTCCCTTCCTATATCCTAAAATGATCGATGATGATACACCTTCATTAACGTCATTCAATGTCAAGATGATGAATCTATACTCACCTACCTTGGTGCAGAAGACTCATATATTCATCATTTACCTTCTGAGACACAAACCATGTTGAATGAATCGACTATCGAGATCAACATTCATACTCAGATGACCCACACATCCTAAAGATCAGGTCAATCTTTAGATGTTGCTAAATAGGAAGCCATCACTTCTTTTCTCAAAGATCATAACCACGCTTTCACTGGTCTTCTTTACCATAGACATGCCCGTATTGACCCCACCATAGTGGTCCACAATATCATAACCATTCCCGATGCCAAACCCATCAAACAAAAGATGAGGAAAATGCACCCTCGCATTGCCCTTCTTCATCAAAGAAGAACTTCAACACCTTCTTTCCATTTCCTTCATATTACCCATTGATTATCCTCATTGGATTTCTAACATTGTCCCTGTCACTAAGGTGATAGGGGGACTCCACATTTGCATGGACTTCCATGACCTCAACCTTTCCTACCCAAAAGATGACTTCCCTCTACCTAGTATTGACCAACTGTTGACCTTACCACTGGTCACGAGATGCTATCACTCATGGATGGCTTCTCAAGTTATAACCAAATCTTGCTTGCCCCAGAGGATCAACACAAAACCTGTTCATCACCCCTTAGGGGACCTTCTACTACCGAGTCATGCCTTTTGGCCTTAAAAATGTTGGTGCCACATATCAGTAGCGGGCTATGACTTATATCTTCCATGACATCATGCATCGTATATTGGAAGATTATGTGGACGATCTCTGGCCAAATCTAAATGCCGCTCTGAGCACCTTGCCATCCTCAAAACCATTTTTGACCACCTCATTAAATATTGTGTTCACCTTCAACCAAGAAGTGTGTCTTCATAGTTCTCTTAGGAAAGCTCCTAGGATTTATCGTTTCCCTACATGGTATAGAAGTTGACCTTGCTAAAGTCAAGGCCATTCTGGAAATGCCTCCACCCACTAACCTTAGACAACTCGTAGCCTACAAGGTAAGTTACAGTCTATTCGCCATTTCATTTCACAATTATCTAATCGATGTCAACCATTTCATCATCTACTCAAGAAGGATGTCTCCTTTAAATGGGATGATGACTACCACAAATATTTTGAGGCCTTAAAACAATACCTTCTCCAACCACCCATACTCATTCCACCTAAAGATGATCAACCTTTCTACCTATACATCTCAGCTACCGATCACTCCTTGGGAGCCATGCTCGCTCATCATGATGAACAACATAGGAGCAGGTGGTTTATTACATAAGCCATACTCTTTTGGACTACGAAACCCATACACCCATCCCAAAAAAATTTTTTAGCCTTAGTTTTCATTGCCACAAAACTCTGCCATTACCTACTCAACCACAAAACCTATGTTGTGACCAACACTAACCCCTTACACTTCATGTATGCCAAACCTTATCAAAATCAGTGTGCCGCATGATGGCTTATGCTTTTAGCTGACCTTGACCTCAAATTCATTCATCAAAATTCCATCAAGGGCCAAGCTATCACCACCAATTGGCTGACACACCTATTTCTGGGGATCAACCTCTAATTTTGAATTTCTAGATGAGTCAATTACTACCCTTTCCCTAGAAAAACCCGCTTACCAAATGACACTCTTCTTTGATGGTTCCAAGTGTCAATGCATGGGGTGGGGCTTGGTGTTATCCTCATTCCGCTTGATGGTGAACCCATGCCTTTGTCTTTCAAACTAGATTTTGATTGTACAAAAATAATATTGCCAAATACAAAGCGCTCGTATTAGGTCTCCAAGCCACCTACGCCCTAGATGTCAAATCAATCAACATCTTTGGTGATTCTCAATTGGTTATAAACCAAGTCAATGGTATATACCAATGTCGTAATGAGATACTTCAAAAGTATAAACATCATGTAGACATACTTTTGACCACCTTTGACCATTACACCTTCAAACCATCCCCCATTCAACCAAAAATTTGTAGATACCATGGCCTACTTGCCTCTCAAATACCCGCTTCACCCACCGATTCTAAAATATTTGTCACCATACAATGACTCCAATCACCTTCCTATTTACCTCGCGACATTTACTCTATCCAAACCACTACCCCCACCCGAGTGACCTTTGGTATAAACAATATTCCAACTATCTTTCTCTCTCCATCTTACCTCCTGATCTCACCCGTAATGGACAACACGCCTTCCTTAAAAAGGTCTCTCATTACGTCATCATGGGGGCCTCCTCTATAAGCACAAATTTGATGGTATTCTCTTACGATGCCTCACGAGTTCTGAAATTCCTTATATAATTAAGGAAGTTCATGATGGCATATGTGGAGGTCACTTCAGTGGCCTTGTATTGCTAAGTGTATTCTTCACCTAGGCTATTACTGGGTCAACCCTTAACCATGATTGTTGCAACTACGTCAAACATTGTGTAAAATTCCAACAACACGCCAACCTTCATCATACACCCAGTCATGCCTTACAAGGTTTCCCATGACCTTTGGCCCTTCTCTCAATGGGGTTTGGATCTTGTCGAGAGATCAACCCCCATTCTTCCCAATGACATCAATGGATCATTACCACTACCAAATACTACACAAAATGGGTGGAGGCTATACCACTCATCTCCACAAAAGCCGAGAAAATATGTGAGTTCATCAATCATCACATCATTTTTCACTTTGGTGTTCCTCATCGTCTCATCACTGACAATGGAAAACAATTCAAAAACAAAACATTGTGAAATTTTTTTGATGCCTTCAACATTCAACTAAGTTTCTCATCACCTTATTACCCACAAACCAACATGGCCAAGCTGAATCTACTAACAAAACCTTAAATAAAATTCTCATGAAAGTGGTTAATGATACTGGGAAGGACTGGCATACGCACATTCCTTTTTCCCTATGGGCATACCACACTAGTATCCGCACTTCCACTTCCACTACTCCTTTTCTCTGGTCTACGGTACAGGTTGTTCTACCTCTCGAAGTCCAGATCCCTCACTCCACATTTCTCTCCATGACATGCTCAATGATGATGACTTTCATCAAGACCATTTAGCATAGCTTGAGTTATTAGATGAACATCGTCTTAATGCTCTTAACCACCTCCAAGTTTACCAAAAATGTATCAAACGTGCCTACGACAAATGTGTCCATGAACGGACCTTCCAAGTCGTGACCTTGTCCTGAAAGAAAATCAACATGTAACCAAAGCAGAAAAAAGTAAACGGGGAAAATTTACTCCTAATTGGCTTGGACCATACATCGTGACTCATACTTATGGATCAGGTGCTTATCATTTATCTTCCTCGATGGTAAACCCGAAGCCTGAGCCCCTTAACACCTTGCATATTCAACCATTCTATATGTTGAATTTTAGTCCTACATTACTTTTTGCCTCTTTCCATGCTCGTCCCTTGAGCGTTGTCCACTTCTACATCTCACCAATGATTAAAAAGAATCATGTGAGTACCCATCACTTGTTATCTTCTCTTGAATATGTGTACCATGGCACTACACATAACATGATTCTCATGGATACTTTTCATCTACCTTTAGATGAGATCCCATGGTCATTTCACCCTGCTATCTGAACAAGAATTCTATTCCTCACCTTGGTCTTGTCCATGACTTCAAGCCCTCACTTGGGACACAACTCCTTGAGTCAAACTTCTAATAAAATGATGACTCCCTCAAAAGGACATCTTCCTCTCGGAAATCGCTGCTATAAATAGACTGCTCCCTCGAAGGACAACTATGTAAAGCATTTCAAAAAAAAAAAAAAAAAAAAGTGAGAGAATTTGAAGCTTCCCACATCAATCAGCTTCACGAAGACCTCAAGGAGTTAATTTCATCATCCCATATAGACTTCCCACATCGATCAGTCTATCTCAAATACAAGTCAAAATAAAAAACTTTTCAGTCATGGACTTGCCCATTGTGACCTCGGATCTCTTGCCCAAAGAGCATGCTACCTCATATCATATAAAAATTACCCACCTTTCACCCTCTCACCATTCACACTCCCATTTCCTACTACCTCAAGGGACCTCTTGGGAACCATGACATTTGGTGATCATGTGACTAATTTTCACCCTTCAAAAATCAATCATGTAATGCCTTTAGGGACTCACGTTCATCACCTCCTCTAAGGTATGATCTACTCGGTATGATCCTAACCAATCAGGTGGCTTTATTTCCCCTCGTATATCTTTTAACCATCTTTATTTACATTTTGATTACCTTATACAGGACTTGGTCCTCGATGCGTACCTTTGGGGTAATCTTCTTCTTTTTCCATAATCGACATCACCTACACCAATTTTCCTATAACCCACCCACACCTAACATACCTAAACCCAAAACATGCCTAAAACCTACCAACTCATTTTCATACCTCCTCATATTCTTCCCTAGCTTATGGGAGAACTACATCGGCCTGAGGTCCCTTTTCGCCGAGACTATGTAGGTAGCACTCCGAGGGCATGGGGCCCTTGGAGGTTAGCTTGGCCACTCTCTACCCTAACCAATTCATCTTTCATCTTTCTCAAATCACACTCTACCCTACTTAGTTTCCTTTTTATATCCAAAATTGGAAATTAAACCAAACAAATAACAAGTTGCTTCACATTTTTATCATCACCACACCATACATTTATTATGACTTCCATTTCTCTACCATCATCATGCATGTATTATAAACATGACCCATATCACCATTCATTGCATAAATTAATGAATCACAACTTTAGCCCATTTAGACTCAATCCATGCCTAGACCACAAACCTAACTCAACCATGCCTAAGACCTGACTCGATCCATGCCTAAAACCTAACTCAACCATGCCTAAGACCTGACTCGATCCATGCCTAAACCCGACTTAAACCATGCCTAAAACCTAACTCAACCATACCTCAAACCTCGACTCGATCCATGCCTAAACCAACCTGACTTTATCCATGCCTAAACCAACCCATGCCTAAACTCGATCCATCCTAAACCAACCCTCGACTCCATCATGCCTAACTTGTCTAGTTTTCCATATCACAACAAAAAAATAAAATTCTCATAAAACACCAACAAATCAAGCATCTCATCACTCATCAAATAAATATGTGTGTCTCAATACAATATGCACGAATATCCCATCATGTCCATCTCAAACAACTCATTGGCACACAGCCGATACTCAATACAAAATGTCATCAACACGTAGGCCGGTCTCATATACAATAAAATAATAAAACAATACAAAATCTCTTTGGCACAGCTGGTATATGCTCAAAATATACAAAAACTCATACATCCTCACTCTCTTCGGCACACAGGCCAGTATATATCAAAACTCAAAACTATGTCAAAAATTGGGAGCCATATATCGGAAACCTCTTGTGGACATCCTCCATATCGGTATCGCTTTGTCCCTTGAGCCTCCTCGGCCCCTATTTGGTGACATACACATCTCCCCACCTATCATAGGTGGTGGACCCTCTTAGCCCTACACATCACCTGAGCTAGTCTCTCTTGAGTCTACCATTGGCCTCTCACCTCTCTATCTCGGAGCTCAATGGCCCCCTACCCGTGCTCTCTACACTTGGAGTCTCGGGATCTAGTGCCACTACCTCTCACTCGAGGCCTCACCCACCTTTTCTGCCACTCTCGTGTCATCTGATGACCTGAAATCTATCCCGGATTTCTTGTTTATCAACTGATCCTCATCGGTAGTATCTATACCTAGGGCATCTCGTAACCTAGATATGGGCATTGACATGATGACCTTACCTCGCCTCGCCATGACCATTTACCATGTCCCCCTACTTTGGTGGTGTCCACATTTTTCACACCTAAAGTATCATACACGATATTTGACCTACCTCATGTTTTTCAAAGAAACATATCCTATACCTGATACATTTTGAATCACTCAACCTTGTTTTTCCCGATAAACCTAATCGCCCTAGATAATGTAGTTTGATTTTTCCTACTCTTCAACCCGGTATTGTGTGTGGTGGTGTAGTTTATACGTGTGTGTGGTTGGATGTTTCTACCTTTGACCCTAACCCATTACCTAGATTACCCGAGTAGACTTTGCTCCTTTTTCCCCTATTACCCACCTTCCTTTTCATCACATTTACCTTTTATCAAACCACTCACCGATTCTACCTTCTACCTCATCAGTTCCTAGTTTGAGGGGGATCACCTCCACCCACACATGGGGTAACCACATCTTATTTTTGTCAATGTCACTTACCAATACAAGCTATGCAACAAAAAGGGGCAAAATGTAGACACCAAAATTGGGTCACACTCCCCTTGGTCCCTCGATAAATAAATACCTTGAACACATCCACCTAGCCATGGCCCCCTTCACCTCACTATAATATTAATTTAATTATTAAAATTAAATTAATTCATTATCCTCACTATATTTATTATTTAAATATCCTAATTGAGATAATGCCCACATACCCACCTCACCTAGACACCTCATCAAGCCACCTCACCCTAAGACCTATTCTTAGTAAGTTGCCATAACTAACTAAGACTTACCCAAACCCTAAAAATCAATGCCTACATTCCCTCTAACCACATTCCCACATGCTTAAAAGAAGCTTCCATCCTAATCCATGCGGGGCCAACACACGAGATCCCATAAAATCAAGGGGATCTACCTAGTTTAGTAAACCTAGAAAATCCCACCCTAACCAATGCTGGTTACCCTTAACCACCACCGTTAAGTCGGAACCATCCATCGGTCACCTTTTAACCCCAAAACAACCTTATTTTGAAGTTGGCAGATTCCTAAGAGATATCACATCTTTTGAGAACAAGTTTCAGAGAAAACACATGCAAAGAAGGAGATCAAGTATTTTCTCTTACACAGACATCCAACATTCACCCAACAACCATCCAGCACTCACCCCAAGCACATATTTGATCCAATCAGGCAAGAAGGAGAGCACATGCAGCTCATGCAAGAGCTCCCCAATGTTTGGTGATCTTCTTCATTGTTCAACCTCTTACCAACACCTTCATTCCTCACTCACAGACGTCCAAACTAGATTCCAAGTAAGTAGAACATTTTACTCCTCTGGTTCACTCATTTCATCATTGTATTTTCATCCTTTGTTCTCCTAGCCACCCACTGACCTCCATTAATACTCACCCCTCCATATCCCTATTAAAACCTCACCAAATCCCATCCAAACAACTTAATACCTCATTCCGACCAGCCTAGTCCTTGTGCAATCATAAGGGAGATCTAAAGCTCATTCTGTGACATTCCCGTATCCCACAAGAACCGCACTTGGTTTCTCCCAAACCAAAGTGTCGATCACCCTTAACCGGCATCGGTCTCTATATTTACCAATATAGCCTAGAACAATAACCTACCTACCTATTCCCACATCACCCTTAATCACATGTGGCCTACCTAAGACCTTTGTCAGACCTGCAGAGACCCAAAACCAATTACTTGACCTTTGGATCTTATTTTAACCTAGCCTATTAGATTAGATATTTCTTATTGTGTTTTAAATGAGATACCTAAATCATTTTAATTATAATAGGATTTACTTTATTACCAACGCATTAAATTGTTTTAAATAGTGGATTGACAGTCATCTAGGAAGTATCACACTTCCCAAATCTAGCATACACTAGGCAGTCCACTACATATATTGTTTAACTCTTTCTGGTGGTCTTGCTTTCTATTTTAGGTAGTTCCTCCCAACCAAAAGGAAGCTCTCATGATCAGCTTTGGATCAAGGAGTCAACACGCACGCAACAACCTATCAACCAACATTTCAATAGGTATTCCTCCTATGCCCATTACCCTATCTGTTTCATCATTTTCAAAGAAACATCTAAGAATCAGGTGAAACACTCATCTGGTCTTTCATTATAAATCGGTTATCTGTGTTTGTTATTGTATGCATTTTGTTGGTTTGTGTCTATCGAAAAACTACATGTTCATCATTCCTTTGGTACATCACCTTATAGCTTAGTTTGATTTCTTGTATTCTTTTTATCCCTATCTCCTTAGTAAAACTTAGATTAGGTTTAGGAATAGGTCCTCTACAAGTTTCACGTATGCACCTAAATAGAGGAATAGGAACCAACCTTTAATCTGGAGAGTTTTTTCCCATCTGCAAAGTCCCACACTTTGGGGAAAAAATCAATGTTGTGCAAATCACACCAAATGAATCTGCCTTAGAAAAGTAGATCTGACGACTCATTTGGGGGTGCTGTGATTTTGCACTAAGCTCACTCCAAATTATCACTTGTTAAAGAAATCTATGTCGGGGTGAATGATGCATTCACCATGTTTATCATCTGATTTCTTGAAGGTAACCCAAATTTGATATTTTCTTCTCAATTTGTAACATTGATTGAAAAGTATGGGTCTTACATCATTTGATTTTCCACCTTCTCCTATATCAGAGTTTCAATATATGATCTAGCTCCTTACAAGCTCCTGAGATATCTCATTGATAATATTATGATGTTTAAACTATGTAGGCAGCTTTCTCATATCCATAACAATTTCAAGAACCTAAGGATGAAAGGTATGGCTTTCCCTATTTCTCTTGGTATTTAATCTTGCAAAAAACAAATCATGCCTTGAACCTTGAAGCTTAATTTTCCCTGTTGAGCCTTAGTCATCCACATATACAAAAGATTTTGATTTCTGAAGAAATCCTAAAAGCTTCAGCCTCCTCGAGTCATTTCATGCTCCTCATATTGAAGACTATTGGGTCAACTGCTTGAATTATTTTGAGATAATAAAACCGGATCACATGAGGATGATCATTGGCCAAATGAGGAAGTTTAGATTTGATTGGTTCATGGAAGGTGTAGAAGATAATGGAAATAAGTTTTTTGATCCTAAATACCAAGCAAAGAAGGCTTCACCTCTCCCACCGGTCTCATGGAGTGTTTGTGAGTTAGGGGATATCAATGAAAGAAGCTGTGGTAGTGATCCAAAGGTCTAAGAAGAATCAAGTATGGTTTAAGAAATGTAAAATAATAAAAATACTTCTAAAAATTGGATCAAGGCCTTGATTTTTTATTCACATTACTCAAGTGGAGAAATTAGCACTTGCATTGGCTCATTTCAACAAAGAGTTTAAAGGAATAGATATTTCCCCAGGAGTAATCTCCCAAATCCCTTTAGCAGGTGGATCTTCATCAGTGGATGTAACATCTTCTTTGGCATAGCTGACTCCTCTTCTTATCTCTTTCCCTTCCCATTCTTCTCTTCTCTCATGTTCTATTTCTACATTAAGGGGGGTTTTCCGTTTTGTCTTATTAATTTAAATATGACCTATACTCAAAAATTGTATTGATTTTCCTTCAATTAATAAAAATGAAATCACTTTCTTTCTTAGGATATGAAAGGTCACAAGTTGTAAAGGTGAGTGAAAATTCATATGGGGGGTAAGTGAAAATTCTTTTGAAAATCTATATATTGTATGGCTCCCTCATTCCAAAGGGTTTTCAATTGTGAGTCTCTGAGTAGATAATTATTGCACTACTAAGAAACAAGTAAAATATAGCATTCTTCTATTTATTTTCTCTATGTTTCCTCCATCTCTCTAATTTTAAGCTTTGTGCATATGATAATCTTGTATAACTAAGAAAGGTGTTAGAGCATTTGATGAATGGATTAACAAAATTTTGTGTTCATGATTCAATGTGTCTTTCCATTGCTAAAAATTTTGGTTTCTTCTAATTGTGTGTTGATTAATTCTATTTAAAGCTTGTAAAAATCTGCTAGTGCATATTTATAAGAATAACCCCCTTCCTTTTGATTTTCTCATTCCCTTTACCTCACCTCTCAAGAAATTTTTTTCCCTTGCACTAGGTGAAATAATTTCCACAATTTCATGGAGTTTTCTTGTGTGATCTCCAACCTATTAGCCACCCATGACCATTTTTTTATATACATTCAATAAAGGGATCCTCCTATTTTACATTTAGGATAGACATTTAACCGGAGCATTGGTGAAAATCAGATAATTTTTCCTTGTGATAAATTATTTCGCTAACACATATAACGACATACTTAGAGGCTTGATGTAAATAAAAAAGTGTGTGATTTCGTGACTACATATAGTGGAGACCTTAAAAAATTCCTTTTCTTGAAATTAGTAGCTCATCTAAATATTTTTCCTCTAAGGGTAACATGAGTTATCAACATATGAGACATTTCTTCTGAAAATTTGGGGGCATTTCATATTACATTTATGGGGGTTATATTTAGTAATAACACATTTTGTGGAAAATAATAAATTACAGCATCACTAATTTGAGGCACAATAACATTAGACACATTTCGATAGGGTTACATCCACATGGCGATTAGGGGAAACATTCATAATAAAGGAAATAGTATTAGACACATCAATACTAGGCACAATTACTTGGGGTCAATCAGGATGAAACATTCCAACATAAGATATACCAACTTGAGGCACACTATAAATAGTGAAGGAACATTTAAAGACATAGTGCTTACCATACTTGTCATGCTTGTTTGAGGGTTACTTGAAGAAGGATCATGAGAAATGGAATCACCTTGATTATAAATCAAAGGAGGAGATAGAGGCAGAGTCTGTGTAGATAAAGGAAGTTTTGGAATTCTCATAAGGATGGATTTTCTCAAATCCTCTATAGTACCTTCTTGGTCCTTCCTTTTCTATTTATCCATATTTAACTATTTTTTCATTCTCTACTATGACAATCTAAATTTCACCTTCCTCTCATATAATTCAGTTTCTATTTAGAGTTCATGTACATTTGGTCATCTAATAGATGTTTTTTTGGATAAGCATCTCTACAAGAAAAGCATGACCCTTGTGGATAAGGTGCGGACCACTTCGACACTTGGTACAATCTGATCTTAACTTTAAAAGGCATGGTGGTGGGTGCTAAGGTTATAAATACAAGTGCCCGATAGAAAGAAAGATAGAGATATATATAGAGAGTGTGGAGAGAGAGAGAGAAAAGAGAGAGAGAGAAAGCCCTATAGAAAATAAATGGAGGATGTTATGGGTTAGGGATTAGAAGAACTCTATAAGTGATGGCACATTTAGGGGATGGGTTTTTTCTTTTTTTTTGTAATATGATGAGCATAATATAGTTCTGATGCATGACTTGGCTCTGCATTAGTTATATAAGGGTCTGTCATGACCTCAAGGGATTGTAATGTGGTTATTGAATCTGTTAATATGAATATAATGCTCTATTATAAATCATCTATGTGTTCAGGAGTATAATACTTATGCATTTCCTTTCTATATGAACCATTTCCATATGTTGCTTGTTATTTCTCTTTTCTGGATGCAATGAGATAACAACTCATTCTAGGTTCTTAGAATGTGGCATGGTTCTTTTCTGCTCATTTCCATTTGAATATTTATTATAAGATGATGCATTCTCACAAGACTCACATAAAGGAGAGACTCGGCACCCACGTGTGCCTCGGTGAGCACCCAATGCCCACTAGGTGATAGGTCAACATGCATGGGATTAGACTATTGGTCTAAGGGTATAAAATATGACTACATCTTGGTTCCATTTCTGGACCTCTTTTCAAGTTTTGTGAGAAATGGCATGCATCTTTGTCCCTAAATGTGTGATGATAGAGTGTTTGACCTTAGAAAGTGTTGAAACATGGTTCAAGAGCACGGAGGATGAGTTTTCTCAAAGATTCAACACTTGGACCTGAGTTTGATGCACATAGATGGGTAGAAGAGAACCTATACCATGAGTATATGAGACATTATTTTTTTGTTTCTTCCCAAAGAGAACTATATATGAATGGCTTTCAACATATGCATCCAGATCGAGCTGGTACTATAGATCACACGTGTATGGACCCAAGATGACTATCGAGGTCAGGATGCATGATCTGACTTGGACGCATGTTGTTGATCACTGGTGGAAGAGAGTGTTGACTAGTTATACTCTTGAATACACCATTTCTACGTATTCTTTCCCAAAATTTGTTGAGTTTGAGTTTCTAGGGAGCCTAGAGGATCATTTTTGTGTGTTATTCCTTTGGCTATGAAGCTCTTGGTCATTACTTTGAGTTTAGAAGCATTTCCCATGGCCGGATAAGCTTCTCTAAGCACTTGGGAGAGGAAGCTAGGGTGGAGGAAGATGGTGGACATTGTGGCTGAAAAGGAAAGGGAGGAGAGATGACTCAAGTATAGTGAAGCTCATGAAAGGGAGATGACTAGACAATGCATGAGGTTACAAGTGTGATGGATCTATGGAGGTAGACATTGTGGGAAGGAGTTGAGGTTCATGTAGAGATGATGGAACCTAAGAGCAGTCTATGCTACCCCATCTTGGAAAGCATGGGAGAGAGAGCCCCTTCAACTTCTGATGAGAGTTTCATCACATGGAGAAAGAAGATCCATCACGCATCTAAACCCACCTAGCGACCAACCCCTGGCACTTGGTTTTCCAGATCAAGGGAGAAGTATTGTTAACCCAGTTGGTATCGGTGGGAGTAACCGATCTACACCTAGAGATATAATTTCTCATTTGGAACATCCATGGTTACATGTAAGCCATTCCTATATTTGGAGGAATCTTTGACAAGGTGTAAGTACACAAGGTTTGGGTATCACATCTAGGAGTGGTGTGGGACATACAACTGGTAGTGGGACAATATCACAAACCATCATCATGCACACAGTTTAGTGGGACATGTTGGGAACACTAGGCATGACCACTTCAGGTCCTTTTCCAACTACAGGAGGTGGATCTAGTGGGTCAGGAGGAACAGACCTAGTGGATCCAGTGGATCTAGTGGAGGAGGAAACACCGAGGGAACCAAGGCTCTGATCGGGAGGACAAGGACCCCAACCACCTCCCCAAGTGTTTTTTGAGATGTCTTTACACTTACTAGACTATAGGGGTATTGAAGATGTTACAGAGCATGTGCACAAGTGTGAACTACTATGGCACATGTGAAAGGGATCACTACCCCAGAGTGGAAGGCAAGTCAGTTTGCAACAACATTGCAAGGGCACACACATAGTTGGTATAGGAAGTATGACCCCATCAGATGGTGGTAGACTACACCGCATTGAAGAATGCCTTCCTAGAGTTTCCATATCCCTGAGTTTGAGCAGAAGAGCATCAACACTCTGAAGGAGATCCAACAGGGAATGGCAAGAGAGTGTGTGGGAGTATGACACATGTTTCAAGACTCTCTTGTCAAAACTATCCTATGACATTCATCCTTCTCAACATGCTCAATGGTTTTTCGAGGATTGATAACACCATTTATAGAAGGCTCTATCACACAAGACTTTCACAGACCCACATGAGGCATTGAAGCTTCCCTACGCACTGAAGTTGTTGGGAGCATTGATACTGTGTTAGTCCTTTTTTGGAGGCTCAAATTGCTGCAATGGCCAAGTAGTTGGAGAAGTTATCTACAAACTCAACACATGAGGTTCATAGTGGGATTTGGTGTATAGAAATATGAAGTGGAGGGACATGCAAAGGATAGTTTCCCTCGAAAGTTGTGTGCACTATGTCAGTAGACTATGAGATTTTCCATGGGGATCATGATGCAAGTAGATGCCCTCTACTCCAACATGTGTAATCCACAAGAATGTTTCTTGCTATTGTAAGATTTGTACCTCTACGACCCATGATACCAAGGATTACAGATTGATTGATCAAATCCATGATGCTATTGATCTGGGTGTGTGCCACCATACACTAGCCTTGCAAGTAGTTCAAAGGATGATGACCATCATTATGAAGGGTGAGATGGAGGAGCATGTGGAAGAGGTTTTTGGAGGATTTCATGGTCACAGTAACTACGGTGAGGAGGAAAGTGAGTTCCCATGAGGAACCTATTTATAATTGTGGATCTACAAAGCATTACAAATGTGAGTGTCCTGATCTATTACAATGCTCATGGTGTGGAAAGAAACACAAGTATGAAGAGTGTCCAGAAATTTATGAGCATATGAACCAACAAGCACCGAAAAGACAAAGGCACTGGGATGGTGAGCATCAAGAAGGCCGATTCACAATGGATGCCAAGAGTGGCACGTGAGTCAAGGCTAGAACCTATACTAGTGATGATGCGAGCAGAGGCCACACACATGCCAGGAGATGCCAAGACAAAGGACACTAGTTTCAAGAGAGGAAGTGGTACATGGAAAGTATCCAGACCCTACTCATCAGAAAGAGGTGTATCAAGAGACTATGGATGTGATTCAAAGTTTACAAGGGGAGATCCAATGTCTGAAAGGAGAAATCAAGGTAGTTGGAGCAAAGGAAGAATGTCGAGGTTCCAAAGGATGACCTGGATGAGGTCAAGGAAGTATGTAAATGTTAAGGCAAGAGAATATTATTCCCTTGCTAGGAGAATGGCTGAGAGAGAAGGTACCACACACGCTGAGTAGAGCACAAAAGGTAGGTTTTGCATGCAAACCTTCCTCCTCACAACCTCACTATGATAAGGAGATTACTTTGAATGTGGTTTTTGATGGATGGCTTTTGAGCAATATTCTCATCGACATGGGAGCAGAGGTAAATGTTCTTACCTTAGATGTCTGACATCAAATGGGAAGGCCCACGTTTGCATCCATCTTTGAATGTGTTGTATATGGAAAAAAGACTAAGGAAATGCCCATTGAGTCCTAAAGGATGCAGTTATCACCATTCAAGGGGCCAAGTTCACTAGAGACTTTGAAGTCTTGGCACTCACCGAGGAAGACAACTTTCCAAAGCATTACTTGGGTGCCCATGGTGTTACAAGAACAATGTCGACCTACATGGTTTAACAAAGGGTATATCAGCTTTGAAAACAAGGAAGAAAGGGTGATCATTCCTTTGATAGATGGGAAGTCAACACCCTATACTAAGCCCTTAGGAGAAGAATCCTTGATAGAATCTATGTGTGCTCCATCAGAGATCCTTGAGATAATTCACCCCACAGAGGGAGTTATCCAGTTTGAAGATGCTCAATCCTTGAGTGATACCACTAGTGTGGCATGTGAAAATTGGGCATGGGACTTATGAGTTAATTGGGTGATAATTGAGAGGATCTGTAACAAGGGTAATAAAGGCATGCTCTCAGTCAAGCACCTAGGAGGAAAGAAGTTTCCAAGTTACTCTAGAGGAGCATATCCTAAAATTTTCTTGAGAAAATGGAAGCTCAATGGAAAATGAGGACGAGAGAGAGGAAATGCTCAACTATAACCTACTCAAAACTACAGCACACTGGTGGGCTACACATCGGGAGAACCTCCTAGAGTGGCATGAGGTAAGGATCACATTTTCTATAAGGTTCTCTAGAGCAACACGTGCCCACATCATACAAGACTACCATGGTAAAGAGACCACCTCATTTCATATCCAAGCATGTGAGAAGGCCTAGATGGGAAGCACAAAGCACATTACCACCTTCATTATGGGTGCATAAATTGTATTCCACCTTACAAGGTTGTGCACATGCACATGGTATATTCATTCGGAGATGCATCATCAAACAGGTAATTGGTAGGAGTTGGTGGCTGATCTCATTCAAGATTTTGAGTATAGGAGTACCAAGCCATCAGTAGATAAGGCATTGTAAGTAATCAAGTGCCTTACAATGGGAGATAGTGCTATGGTAGAGGATAGGCTATTGGAGTTACTAGGTGAGCCTTATTTAGAGATGTGCCTCAATGAAGAAGAATCAGAGGAAGTACATACTTGAGCGCACATGCATGGAAAAAGAAAAAAGAAAAATGGTCTATGTAATAGATGAGAAAGAAGATGGAGACTTTGGATGTTAACCATTCAAAAGGTACACAAGTCATAGATAATGTTGATGAGTGAGCACACACCTACCATGAGCCCTTGAAAAAAAATAAGGTTAACATTGGAATGGAATGGAGACAGAACCTAAGGAAGCTATCATCGAGACTATTGGTCGTAGAAAAAAGTTTCAAAGGTCATTGATCTATTGCACGAGTTCCAAGATTTGTTTCCTCATGGGTACCATGAACTCAAAGGCATTCACCATTCCTTGGGAGAGATGAAGATCAAGTTGAAGGAAGGTGCACCCGATTCAGAAGAGGCCTTATCGATGAATCCAAATTTACATGTACGTATATGGGTCAAGGAAGAAATAGACAAGATGATAGCATCTGGTATCATTGAGGTAGTGGAAGAATCAGAATGGATAAGCCCAATGGTTATCAATATCAAGAAGGATGGTAGGATAAGAATCTATGTTGACTACAGGATCTGAATGTAGTATGTGTCATCATCCTTTCCCAACCCCCTTTACTAAAGAAATTTTGGAGGGAGTAGCCGGCAAAAGTCTACTCTTTCACGGATGGGTTCTCAGGGTATCACCAAGTCAGATTGCAAAAGGAAGACCAGAGAAAGACAACTTTTTCCACTGAATGGGGAAGTTTTTCCTACATGGTTATGCCTTTTGGATTGAAGAATGTGCCTATTGTGTTCTCACATCATGGTACAAGCATTTCAGACTTCATCCATAAGTTTCTTCAAGTTTACCTAGATGACTGGACTATGTATGGATTGGTGAAAGACCATTGTGACAATTTAAGGCTGATGTTTGAGAGATGTCGAAAATTAAGGATATCCCTCAACATTAAGAAATGTGTCTTTTCTACTCCATTTGGAACCCTTGTTAGGACACATTATATGCAAAGAAGGCTTACTAGTAGATCCCGCTAAAGTTGTAGTTATTGTAGGATTAGGGAGCCTACTAATCAAAGTGCAGTGTGTGGATTCCTTGGGCATATGGGGTATTATAGAAAAATTCATCAAGGGGTATGCCAAGATCACCATGCCCCTTGGAGGAATTGTTAAAACACAAGAGTGCCTTTCATTGGGGAGAGGCACAAAAAGGCATTTGACACTTTGAAGGATAGGCTTGTCACGGTGCCCATATTATGTTTTCCTTCTTGGATAAGCCTTTCCATGTGCATGTTGATGCCTCAGGACAACTATGGGAGAAGTACTAGCACAACCTGGTGAGGGAATTTTGATCATCCCTTGTGCTTTGCAAGTAGAAAATTGACACCAACAGAAAAAAATTACACAACTACTAAGCATGAAGCATTGTCTATGATCTACGCACTACACAAGTTTAGGTAGTATCTATTGGCAAACACCATTTATATTCTACATGGACCACATGGCATTGAAATACTTAGTCAACAAAGCCCATTCTTTGCAAGGGTGCATATGTCATTGGGTCCTATTATTTCAAGAATTTGAGTTCACAGTGGTCAAAAACTAGGAAAAGCAATTCAGACCTGACCACTTATCAAGGATTAACTCAGGGAGGACACACAAAGCATTGAGGATACCATGCCGATGCACAACTATTTAGGTTACAGGTGCACACCCTCAGACTTGGAAGATATCACAATGTTCTTAAAAATAGGTGTGGCACCGAAAAGGGATGAAGGCTCTGAGAGAAAAAGTAGTTAACAATACGTGCACACCTTACATGTTGATTAGTGGAGACCTATATAAGTTAGGTCATGATGAGGTTCTGCACGCCGATGCATATTGGAGCATGAGCACATGGAAATTATGGAGGAAGCACATGGTGGGATTGCAGAGGACACTATGCAGAAATGCTACCACATGGAAGAAGATTTTATTAGTAGGGCTTTGGTGGGAAACCATCTACAAGGATTGTATTGAGTTTTGCAAGGCCTGTGACCATTTCCAACCTTGGAAAACCTGGAAAGAGAGATGAAATGCCTTTGACCAATAGCCAAGCACTGAACCATTTGAAAAATGGGCAATCAACTTTGTAGGGCCAATTGTGCCACCACCAAGCAAGGACTGGTTCATGGTATATCATCACTTGCACTGATTACTTGACATGGTGGGTAGAGGCAAGCACCTACAAAGGATTACACACAACATAACTCTACTATATTTTTATGGGAGAACATAATCAATAGGTATGGTTGTCCTTTAAGTTTAACAAGTGATAGGGTACACACTTTCTCAATGAAATAGTCAGATTCTGTTAGTAGAATTTATGGTGGCCCATCATAAGACTACCCCATATCACCCTCAAGAAAATGGAACTACTGAGGCATTTAACAAGATACTAAGTCACACATTAACTAAGATCTGTGACATTGAAGACAAGATTGGGATGACAAAGTATCAACCATTCTATGGGCATACAAGACAACCTACAAAAGGTTGAACAAGGCCACACCATTTCAATTGGTGTTTGGCATGGAGGCTATTTTACCAAGTTGAATTCATGTTACCATCATCTGCGTATAGTGTGTGCAGGAGGGTTAGCTGATGAGAAAGCACTGAAGAAAGAATTGATAAGTTGATGCAGTTAGATGAAAGGTGATCACTTGCTAGATGGAGTCAAAGATAGAAAAAAAAAAGACAAGAAAAAGGCATGGCATGATCATCATATCAAGAACAAGAAGTTTGAGGTTGGGAAGATGGTGTTTTTGTATGATTCCAAGTATCTACACCATCCTAGGGAAGTTGAAATCCATTGGTTGGGACCTTACATCATCTCATACATTCTTGATTCAGGTGCTTTCCAGTTACAAGTGCTGGATGGGACAAGGTTACTAGGTCACTTCAATGGGAGTAGGTTGAAGCCCTACTATAAATAAGTCTTCTTGGTGTTTGTAATAAGGCAGTATTTCCAATTAGCTTAGAATTTCCTTTATGCTTTTTTTTTTTTGTGTTTCCTTTCTTTTCTTTTTTCCTTTCTTTTTTTTTTTTTTTTTTGCACACCTTGTGCACCAAGTAACCACATTATTTTTCCAAGGTTGTGTATGCAGAGGACCACACATCTATTTTAGTGTGGGGTGGAGTGATGTGAAAGTATAGGCCTGTAATACAAGTTTGAGTAATAGAAGTTGAAGTGAAATGGCCCAAGAAGGAAGCAAGTGTGTAAGGTGGAAGAAAGCACATGAGAAAGAAGTGGATGGATATTGGATTATGGTGTCAAAAAGGCTAAAAACGTACATAAAAAGGATGAAGAGCACAAAACAACATGAGGTAGGTGAGGGGAAAAAAATCAGGTAAAGGATAGAAGAAGTGCCTTCGCATGTGTGGACGCACGCACGTAAGAGTCTTCTGTCGTCGTTTGGATTTTTTTGCACGCCAAAAGGTTGTAAAGGGTTTTTCACATAGGATGTGGCACATGGGTAAAGGCACTTAAAGTCAACTTAGTGGAAAAATCCACATTTAATGTTAAAGTACATTGGTAGGTGGTATATACATTTAATGCTGGAAAGAAGAAAAAACTATAAATACAAGGTCGGGTAAGTCATTTTTTACCTTGATTATGAAGTGAAAGAAGCTCTTGCAACTAGAGCATCCAGAGAGAAATTTGTGTGAAGAAAGGAGAATCCAAGAAATTTGAGTGTGCATCTAGAGTAGATCTATGAAAACCAGAAGGAAGGAGTACATGGGCATGAGGAAGGTTGTGAAGAGCAGTGCATCTTGTGGAAGGATTTCCTAGTTAGGGTTTGGCAGCTAGGGCACGAGAAAGAAGGATTCATTTCAGGAGTTGAAGCTTTGGAGTGAGCTTTGGGATTGAGTAGAGTAGAGAGAGAGAAGAAGAGGAAGGATTATTTAAGTTCATCCCAACTAGAAAAATGGCACCCAAGAAACCAACCATTTCACCAAAGAAAACAAAGGGCAAGGGAAAGGGAAAGAAAATCACTGCCATCACAGCACACAAATGAAGAATGGTATGCATGGAAATGCAGTACCCAGATGGGGTATTGCTAGGAAAAGAGTGGGAGTCACACTTACGAAAGATGGCCATGAGTGATTATAACCATCACATGAGCACAACCGAGAAGGAAATGGCACTTAGAGTTGGTCCAACCAACTAACAAGAGGATGCACCAGATGGATGCCCATTTACAATGATGAGGTGAAGGTCAAATTAGAGAAGGATGGATTATTACAACTATATGAGTTTCCATACTTTGGCAAGCCTGAGCACCTTTACCAATGGTTGATGTCACGCATGCATGAGGATCATTTTTATTTTGTGGGGCACAAGATGCACATCACACCACAACTAATATCCAAGTTCACAGGCCTCATTTGTGAAGGAGATAACATATGATGATGATCTGAGTGACAAGGAGGCTATCAAGGAGACTATAGCCACATATGACTACAAGAAGGGGTCATGATACTTTGACATCACCAAGATTCCAGACCCAGTTATGAGGATGGCCATGCACTTGGTGACCAAGCTCAATGATCAGAATGATGGACACAAGTGAACAAGGCATGGCTAAATGTATGCCGAAAGATATCGAAAGAACCATCTACAACTTGTCCACTTTCATCATGATGAGATTATAAGTAGCACGCAGGAGGGGAGAGAAGATACTCTTTGGTAACATCCTCCTCACCATTGTATTTTCAGAGATTGGAGTGCCCGATGGGCCAAAAAAATTTGTTTGGGAGTATCCAGAAGAGGATCCCTCACCCACAAAAAGGTTTGTGAAAATACACTTGTGAAACCATGACGACCGCTCACAAAGCACACCTGGAGAAGTGGTATAAGTGAATGCATGATGCATTCAAGGGGCTGAGTGGAGGATCCCAGAGTAGTTTCCCATGCTCATGAATGGAGAGGAGAATTTTAGTGTACCAACACTTCTGCATTGGCAGATTTATATTGACAGATGGGAATATGAGTCCATGGTGCAAGCTACCCTTCTCCTTCACCACACAATACTTCCAAGCCGAGTTAATCGGTTCAAGGAGGCCAAGAGACTAAGGTTCACCTTAGTGAGGTAGATATAGACCACCACAACTGCTGCACCGAAAGCTCACTACCCAAAGAAGTGCACATACATGGAGAGATATGTCTCCCACATGAGATACAAATGATGAAGCCTTTAACATTTCGATTGCAGGAAGGACCACAACAAGGGTGTATCTCGCATAAGGCCAAAATTTGAAAAAGGTGCTTACTTGAGAAATGATGTCTCCATCCCTAAAGACCCTACAGAAGGAAGAAGGCCATGCCTAGAAAGAGAGAAAGAGAAGAGGTGCAAAAAGAAGGCACCAAGTGTTCAAACCACACAAATGGTGAGCACACACGAGAAGCAAGCAAGTAAGCCTAGTACTTACGCATAGAGAAAGAAGTCTCCTATCAAGGAAAAGACCCCAAAAGAAGAGGTTCTAGAGCATGAAGAGACCCTCACCCATGAGGAATCACCAATGAAGACATCACCTATCAAAGAAAAGAAAAAAAGAATCTCCTATACTAGAATCCCTAGTAAGGAAGAAGCAAAAGGTGACTGATGAGGCAGATTCAAAAGAGATAAAGTCTAGATGCCTACATCGGTGACAAGGATGATGATGATGATGAGCCGAGAAGGAGGAGGTGAAGACCATCCATTCTATGAGATACATGATTCTGAGGAAGAAGGAGATGAGGAGTATAACGAAGAGGATGAGGAGAAGAGAAGATGAAAGAAGAAACTGAGGCCCAAGGCAAGGGGGTAGGGGGGAAGAAAATACAAAAAGATCAAAGGACCCCAAGCCTCACAAAGGAATAGATAGATGAGGCCACAGAGAGAGAGAAGTGGAAAAAATCATCAAGGACCTAGTGGAACAAGAGGTAGAATGCAACATGGATGAGGTGATGAAGGAAGTTGAGGAGGAAAGCATAGGAAAAGAATATGGCAACATGGGAGGAGATCCCAGTTTGGTTGTAAGCTTTCCAAGGGCCACACACATAGGAGGAAGAGCACAAAAGCAACACAAGGTCAAAGAATGGGCTACATCAATGATCCAAACAAGGTGTTGTGCACTGCTTCTAGAGCACCATGCCAATGGAACAACTCTTAGCCATGGCTTCATTTGATGAGGAAGGTGCATACCCTCGACAAGGAAAATGTTATCATGGGCATTTGAGTCCCACATTGATGAGCCCAATTTGAAATAAGCCAAGGAGCATTGATGAAAGTGCCAAAAAAAAAGGAATAAACCCCTTGGTGAATGCTCAACAATTATCAGATGAGAAAATCTGCAACGCACTCAACAAAGTTTCAGTTGAGGTTGAAGCCAGAGATCTTCGGAAGAAATGACAGGGTGAAGTTCCTAGAGGCAGAGCTAGAGAAAAAGGAGGAAGAGATCCTTGAGAAAAGAAGGACCTAAAGTAGGAGGAACTAATCAACACTCAGTTAAGGTGTGAGTTAAAGGATGAGAAGGAAAGAGTGCACGAGGCATATAAGAAGATAGAGATGATCACGGATGCCATTGTCTTAAGCATCCAGACTTAACACCACCCACACAAAAATATGGATCATCCTTACAATGCCTAGAGGACTTGACCCACATACTCACTATGGAGAGGTGGCCACTTGCCTTAGAATCCATAGAAGAGAGGTTTGGCATGCCAAGAAAAAGAAAATAAGATGAAGGTTGTGGAAATTGTTTCTCAGTACAACAAGATCCTCACCATGTAAAATCATCATGTAAGTTGTTGAGGTTGCCTATGATAATTACATGATAGGGATAGAGTGGAAAGTATCTTGGTTTCCACCCATGAAGTGAAACTCAAGGAGTTCCAAGAAAATAACAAGGGGAACAGGGTGAGCGAGACAAAATCCTAGCCAAAGTAGAAAAGAAATCAGAGGCCATTGAGACCTTGCGGGCTCAATCAAGAACCGATGAAGGAATTGTACCCCCAAATCACTCGGAGGATGGACACTGCTCAAGGATTTGGGAAAAAACTAGAGGAGATCATGAGACAATGAGCACTAAGGGAGAGGAGCTGAGTTTTGAAGAAGTGAGCACCCTAGTGGGTGACCTCTCAACAAAGCTCAAAATGAGGTCGACACTTGGGGAAAGTTAGAAGCAAAATTAGGGAAGGATTTCCTCTCCTCCTCCAAAAATAAAAAAAGTTCCCCATTCTTTCATTCTTTTCCCCATTTCTTCATTCCTTTATTCTTCCATTCCAACCATTTGTAAGGATCCACCATTCTTTATTTCTTTATTGAAGAGTGTTTCCAGGATGGAGAAGAACAGGCATAGTGTGGGGTGATGTTGGGCCCCAAAATATCAGCTAAGTACAAGAAAGGCATGTGGGCACATGGGACCTAGTTGAAAAAGGGTGCATGGGTTGAAGGTGCACAGGAAGGGTTCTAGTAGTAGGTTTTTAAAACATACATGCGCACACACAGGGAAAAAAGTTTTGTACTTAGCCATATTCGACATCCCAGAAGCACATGAGAAAAGCATGACCCTTGTGGATAAGGTGCCAACCTGGTGACTGTGGGATCAAAAAGGGAATATTCTAGGCATGTGATGGAAGGTTCCAGAAGACATCATTGCAAGGAGTGGAGAGCTCGATCTAGAAGGCATGCTCCCATGGAGGACCACTTCACACTTGGCAACCGATCTATAACTTCTGAAAGGCATGGCATGGTGGGTGCTAAGGTTATAAATACAAGTGCCCGATAAGAAGAAAGAGAAGATATAGAGAGAGAGTGTGAGAGTGGAGAGTGAGAAGGAGAGAAAAAAGAGAGCGAAGCCCTATAGAAAATAATGGAGGATGTTATGGGTTAGGGATTAGGAGAACTCTGTAAGTAATGGCACATTTAGAGGGATGGGTTTGCATTCATTTTTTTTTTGTAATATGATGAGCATAATGTAGTTCTGATGCATGACTTGGCTCTACATTGTTATATAAGGATCTGTCATGACCTCAAGGGATTGTAATGTGGTTATTAAATATGTTAATATGAATATAATGCTCTATTATAAATCATCTATGTGTTCGGGAGTATAATACTTATGCATTTCCTTTCTTGTATGAACCATTTCCATATGTTGCTTGTTATTTCTCTTTTCTGATGCAATGAGATAACAACTCATTCTAGGCTCTTAGAATGTGGCATGGTTCTTTTCTACTCATTTCCATTTGAATATCTGTTATAAGATGATGCATTCTTACTGAGGAAAATTTTGGGTCTAGCAACGGATTTGTGAAGCTTTGAGTCCCTAATTGATTTCAAATCATATACATATTATGCATCTTTATTACTAAATTCAGACCTATTTAGGTTCTTCTCATATAAATTCATTATCTCAAAGTATATTCTATTATAATTGGGAAACAATCGTAATAACTAATGGGAGTAATGGGTGTTTGTAAACTCTAATTTGGCGAAAGCCATAACATTTTATCTTGGAATTTATTTACCGGATTCCACAATGATTTAGAATGACTTACTAAAGGTTTTTGTGGTTGTTTTGAAGAATTTGGAAGCTGATCCTCCTTTTGAAAAAATGTATAATCTCGCAATGGTCTAGTATCTAAGACAACATCAAAAATCCTAGTTACTCGTCATAATATATTTCATGTAATGACTCTATAAGTTGTGTCAATCATTGCTCCCTTCGAATGGTCACATCAAATATGAAATATCAATTGTTTCTTTTTTAGTTGTCACTCAAATGGTTTGATAAAATCTAAGACCATAGGATTGTAGAGGCCAACTCTCTTATAATTATGTGAGAGACATGTTGTCCATAATGCTCTCTTAGTTTTCCTTGGCGGTGTCATTGTAACTTGTATCCCTTTCCTAAAGAGGTGGACTACAATGTTTAAGTTAGTTTTATTTTTAATCCAATAGATTCCTATGCAAATTCAACCAAATCAACATTGCATACATCTATATCCTTCATTAACTATCTGTGGAGTTCCATATTAAATTATATGAGGCTCTGGTAATTGATAATGGTCGGTGTATGTCCCCTCACTTACTAGGGTAAGGGTTTTCTCATTTGAGTATAGGGTTCCATCTTTGCATTGTGTAATGAGCTAACACATGTGAAAATAAGTCCTTAAAAGGAAATATTTGGTTTTAGAAGTGGATTTTGAAGCTATAACTCCTAATTGATTCCAAATCATCAACATATTGTGCATCTGTATTGCTAAATTTGGACTTGTTTATAAAATTTCTCATCTAAATTCATTATCTCAATTTACATTCTATTATAATTGGGAAACAATCTTAGTAACTAGTGGGAGTAATGGGTGTTTGTAAACTCTAACTTAGTAGAAACAATAGCCTTCTATCTTGGAATTTATTTACTAGGTTCCACAGTGATATAGAATGACTTACCCGAGGTTTTATGTGGTTGTTTTGATGAATTTAGAAGTTGATCATCTTTTTTGAACAAATGAATGATCCCACAATGGTCTAGTATCTAACCAAACATAAATAATCCAAGTTATTCATCAATAAAATATTTCATATAATGACTCTATAAGTTGAGTCAATCATTCTCCCTTCGAATGGTCATGTCAAATATGAAATCTCAATTATTGCTTCTTTTTAGTTGCCACTCAAACATGGTCTACGATAAAATCTAGGACCATAGGAGTGTAGAGGACAACTCTCTTATAACTATGTGAGAGGCGTGCCACCCATAATGCTCTCTTAGTCTTCCTTTGATGCCTAAAATTTCTACATGTTCATCCTCAAATATGGCTACAATCTTCCAATCACCATATCTCTCTATAGAGGCTAAGTTAAAAGTATGCCTTCTCTTCTTAAAAAAAATCATGTTTATGTTATGACTTATAAGATCAATTTTCTTTTCTTTAAGCATGCTTCAATATTGTTGCACAATATCATATGAAATTTACTAGATGTGTTAATCCACTAATTTATATTGCCTCCATAACAATGTTTACCCTAAGCTGAAAATTAATCCTATGACGATTCTACCAACATCATTACATTATCTAAAGATCTCTATTATCAACGCCTACTCTCATTTACAATAATATAGAATTATTTTATTTTACAACTTCATAGTTTAAATACCTTTGGGTGTTATAATCCTATAACATTTATGCTTTTATTTCAAGTAATAAAAATATAGTTGTAAATATCTTTCTTGTAAATGGTCCTTTGGAGCCTTTTCCAAATTATTATCTATCAAATATATATATATATATATATATATATATATATATATATATATATATATATATATAGTTGTAAATTGTAGATAATAATTTTGTGTCACTATATGCATTACTTTTAGTCATATTACTAGATACACAAAGAAACTTTTATACGTATTTTTGTTGCATTGCATTTGATTAATGTTAATATGAATGGAAGTAATTTTCAAACTATGCTCAACTACATTTTTGTTTTTTTTTAAGTGTGATTTATTATAATAATAGTTATACCTTTTTAAAAAAAAAATCAAAAAACACAATTGTAATTAAAGAGAAAATTTAATAGAAATTAAAAGAATTTAATTCTATACTATACTTTTTAAATGTTAAATTATAATTTTTAAAATATTTAATTTTGATGAAAAGGGATCTTATATTATATTAATGTAATAAGATACAAGATAGCTTTTAACAAAAAAATGAGTGGTATGAGAGCATGCTCCAAAACCATGAACAAGCTAGGTCGAGCCTAGAACAGCAAAAGTCAAACTAGGCCAAGCCTAGGAGAGTACAACAAAACAAAAGGCATCACCCAAAAACACTTAAAAGGCACTATCAAGCAACAACAACAAACATGCCCAAGGTAGGCAGATCCTGATCATCTAGCCACCCCAAACCAGAAGGTCCTTACTAGCGTTTGGATTCTCCCAAAGAACAAGTTCTTCCTTTGAGTACACTTCCACGTGCGTAGGAATGAAGAGGTTAAGGAGGGGAATTTTTCAAATGATGGCGGGGGTGGCGGTGGTTGCCAAGTGACTCAGGTGTGAAGCTCGAAAAAGAAGATCCCTAGCCTGCTGTGGTCAACAAATGCGCGGAGAGCCCCACCCATGTTGTTGAGGTGGCGAGCCCTAGCCCTACTAACAAGCCAATGAATTCAGCGGGAGCCCTAGCCATGGCGGTGAATAAGTGAGTGATTATGCCAATGTAACGATGGCTTTGGAGAGTGGCAGAGTGCGATTGAAAGCACAATTTTGAGAAGCGGTTGCGGCGCCACCATGGGTTGAAGGTGAGGAGTGCCTAGTGGGAGACAGAGACACTCAGGAAACGTAGCACAGGGCTTCTCCCGAGTGGCACAACAAGGTCTAGAGGTGATCCACCTCCAACACCACCTTGTTTGCTTGAACTTGAATCTGCATAAGTACATTAGAGATCACCATATATTTATTATAAATCGAGAAATATTGATCAATTGTAGAATTAGCAAAGAAAAAGCATTTATTTCTTTCCATATCCAAAATAGAATCTCCCCTCTGAAAACATGCCAAATCTAGGTGAACATAGGCAGAAGTTTGGGATTATCTCCCAAGAGGATATGTTGTCAAGTGAAATAGTGGGGTCATGAGGGAAAAAAATAATGGATCCAGTTCCAGGCAATTTGAGCTTTGGGACAAAACCAAAAGACATGCAAAAGTATTTCTAGATGCCCATAGAAGGGCAGTTGGGAGCTAGAATCCCAATTTGAACAAGACAAGCCCCGATAGGAAGGCCTTGGTGTAGAATACACCAAATAAAATGAGCAATTTTGGGCTCCACACATATAGTCCAAACAGTCTCAAATCGTCTACCCCAGGTAGATAGAGTGGCATGAATTCCCCAACAAGTATTAAGTTTGTCCACCATGGGAAAATGGGGTGAGATCCAACGATAGCCTTTGTTGGATTTGTAGTTATAGAAAGGAGTATCAGCATACCACTTCCATTCTATCCACCATGGGCAAGAGGAATGCACAACAATCTTATGCAACATGTGATCAGGAACCAAATTGATCACAGTAGTGAAAGTATCATGATCTTGGTTGGAAAGCCAAAATAGAGCTTTAAAATTCAGCCAAGATAACCAAGATTGAGTGTTCTTGCAGAAGAAGTCCTTGATGGTGCGAATTCCACACTTGAAGAATTTGAGCGCGAGATTCCCGGGACCTCTGCTAAGCATTTATCTTGGGATTGAAAAATCAGGTGACCACCAAAGAGATTGTTGATTGAGAGAAATCCCATTATGAAATCCATCCCCTTTCCATAAAATTCAAGGTTTGACACATTCCCACACTTTCCAAATACTTTTAAGCACAAAGGTGCCAACAATTTTGATAAGCACAAGAGTGATGAGAAAATTGACAAACCCTAAGCCTTTCCACGTAGGGCAGCCATAAGGAGAGCCTTCCGCAATGTCATGTCGTATGAGAAATTTCCAAGCTTCTTGGCCAATAATGCTTCTGATAATCCACTTAGCACAAAGAGCTTTCCCTTGGCGTTGAATGTGAATAAGCCTAAGGCCTCCAAAATTGCAAGGCAAGAAACATATATCCCAGCTACCCAATGAAAACCTTTTCTAGTAGAAGCATTAGCCCATAGGAAATCTTTGAGCAGTTTTTCAAGCTTCTGAATGGAGGATTTAGAAGGAACCCAGTAAGACGAGTAGTAAACATGGGTGGCAGCAAGAACTTTAGAGAAGATTTGGAATTTTCTAGCCAGAGATAAAGGCCTAGTAATCCAATATTCCAATTTTTTTGCCACCCGTTGAATGACATAATGTCATAGTTCAGTCAGGAGGCTTGAAAAGCAAAAGGAATACCTAGAAATTTGAAAATCTCACCATGTTGCAAAATTTTCCAATCAAATGTGATAAGCCACTCAAACGCAGAAGGAAAGATTGTCATTAACATTGAAAAATAACTCAAAATTATTTTAAAGGGTGGAAAGTGAAGATGGGTATCTCAAAATATCTCATAAATAATTATGCCGAAGGTGTCCCCCTATGGGAAAGGACCTTTTGGATGTTTCTGCAATAATTTTAAATTTGACGGCCTCCCGAACATTTTTCCAAAGTGTTTAATTTTGATTGTCGTTTGCATGTCGTTTTCACTTTTGCAGGCAATTTTTAACCGTGGCTTTTTGTTTCTATTTTTAACAACCTATTTTTAACTGTTGCTTTTTCGATTGGATTTTTCTACATGTTGAATTATCTTTAAATACTTGACAACAACTAAACCAATGAAAATTATTAAGCATTCGGTTTCATTCGCATTCAATTGCATCGAGGTCCATTATGTTTTGTTCTGCATCCATCTGCATCGAGGTCTTGTGTTGAGTCCAGGAAAGAATGGTTCCTAAGGTAAATAACATTCTTCCTATCTTTTTTCTTCTACTGAAAGTTTTTGTTCCTTGTAATTTTCCACCTCTTTATTCTTTTCAATTTAGGTATTCTTTGCAATTTAGGGGATTTGGTGCAGGGTAGGTTTCAATTTAGGTATAGCTGAGTGTCCCAGTCTAGCTTAATCTTGTTAGAATGAACTTCTTATGGCCAAATTCCAATTGATTCCAATAGCGTTGTATTCGAAATAACCTATCATCTGGAGTAATATGCTTAGGAAGCTTATCTGACTTCCCTGCCTCTAGTAATTTCTTAATAACCTTGCTTGACTCCATTGGATTTTGATAATATTCAGGATCTAGGTGTGGATCAGGGTTGGTGATGGTATATAGTACCGAAATTCAAATTTTGACGTGCTCTAATCCAAATTATAGTATATTGAAAATCCCACAAGTGCCTAATGAATTATAATATAAATCGATTGAATGTGGTAGTTTTTGCCTTAATTTCTATTGTGGTACCCAATGTTAGATGCATTAAATTCCATTATGGATAAGTTGCACCCAAAGTTGGATCCGACACTTCACCCCAAAACATAATTTTTGTTACTATCAACATTTTTCCTGGTATTTAATCCACTTTCAACATTTTATGTTGGGGCATTTAACCTGATTTGTACACTTACCATACCTCCTGGTATTTGATCTCGTGGCTTTTTTACAAAACACCTATGACTTGAGCTCATCTTATTCAACCTAGGTCCAACAATTTGGGATTTGACAGAAAAAATTGAAGAGCTCTGATTTGTTAGATATTTAATGTTTAGATGGGCAGGAAAACATGTAGATTGAGTGGTACTAATGACTATCAATCTCTATAGTTTTTTAAAACAGTGTATTAAAATTTAACGAATTATTTGGTTTCCATACAAGGATGAATGTCTCTTGTACTTTTGAAATGTTGTTGTCTTTATCAATTCATAAAGTGAACTATGAAATCTATCATATAATGCTCTACATCTTTATCAAAAATTTTTTTTTACAGTAATAATCTCTCTTTGATATTTCAAAGTGTCTCCACTTAAGGATTCAATGATTGATGGGTGACCAATGATTGCACATTATCCTGATGTTCTAATCTAACTTTCAAGCATCCATATGGCAATAGCTTGGTCATTGCCACTTTCTTAGATATGCCTATTTAATTATTATAATATTTAATAAATTTAGATGAAATATTATCTATTTCAAGTGTAGTTAAAATGTGGAATGAAGGATGGATTTGATGGTTGAATGTAACAGAACTGAAACAACTTCCCAGTAATGAGAATTAGATGCTTTTGGAATGCAAGATTCTATAAGCAAGCCTTTGTCCAGAAAAAGATGGAGAGGATGGACCTACTGGTATTCTCAACAATTTCTACAAACCCCTTTGGTCAATTATACAAAGTTTAATTTCTTGTCTTGGGCTTTATGTCCCCAAAAGCATAGTCATTGATGAATTTTTTAAAGCTTGTTTGAGACTAAGATCCCCTTAAGCTACCCCCCATAGTTTTGTTATTACCGAGTATTGTATTGAAGTCCCTACATTGATATCCTGATTTCCTAGGGTGCCAATAGGATTTCTCAGCTCGACACAACATGAGAGCTCCAAGGTGGAGGTTTGAGGGGAAGTTTCATCATCACCATCATGATATTCTCCTTGTAACTTTCCACTAAACATACCACCTCTAATATTCTATTGTATGGAACTTGTAAGTATGAACTTCATTTCTTTTAGTTTCGATGACAAAGAATCGAGAAAATGTTTGATTACCAAGGACAATAGGAAATTAGGGAAAAATCCTAAACTTCTGTCTTAAAGAGTTCTAGCAACACCATTAGACAATTGATGACACACCTCCATGATAACCAAGCAATCAGGTATGTAGAATGGAAGTTCATGGGGGGAGGGGGATAGAGCTCTCTCAACCCTGACGAGGGTACTTGGAGTATAGAAAAACTAGCTTCCTTTGAAATTTAATGATTCCATTGAAGACGTAGAAATACCAGGGAAATCAACACCATGGACTGCAGTATAGACCTTAGGGATGAAACAGTTACAAATCAGGGTATATGAATCAAAATGCATGTGCCTATATAAGACATTACGTACTATGTGAATTGGATGTTTGTGTTGAGGTGTCCATTGTGGCAACAAAGAAGTCTTGAAAGCCAAGGGAACATATAAAAATGATTAGATAAGATGCCATGAAGAAATTTCCTCCTGACATACATTCATGAAATTGTTTGACCAAATTGAGATTAACTCACACCAATCACGTGACTTCCCTTTCCTCATAGTGTTGTGTAGCACAAAATAAAAGTACATATGCATGATGTAAAATCTTGTAAATCCACCACAATATTCCCATTGGGTGCTTTGAGCTTACTGTTTATCTCTTTGTAATGTTAACATTTATCAAGAATGAGTTTCAGACAGAAACTTTTTTGGCTTTTGTGCCTCTCTACACAATATGGTGCTCAAATTTTCCATGCATGAGTATTTCTGAGATCTCTTCCCACTGGCTATGAACCTTCTTTAGAGCCATTCTAAGGTGGACACTAATGCTCTCTTCCTAAATCAGGTTTTCATGGACTTCACAACTTGGGACACAATCTAAATTTCTTATGGTATAACTAAGTTTCTAGTAGCGTAGAGTAGTTCAGGATAAGAAGTTCCAAGTAATTACATTTTTTTATTTCAATTTAATTTATATGGCCATGGTTTAATTCTATATTTGGTTTTTGTTGTACATTTTAGGTGTTGATAATGGTGATCCCTAAGACTTTATTGACTCTTTTCTGTAATCATTACCTTAGGTATAAAATCATTGCGTTATAGTATTTTCTTCTCTTGGATTGAATTTTATTTCGGGTTTTTTATTAGCTCATTTTTTTCTCAAATTTATAAATAGTTAATAATTATGTACGTGTGTGTTTTGCATGTGCATGAAGGTGCATCTATAAGATATGAGTATAAATCTAAACATATAGGTTGTCGAATATGCATAGTCTATTTCTATTTCATTGAGACACCATTTATATATTGGTGTGTATTTCCCTAAAGAATCAATATGCTAGGTGACAAAGAAATATTCCTTTACTTACATAACAACAAAAAAATAGAAATTTTTTTAATGGTGTTAACCAAGATTTAATTTCTCCAACAGGCTACAAAAGTAAAAATGTTTTCTCAAATACCAGTAGACTTTAAATTCCATATGGATGAGCTTAATCCTCAATTTAAATACTTCTTCCCTACACAACTTGAATAAAAAAAATTGGGTTTCCTTCAAATCCTACAACCACCAACCTGAACTATATAGATGGAATCCGTCTTGAATTTTTCAAAGTTGGGTATCCCCCAACACCATCAAATTTTTTTATAAATCAAACTGAATTTGTTTTTACAATCTTTCTCTCATTTTGAGAAAGCCTTCCCCGAGAATGTCATTCATGTGCACAAAAATCAGACCATTGTTCCCTTCAAATACACTAGAAATAAGAGAGCATGAGCTTAACTCAGAACAACCAAATATCTAAATTTCCACCTAATAATTTGATTATCACAAGCTGAACTTCCCAAATTTAGGCATGCTTCCATGTGAAAGGCTTCTACCTCCATTGTACACAAATGGAAAAATTAGCTGGATAACTTAGACTATTAATTAACTGGTGATGAAATCAGATCTTACAGACAGGCTCTAAATTCTAGAACAAGGCATATGCCTAGTTTTCCTTACTTACATTTCCCCGGGAACTCTGGAGTATGCATTGTCTAACATATTTATCCAAAAGATGACTTTTACCTTCAAAATTTTGAAATCCCAAATTTGAATCTTAATTGGGTGGTGTAAAGTGACATTTGAGGTAAATGGAACTTGGCTGGATTTTTTTGGTGATGTAGTATGCAATCATTTAAATCAAATTATTTCTTTAAAAATTCCATTTGAATAATACAAAACAAAGTCTTTTTATTGTATTTATTTAATTATTTTAAAGACATTTGTATATATTTTTAAAGAATTTATGTATAAATATATATA
Source organism: Taxus wallichiana var. yunnanensis (assembly GCA_018340775.1). Taxonomy (NCBI): domain Eukaryota; kingdom Viridiplantae; phylum Streptophyta; class Pinopsida; order Cupressales; family Taxaceae; genus Taxus; species Taxus wallichiana. The sequence continues at coordinate 550,299,833 of CM031234.1, forward strand.
AAAAATGACACTCAAATTTTAAATATGTAAATTACATGTGAAGGTTATTGAAAATATTTGTAAGTATTTTACAAGAAAAAATCTCAAAAACTAAATGGGGAAATATTTATTTTGTAGAGAAACATTTGTGCAATTTCTTCTAAACCATAAAAAAAAATATACAGTTTACTATCTTCTTATGTATGGCCTCTACTAATATACAATTTTTAATAACTCTTTATAATATTTTTGGTTTTGTTGTATTATATCTAAGAATGAAATTGAAAATATAGAATAATCTTAATGGATGAGTCCCTCCTTTTGAATTCACAGTAGATACATTTAGTTTTATTAACTTCTTATTTCATTTTTTTGTAGGATATTTGTGATTCTCTTTCTCTGGTGGTAAAGAAAAGAGTGTTGTCTCTAGATGAACTTCAGGTGGGTTTCAATATTGATTGAAGTATTTATTCAATTGTTCTGTTTATTACATGTTATGGACTAAAAATTATTGTAGAGAGTTTTCATGTTATTTGGTTTGGATTGTTCCATTTATATTTGTAGTTGGCTCCAATCCTTTTTCTGAAGTGACATGTGGGGCATGTGCCTTCATCAATGACAAGATTCATTATGTGTTGAGGGGATCATTCCCCAATGAGGCCATTTCAAATCCCAAGTTAGACATTAGACTGATCAACGACAAGGCTTTTAAAGTTTCCCATCATACCTAAGAACATCTTGGTGGACTAACATACTTCTTTTCCCTCTCCAATTTAATATGATGCAGACTAGAAACACAATTCCCCTCCCTACAATGGGATTGACATTAACTATGCCTCGCTTGTAGAGGGAGGAAGAGTTTAAGTGTATTCAATGTGTTGTTAATGTTTTGCATTGCAGGAAACCAAAACCACCTAAAATAGTGATAGCCAAATGATTAGAGATCACCTCCACCTGATGCCAACATCCCCAATTTTTCTCTCCAAAATCCAAACAATTGGAGATCATTCATGAGGCTTATTTGATTTATGATTCTAACGAAGATGCACTAAAATATGAACCACCCCACAAATTGAGGAGAATGGGAATACCAATCGAGGCATCTATAAATGGACAAAAATACAAGAAACGTGCTAAGAAAATTACACAAGAAAAAAGAAAGAAATTTGATTTAAAGAAATAGCTTGTAGTGGTTAGTTTATAAGTGTTTGTTTATAAGTGTTTTTGAAACAAACTGTAACTCATACCAAATAATTCCATGTATGCATTGTGGCAATATATATCGACAGAGAATCAAACTTTTTAAACACATGTTCAATTTTTGTAATCCAACAACTATGGATTTCAAATTTCTTTATCATTGTATCTCCATATAAATACCTATAGTTTTCTTACTTCAAGTGTACATATTTTTGTTATTATTTTCCATTCTATTTTCTTAACATAATAATTTGTAATTCATTTCAAATAAATGCATGTATATATTGTGGTGGAACATATGGATCACAAAATCTAACTTTTCAACATACATGTTCAATTATTCCTTTATACAATTTCTCGCTTCTTTATGTAAAAACCAAAACACATTTTTTAATGTGTTCTTCATAATATTTTCACACACAAATACATATAGTTTTAAAATGCCGAGAAACAACCATGCAAATTTTAGTTGTTTTCAACCAAAGCTTTGTACATTATATCACTTTTTACATATTGAATTGTTAAAGGGTTAGACTTCATGTTTGCACTTTTTAGAAAATATAAAATAATAAGGAAGCCAAATTTAAAGGTTCTCATTCTTTACAAATGCATGCTTTCCTGAACACATCCTTCATTTCATGATTGACTACCCTACAAGTTTACATTTTCCACCATATATTTGTAGAATTCCCACTATCTCGAGCATCTTTTAGTTGCCATGGAAATAACTTTGACACACGAAGGCATTTCTCAATTGATTGAGGGTGGTTCCAATGTTGACCCCACATTTTAAATACTACACTTTTCCTCCCTAAGGTCCATTCTCAACATTGGTTCCCAACATCGTGTTGACCTTTCAGATGGGATACATTTTCAAACAACACTTCTACCCTCCAAATTTGTAAGTCGTGTAACCAAAAATCAATACAAGAAGGCTCCATTGTGTGCTTACACAAATCCCTCATTAGAATGATCAAAAGTGAACTGTAAGCTTCATCTCTTACTCAATTACCAATGTACATAAACTCCCTATATTAATTATAATTTCTTTTTTTTTTTTTTCCATCCGTTTCTCAATTCTAATTCTATCCCATTTTCTTTTCCATTGCAGGATTGTTCTTATCATTGAAATGGATGTTGTTGTCAAAACACATTTGGTAATCGGTGCTCCAACCGAATACCAATAAATTCTCTCGAACACATTCATTGTTGTGAACAAATGCAAGTGCAAACCAAGTTAACAAATATTTTGCAAGAACACCAACTAAAATAAGTGCTTTGAATACATCTATGTGCATGTGGTCCGTAGAGGGTCGTGCCCTAGCAAAAACAACCCTTCGTGAATATCACAATGCAAGGGGAGATGGTTTGTGTTTGGGTTTGATTTTGTAGATCAGGAAAGAGGGGAAATTCACATCACCTATTTCAATGAGGTCACTGAAGCATTCTATGAGCATATTGAAAATGGGAAGCTATATACAATTTCCAATGGGAGGATTGTGAGGATTCCTGATGCAAAGCTATGTTACAACCATTTGAACAATGCTTTGGATATTTTCCTGCAAGCGTCCTCAACCATAACTCCACTCATAGAAAATGAGGATACAATACCTTCCCATCACTTTCACTTCACAAAAATTAAGGACATACCTGCAAGCAATGACCGTTCTAAAGTTGATTTGATTGGCATTGTTCTTACGATGTCACCATGCTCAATGATTCATAGGCATGACAAGTTAGAGACAAAGAGAAGAACTCTACAATTAAAGGACATGTCGGATTCAGTGTAAGTGTCACATTGTGGGGACAACACTTAGATGAGATAAGCAAAGAACTTGAAGACATGCTTTCTATACCACCTCTTCCGGTCCTTGCCTTGAAAGCTACTCACGTGTCTCTAGTTTCAATGGGAGCTCAGTCGACACTATTTCAAGTACCAAATGTTATGTCAACCCTCAAATTTTAGAAACTAATACACTTCATAGCTTGGGTAGATTTTGATGACTACTACCTTCCACACCCTCTATCACAAGCCAATTTATGGGCCCTCCAAAATATTGACCTCTATAACAACGATTTCATAGGTACTACATATGGGGAACACTGAGAGAAATGAATGGGCCATGGTTACTACAAAAATCACAAATATCAACATGGACAAAAATTTTTTACAAGGCATGTCCTCTTCAAAAAGGTGACAAACAATGCAAGAAAAAGGTGAGAGAGAATGGTAATGGTTCATGGTTCTGTTTGAGTTGCAACATACAAGTTCAAAACTATGATTATAGATATGCACTCAGGATCGATCTAAAGGACCCAACAAGAGAACTTCAATCAGTTACCACTTTTGATGAGATAACTGAGTTAATCATGGGTGTTGCAGCTAGTGACCTCCATATATTGTCTATAGATGAAGATGTGACTAGTGAAATTATAAGTAATGTCATCAATGAATGAATATTGCTTCACACTTTCACTTTGAAAAAGAGACATATTATGGAAACAACATATTGAAATGTGTCATCCTCAGTTCAAAGAAAGTGGAAAATAATGCAACTCCTCCATAACCTTTATGCAAAGGATTTCTAACCCACCCATCCCTTCAAACATTACACCCTCACCCATCCCATTCTATACTTTGAACTATCACCATTATGTTTCTTATTTCATATCTATGTTTCACTTTTTTTCCTGCTTCAAAAGAAAATTGTTGTATTCCCTTATACACTGACATACTATTGTCTCCTACTACTATGTGGATTGTAAGTACTTTTAAGAAAATAAATAAAAATACATGCACTTTTGTTATGTAAGTATTTACATCCTTGTGTACTATGTGAACGCATTGTATGTTTCTATATATCTAATACTCTTTTCCTTAAGAAAAAATGTAGTTTTTCAATACTCAAATTGTTACCTCTTACGCGTATTTCCCATTGGAACTCCACATGCATTACAATTGTATATAGTTTTATATTTTGACTTATTTCTGCATTTGTATGTCATCAAACAATGTATCATTCCTTGCTAACCCACATGATTTTTATCCAACAGGTGGTACTCCATAATCCTGTGACTTCACAATCATGTCGACTCCTACAAAACGAGCCCAACGAAGAGAGAACTACACAAAAAATAAAGTACACATAACTATTGAGAAATGATATCATAAATTAGAGCATAGAACAATGAAAATCTCTAATATCTTTCAACTTACATCGACCACAACCTACCTACGATTCCCTAACATTCCAATCTTGCCATCAAATACAACTACTGAAGAATTGCCAACCAACATTCCACATGTAACTTCCATGGAAACAAACTTTCATGAGCATACCAATTCCTTTTGTATGAACCCATCTTTGCTAACAACTACCACTTTTCCCCAAATATTTGGGATGCCACATGAAACTATCTCAAGTACCGACCTTTCTTCAGTTCATCACACATATACAACTAGTTTCTCCTCTCCTTCTGACTACTTTCCACCTTGCAATCCACAAACGACTCAAACAGAACACCCCACCCCTTCCAATACACATATTTCCCATATTCCCACCCTCATCGCTAACTTTAGAAGCCCAACGTTGGTTTAAAAAGAATAGATTTGTTGGCAAACATCCAAACTTGCTCAATCTGTTTGGAAAATTACCTTGGAATTAAAACAATTTCCTTTGAAGGCTTTCCCTCCTGTATAAATGCAAAATTGAAAAACAAGGCCATTGCTTCTCTTCATGGAACAACATGGACCCTAAAAAAATAGCCTACCATTCTTGCATCTTTAACCCAAATCAGGAGATGCTTATCACATGAGTTAATCCATTCCTGCAAGTCACCCAAGTACGTGGCGGGCAATACAAATACTCAGGACACACCATAAGTTTCCCAAAACATTACTTCAATAACAAAGACCCTACCCCACCACCTTGGAGATTTGGACATAGTTCTCATACAAAGGGAAGGATCTAATTTTAAAAATTATGATTTCTACATTAGTAGATCTCGTGTTTGGGAAGCCTTGCAATATAAAATCCAACATGATCCCTATTACAAAGATGTCTTAATCAACGATGATGCCCTTTCCTCTCTACCATCCGAGTCATCAAATGTTTCCTCTCTTAACACAACCATAGTGGAACTACCCCAAATGAAAAGTGCCTCTACAGCTCATGGTATTGATGTTCCCACTGACTTTGATGAAACATATGAACACTCATCATCTTTCATGGCAACACCTCACAATACAGAACATAAGAAGAGGAAATCAAATAGTTCTTACTCAACCACAATGGTAACACTCCATTTACCATGTCATGGCCAGAGCTTGGGCTCTCGCCAATAAATGAATACAATATAGAGGGCATGTTCTCAATGGCTTTCCCAACTTTATTTCCGAAACAAGAAAAGCAATGTGGCAACAAACCCCACATTAAATAAGTTCCAATGCATGAATACGCTCTTCATTTGATGCATTACCATGATGGGTGCTTTGGTTCCCACCCAAGATTTCGTTACTTCCTTCTAAACCTCATAATGTGACACAGAGCCAGTCCACAACAACAATTTTTATGAAATAGAACCTCGAATCTGGAATCCCTCTAACAATTAGAGATCTACCCGCACTACTACTGAAATCTTTCTTCGCTAACTACTACCACTTTTCCTTGAATATCTGGAATGCCCCAAAGACAACCTCCCAATTTGTAATAGCTTAATGCACTTTGGATTCGAGCCTTCATGAGGGACATGTTCATTATCTCTCTTAGAAGCTTTCCACCTTCGATATGGTGGAACAATTGGGGACACCAACCTTATTCTTCACTCTAAGTGTCATATACTAAATGGCTATATCTCCACAATATTATGCCTAGTGAATGCCTAAAGCCCATCCTCGAGTTTCACAAAGAATATATTTTTGGAGAACATCTTAACATTGTCTCAACCCTCAAAATTAGTATCAAATACAACATCACCTTTCACAGGCTTTCTCCTATATGAAGAAATATTGCGAAAAAACTTGGAGATCTTCTCTTCATGGAACAACATGGACCCTAATCAAATATTACTTATTTCAAAGTTTTTTTCCCAAATTGACTATCATGAGTAATCCATTCCAACAAGTCTCCCATCTCATGTATGAAATGGAAACCATAGTATGAATTTCCATACATCTCCACGGTTTATTATTCGAGAATGTTCCTAAAGTTAAGAAAATGGGACAAAGGGAGGATATTTTTATAAAAGGATATTTTATTATGATTTCTGTCAATATATCTTGTGTTTGGGACAATTGTAATATAAAATTTAAATAAATCCCTATTATGCCCAAATATTTTAATCGCTTGGCACCTTTCCTCTCTACCATCTGAGTCTTCAAATGTTTCCTCTAGGGAACACAGGAGATTTGGGGAACTACAAAAATGAAAAGTTCTACACTCATGGTATTGATGTTCCCACAGCGACTTGATGAAACATATGAACACTCATCATAAATTACTGCAACACTCATAATGTTCAGAGAAAAAGAAAAGAGAAATGAATGTTTTTCTCAACCACAATGGTAACACTCCATTTACCATGCCATGGCGAACTTGGCTCTTCTCGCAAGATTTATGAAAGTGAATACAATAAAAGGGCATGTTCTCAATAGATGCTTTCCAACACCACTATTTATTGAAAAAAATGATGTGAGCATTAACCCACATTAAAAGTTCCATGCCCAATCATTTCTCATGGACTCATGATGAATACGCACTTCATTTTATGCATCATGATGGGTGCTTTGGTTCCCACCAAGATTTCGATTACTTCCTTCTAAACCTCATAATGCAAAATGAGCTAAGTCCAAATATAAAAATTTATGAAATTATAACCTTTGAATGTGGAATCCCTCGACAATTAGAGATCTAAAGACAACTAATTTGAAATGCCCCAAAGACAACCTCCCATATTTTTAATGCACTTTTGGAATCGAGCCTTCTAAGGGACATGTTCATTCTAGGAAAAAAGTAGAAGTGAGCTTAGAGATATGGTGAACAATTGGGGACAACAAACTTATTCTTCACTTTAAGTGTTAAAAGTAGACACTTAAATGGCCATATCTCCACAATATTATGTCTATGTAAATATGAGTGAATGCCCAGAGATGATCCTTTTCAAAAAGTGCACAAAAAATTGAGAACACTTAACATTGTCTCTAACCCTCATCAGTATCAACATACATAGATCACACATTCACAATATTTTGTGCTCGAGAAATATTCAAAAAGGAACTTGAAGGAGACTTTTGAGTTTTGGGTAATCAAATCTACTTATTTCAAAGTTTTTTCCAAACTACATAGCTAATATTTATGTTCCCTCATCTCACAGGTATGAATGGAAACATAGAGGCTCCACACATGTCCATGGTTTATTATGGCTCGAGAATGTGCCTAAAGTTGACGAAATGGACTGGGAGGATACAACAATTTATTGAGGCAAAAAAAAATACTTTGATAAGTTTGTGTCTTCTGGAACCCCCCCCGGCTTGCAACCACTTGGATTTTGTTCGCAGTCACTACTAGATGACCTTGTTTTCTAGATACAACACAAATTCTATCCTCCTCCCCACATGTAGACCTTGAAGAACTACTTAATCATGTTCAACCACACTAAATGTTCAAGGAAAAGATACCTACGTAGAAAGAAATCAATCAAATTGCTGCAGTGTAGGTACAACGCCCTGGGCCATGCAACCTACTTCTTCCTTGCACATTGAAAGTGATGGGAAAATTAAGTACCTCCCTTCCAGAAACAATGACAAATTGAACATCCACAATCAAACTATGATATACATATGGAGAGAAATGTCGATTTCAACCGGTACTTTCCCGCCATGTAATTCTTAAGTATATTGCAAAATATGCTTTGAAAGCCGAGCAACGTTTAGAAACATATCACCAAATGTTATCCATATTTTCAAGAGATTCTAATGCATAGATTCTCCAACACATATTGTGATCCATAAAATGCTCATAGAAAGCATTGTTGAACATGACATAAGCGCACAAGAAACATGCCACATGCTGTAAAAATTGCCACTTGTTATGTGCAGCCATTCATTTGTATCATTAAATGTTGGAAAAAAAATTCTGAGACGTGTCATTGAAAGTGACATCGATGCACAAAAAACAACCACTTTCTTGGATGCATATAAAGTTCATCCTACAACCATGGAACACCTACCACTTATTCAAGTTTCTCGAGATTGGAGCTACAACAAGAACCGTAAAGGTGATAAATGGAAAAAGTGACCACATAAGCAATTTTTCGGGTCCACCCAAGATTTGTGGATGTCCTAGCTTAGGATTCAACATCATATGACCTTTTCTGTTGGTCAGAACTCCTTTTATACAAACCTTTCAGAAATATTGCCTCTAAATTTGGCTCAACCCCACATGACATCAACGACACTTGGGACATGTTCAAGCACAACTATAGACCGTGGCATGTTTTATGCACTACCACAGACACAAGACTTGCTACAGATGTTAGTTCTGACTCTGAGGCCGAATGCAGTATTCAACACGAACCATTGCAAGAATGACAGTCTTCACACAACTTCATCCGGAAACAACACATGGGTCTTGATAGTCTTGATATGTTGGGGAAATGAGATTTCAACATACACAATAATTGGAGCATACATGACGTTCCACAAGATTTGCAAATAACTGGTTCATCATTCATCGAGAGAGAAAAGGCAGACACAATTAACAACAACATGCATGCCACACCACCATCTTCCACACTTCCTTTGTCTTCAAAACAACAAATAGCTCTTGATACCATACTACACCATTCAACAAACAAAACCCATCTACCTCCACTAAGATTGATAATTCAAGGAACGACAGGCACAGGAAAATCATTTCTTGATAAATAAAATCTGGAATTCATTCACATCATCAACCACATCTCCTCACCTCTACTTGTGCTCACCCCTACTACGGTGTTTTAACATTCAACATCTCCGCATCCACAATCCACGCAGCCCTTGTATTCCAATCAAAGAACTAAAACCCCTTGAAGGTAGTGCATTATCGTCTTTTCAAGAGTCGCTGAAACATATAGAATATGTTCTTATTGATGAAATGAGTTTCATCGCCCAAAGTTACTAAGAAAATTGACAGTAGGCTCATGAAGCTTTCCCACACTCAAGAACATCTGAATTTGGGAACAGATCAATCATCCTCCTTGGCGACCTCGGCCAATTACCACCGGTTTTGGACAGTCCTCTTTATGCAAGTAATTCCTATGGAGCCACCCTTTGGAAGGGATTCAATTCTTCCATTACATTGCAAACAATATTTCAACAACAAGGAACAACCAATGCACAAGTTTCATTCTAGAATTTACTTACTCCACATGCAAGATTCAACCCCTCTTATTGAGGATTGGGAACTCTTAATGTCTCGCACAAACACACACCTAACTCAGTAAGAGCTCAACATTTTTAAGGATGCACCACATTTGTTTGCAAAAATGATCTGTGGACTCCCACAACCTTCAGATGTTGAAGGCATTGAACGTTTTGATCGCCCAATCCATTTTTGAAAGTAACATGCGGATGGACCAGAAATCCTGATGATGATCAGTTGGAACACAAAGTTCTGTTGTGCAAACAACAAAAATCATGCTTATTGCAAATCTATGGGTTGATGCAGGCCTCGTGAATGGTGCCACAAGAACAATCACCGACATTGTCTACGACGCATCAATGCACCACCAACATTACCTTTATTTGTTGTTGTCAAATTTGATAGATACAACGACCCATGTTGGGATCCCTCCAACCCATTACATATTCCCATACCCCCTATTTCGAGAGGGAATCAAAGACAATTGCCGATTAAAATGGCCTGGGGATTAACTATCCACAAGTCACAGGGACTTACTTTGCATAGAGAAACCATCGACATTGGAACCACTGAAAGGCAGGGTCTGACATTCACAACTTTCTCTAGAGTTCCCTCACTTGCAAATCTGTGCATTTCACCTACTTTTTCATTCGAGAGATACTCAAATATGGCACGTACCAACACTTGGAGCAAGAAGAAAGGAGGAAGCAAGACTACTATCACTCAACCCATCGTAAATACTACCCTCTGCTTTGATAGCACCTCCACTACTACTATACTCAACACTTCTTGTATCCAAAGCGGCACTATTGTTCAAGGGGTATCAAATGTAATCATGTTTATTGAAACTAAAATTGCCCACTAAAGGCTACCATTCATGATATAAATACTACAAATGTATACATGTCTCATTATGTGTACACAGATCTTCATGTATTTGATGTTGTGAAATATGATTTGCAACTTTAAATGTACGAATCTGTAACAAAATTAAATGTACACATACAACCTTTCAATGTAATGTTTCATCTATATTCCTACACTACCACTATCAATCACACACATTATCAATTGTACAATAAAGGTTTTTTCAACAAAACACCAACCAAACAACCGATGCACAACTAACACAATTAACCCGAATTAAATACATACAACATCAACTATAAAATTAATTAACTATCAAAAATAGTATCAAATGTATTCATGTACGAATTTGTAACAAGTTTGAAATGTAGAAACAACATTAAAATTAAATTAACAGAATGTGTACTTCAATTTGTTTTTGGATTAATGCAAAACAGATTCTTGATCAATAATTAAAAGAAGGCATTATTGACACTTGGCGAGAACAATTCAAACGCAAAAGGACAAAATAAAAATAAAATGTAGGAGGGAGGAGTTGTTGGGTAATGCATGCGCTTACTTTGAGAAGGGCATGGAGACAGAAAGGCAGGCTCAATTACTCTTAACTGCAGTTAGTATTAGTCAGTGTTTAGACGATGTGTTGGTAAGCCATGCATGAGGGCCTTCGAGGTGGCGACCATGCAGGTTAAGTGGACACGGCTAACGACGGCGGATTCACGTTTCTGAGAAAGGACGTTCGACTCCACTGTCGCATGGAACAGCCGGCGAGCCGGCGGAGACGGATGTGACACCCTCCGCACTCGGGACTTGGACTCGCCGGTCCCCTTATATTTCTATATAGGATTCTGTCCCTGCCCCTGCCCCTGCTCATGCTCAAGATTATTGAATGCTGTGTTGCTCATTTTTGTTTTCTTGATTCTAGCAGAGGCCATGAAGCAGAAAGGTGGCGATAAATTGGCTGTACAGCCCAAGGCTAAACGTTGTCGAAGGAGCTTGCCCCGAGACAAGTCGACAAACACCAATGCGGGCAATCGGAGCTCGATTTACAGAGGTGTCACCAAGTATGTCGACAAATTTTCATGCACTCTTTCAGATTATAGGCATTGAATTGCTGTGAACAAATCACGATGCAGCTACATCCAGAAATTTTGACAAATGTTTTAGTGTGGAGAAGTTTAGATCCGTGATGGTTTTGTTTGATTTCAGGCACAGATGGACTGGTCGATACGAAGCGCATCTTTGGGACAAAGGCTGCTGGAACGAGACCAAGAACAAGAAAGGCCGCCAAGGTGACTGTAATCTTACTTACAATTGATCGCATTGTGTGTGGAAAATAGCTACGATGATCCGACACAGTAATGTGTAGTTTTACTTCTATTTTGCTGACTTAAATCGTGATTCTATGCCTCATGTTCTTCGTCTGCGCTGTGAACGGATTGCCAACCACAGTATATCTGGGTATGCAACCCCCTTCAAAGTTCTGCATGGATTAGTTCTTTCATTTGTTGTAAGAAATAGACTAAAATAGTGGAATGAATGGCTTTTCCTCAGGAGCATATGAGGACGAAGAGACTGCAGCGCATGCATACGATCTGGCCGCTCTCAAGTATTGGGGCTCGGAAACAACATTAAACTTTGCTGTACGGAAACCCTTATCTAAAAAGATCCTTCTTTGTCTGTATCTTATTTGTCTCTAACAAAAAGCCTTTTATTCGGGCTGACAGTCAACCACGTATACCAAAGAGCTGGAGGAAATGCAGAACATCTCCAAGGAAGAGTATCTTGCTTCTCTCAGAAGGTATGTTAATGCTGCCCCCATCAATGCAAGAAGAAAATAATGTGAAGCACACCAGAGCATTTGACAATGACCCCAATTTCTGGATGCAGAAGGAGCAGTGGGTTTTCAAGAGGTGTCTCAAAGTACCGCGGCGTCGCCAGGTAATTTTGTTGGTTTTCTAATATGGTATAGATCGATTGTTCTACCGAAATTTTATATATGTTAGCAAGTTGAATCATTCACTAACCAATAAAACTTGATTGAGGATGGGTCGCTTAATGTGATCCAAAAAATACATATGGATTGATGATAGATCATTAATTGTTATCTGAAACATGATAAAAAACAGCTCTATCTCGCACTTTGAGTAGTCCATTGATCAATAACAGCATATGTATAGATTGATGTTGGATCACAAAATGTGTATAAAAAAATAGAATAATGTATATGTTTTTTTGGTTCCATCTTCCCTGTCTAAAAGATTTTTTTTCTGGAAGTTGCTGTCTAAAAGATTGATGAAGTTTAGCCTAATATATTCATTATTGTGAAGCAGACACCATCAGAATGGACGTTGGGAAGCTAGAATTGGCAGAGTATTTGGTAATAAGTACCTTTACCTAGGAACATACAGTAAGTGAAGTCTCAATATCATTTTTAGGTACACTCAAGTTGCCCAAACTTTATTTTATTAGTTTTGGTATTCATGGCTGTAGTGGGAAATGTCAAATAGGTACAGAGGAGGAAGCAGCTGCTGCATATGACATGGCTGCAATAGAATACAGAGGACTAAATGCTATTACAAATTTTGATCTGAGCCACTACATCACATATCTTCGTCCAGGCCAAAATGCCATCATGTCTCTTGACAAATCCAACACTGTACCAGCTCCTCCTCCTTCCCCCTCCATCTAAAGAGGATAACAACAATCTGGAAGAAATTCCTCCACAACCGCGAAATTCATCATCTTCTACAGCTGTGGAGCTGCTGTTTCAGTCGACATTATTCAAGGAAATGCTGGAGAGGACTTCTGGTTCAGGGTTTCAGCCTGATCAGCCGGAGTCATCTGAAGGAAAGCAGGAATTCAGCTATTCGGATGACATGGACTTTCTGTTTGATGCCTCGGACATACTTAATGTCCAGTCCGATCAAGATGTGAGTTGTCTAGGGAAATGACAGGCAATAGTATGGATATATTTCATGGCATTCAAGCAGAAATGCAAATCCAAATCCCAATTGGTTTACAGATGTGTAGCAGTGAACTTGATCTGGACACTCAAGATTACCCCCTCATACAGGACTGCCCTACTATAATCAGTACTTATTCTTGATCTTGATGAGATCAGAATCCTAACTACTGAGGTTGTTACATGCTATCAATCTTATTTTCTAAGCTAAGAGAAGAAAGCACAAAAGATTGTTTTCTCTCTCTCTTTTTCTAATCTAAGATCTTAACCTTAAATTGATCCTTGTTCAAATCCTCCAGTGGCATGTTCTATGCCAAGCAAGCTTAAATCCTTGTTGAGACAGCCTACACTGGGTTAATAAAAAATGTAAGTGCCTCACCAAGTACCTTTCTTTGGCTTGGGTTTACATTTACTTATGTTTTCGTTTACATTTACATTTACATTGACATTCCTTCTCTTTTTATCTGTTTTCATTTCTTCTCTCTTCTAATCTAAAGATATAAAGGCATGTTTCATCTTTAATGTGTGATATTTCATATCACATTTTAGATTATCCACCATTAGGATGGAGTCATCCATCACATTGTTTAGGATCACGACAAACAATGTAATAAATGACTTCTTCATAATAATAATCAATAACAAAATATTGTGATGGATAACTTCATTTCTATCATTAAAATAAAATCATCTAATATAATATTTTAAATAACAAATTATGATTTAAAATATATAATATAATATTAATATAAATTATCTTAGTAATACACAATATAATCCAAAACATAAATCGAGGAACATTTATGTAAGCTTATCATGATAATACATTGTAATACAAAACATCACTACAAACATATTTACACATGTAATAATATTCTTGACGTTTTGAGTCATCTCTCAAATAATTAGGAGGTTCTAGTGTGTCGGTTTGTTTTTTGTCCAAGAGGCGTCGTTTCATTGTTTGTGGTTTTTAGGTAGTGACGCGTCCCTGTTAAGACTTTACCTTGAGACATAAAAGTAATTTGGAGGTTGTGCGTGTCCGACGCGGTAGATGTAGCAAACGTACATTTGGGTGTTTTATCATTGTGTTTCGGTTTAGCTACCCGTAATTAGGTATTGAATCTCTAGTATTTCCTATTGCTTGTGGGAGAATGATTTTCAGCGGACTTTCCGGGTACTTTTGCTAAAGTAGATGTTTTACTAAATCAAATATGGGAGTTTGAACTAATAATTGTGATACTAAACACCTTTGTATGGTGCCACTTAAAAATTCTTCTATAGTTGAGTCAATATGTATTTAATATATATATTTTTGTTTCATGTATTTATTTGAAGGGAAAGTCACATATTGAATTAATTTAAAATAATAAATTTGAAACGCGCTAAAAGGTACTAGGTGTTTAAATGTTGCGCATTTGATGTGTCATTTTGTGATTAGCTACTTTATACACTTGTTGGGTACAAGTTTTACAATAATATGTAATGTGTACAATTGTTTTTCATTAATATTTACTCAAATTTTGGGTATTCCACCCCAAGTACCCTCCCAACTATTGGACCTTTCCTAAGTATTGAGTTCTTTCCCATATTAGTGATTAACTTGTAGACACAAAATTTTGGTGCAAGATTAGTTAATTCTTGTTTTTAAATATTCTAGTTATCGTAATGTCGGCCACTCATGTGATGAGTGATTTTCTCTCTTGTGGAGAGGGATTTGTGGATTATGCAGGCTCAAATCGGTGAGGTTGTTGTGAATAACAAGGGTGCAAATCAATTGAATGACGTCAAGTACCTAGACTAGTCAATTGTTATCATATAAGTGTATTTGTGTGTTTATTGATTATCCATCTATAATCATGTCTTCTTTTTATAAACTTTCTTGTCTTCCTCTTATCGGCTCTCAATTCTTTCATATTTATCCTTGTTTGCTTCCCTTTCTCCCCATTTTCTCTCTTCCCTAGTTTTCTCCACCTTTCCTCCATTTCATGTTATTTTTGGATTTTTGCAAAAATAATAGCAATACTGAATTCCGATCACCTTTTAAGTGGGACCTTTTTACCCTTACTTGAGGCATCCCAAGGTTTTGTGTTCTCTTATGTTGACTTTTCTATCATTTTGTGTATCATCTTGCGCACCCATAGTGTCTTAATTTGAATTCAAGAAGTTTATAATTACATATATGCATTAGTGGATTCAAGACAATAATATAAACAATCAATGTTGACCTTAAGCCTCAATGTGGATATGAGGATTAAGTATTTCACCCTATTGTTAAGGATGTCTTTGGGAGTGCAGATTCAAACTATAAACTAGAACATAAAGAATTCAAATAACAGAAGCGGTTGTTCATCATGCCAAATCTCTTTCTTTATTCATTCAAAATAATTGTTACATATATCTTTCACATCCATCTCACACACTCTTATTACATCATTCATTTTTTCTTACTCTCTCTCTATTCACCTTATTCTCCTTATCATTCTCATGATATATCTATTACACTCGCTTATCTCCCTAGGATATGACTATAGGATAGGATAGGATAGGATAAGATAGCCTAGCCTAGGATCTATTACATTGAATTACAATAAGTATCTTACAATGCTAATTTTTCAAAGTCACGTCTTTTGGTTGCAACTCACACGACTCACCTTGTGTTCTATTTGGCTCTTTTGCGGCTTCGGTTGACTTCCGCAGATCTTTGTAGTGTTTGGCATATTTTATAGTGTTGTGTGGATTTTGCATAGTTATGCAACTTCTTCTTTATGTATGCCTTTGTTCTCCAAAATTGATGAAGAACCCTGTCAACATCATCTCTAGACTTCAAATGTTGTCTTATCCTCGAGACAACCAATGGATGAAGAACCTTGTCCACTTCTTTTTATTTAGGTGATTTGTGTTGCATTATTTTTTCTTGAAGTCCTTTCTGCTATCAATTTTAGCCTTGAAAAACCAAAGCATCAACTTACCATAACTTAGACGTCTGGCGTAAGGAGATGTTCCCTCACTCGACTTACCCGACTAGATTTACAGACACAATGGATTCCCACAATTATTCCTTGTGGGTTTATGAAGCTGCGCTTGGAATATACTTTGCATACTTGGTTGTGATTTTTCTTTCAAATGTGTGTCAGGTTGATAGATGTTCTTTGATTTCTTCTACCCAAATTTGTATTTCAAATTCTCTGGATTATGAGATTTATCTCGGTGGGTGACTACTTAAGTTGGATATTTGTATATCTTCTCCACGCTATTACAAGCTTCTTTTGCATCCTTGTGATGGATTTATCCATAATGGTACTATATTCCTCCATATCTGTAATTTTCTTGACCCTCTTTTGTTTTATGTGGTATTGGTTTGTTAAGTCTGTTAGTTGTTGGCTTTTCTTGCCATCTGTGCCTTTGGTGACATCATATTCTACGACTCTTTGTTCAATTGTGTTTCTAAGTTGTCCAACTTTGTTTTCTCTTGTTGAGTGAGTCCTGACCAACCCATGACATAAGCATAATATGCAACCACATTTGTGATTTTTGTCTCCAATGTTTTTAATGACTTGTCAATATTTGTGCATCATTGTTGGTTCTCTCAGTGGTTTGGGATTGTATGATTTGTGCCTTATATTCATCCACCGCCTCGGTGTGGATCTTCTTCTTTGAATCTCATCCAAGCTAGATTTTTATTCCATTACTTGTTTTAATGCTTGTTTTGATGCCTTCTCACCGGGAGTGTAGGATCTATATTGATTTGGGGTTTAGATACCCTCATGGAGGTTATCATTATGTTCATTGCCTCCTCCAATTCCACACATCTCTGCATCCAATCTTGTTTAGCACTTTGTTCAAATAGTGTCTTGCATGTGGATTTATGTATGGGTGTAAATTTTTTTAGGTGTACAAAGGTGTACCCTTCTATTGTTTGTTCCACGACCTCGTGTTTTAATTAGAGATTTTGTGCTTATTTTTGTTGTTGCAATACTTGTTTGATTAATATTAGTGAATCCCCGGAGGCCTAGTGTGAGAAAATCCATGAGATACCACTATTGTATCTGTGTTTGAAGTATATGGCATTGTAATTGTTTGTCCTTGTTCCTACTTGATTCTTTCTTTGTCTTCCTTCTTCTTTGATTCTCTTTGGTTATCCTACTCATTTTTCTTTTGTTATTTTCCTTGTTTTTGTTTTTCCCTATTTTTTTCCTCTACTTTTTATGCTCTTCTTCTTTTCTCATTTCTTCTTCTTTTTTCTTCTCTACTTCCTATTTTTTCTTCTTCTCCTCATCCTCCTCATTTTTCTCCTCATCCTCTTTCGGGATAATTTTAGTGGTGAATATTTGTAATATGGCGAAAATTTCATTTTAGGAAAATTTGAAAAGGTGAATTTTTCGGAGCAAGTCAGTGTCATGTTCACCTAAAATTTACAGTATATATTTTTTTAGGGTCGGCTTCGCCTACATTTGAAAACATCTCCTATAAAAACCTAGGTGATTCGCCAGGTAGTATACTACTAACTAACTACTAGTTGAGGTATCGACATATCAAGTATTGTGAACTTGCGTACTCTAAGCACCAATGCACAATGCAGATCTGTTTTGAAGTTTACAGTCGGGCAACAAGTGTTATTTATTGACGCTACGACAAGGATATTTCACTAACGTGCAATAAGGATATTTCACTTACGCGCGACAATGAGATTTCACTGACGCGCGACAAGGAGATTTCACTGACACGTGATAAGGTTTTGGTTGTTGGCGCTTGCGATACTACTACTAGTGACGACGATAATACTATTTTTTACGCATGACACAATATTTCTTTGACCCACGACAAGGATATTTTGTTGACGAGAGATTTAAATTTTGGAGTCATGAAACAATATGTTTGTTGTCATGTGACAACAAGGTTGATGTCATGCGACAAGTTTACTATCGTGCGACAACAACCTTGTTGTCGGGAGACAATAAGGTCTCTGCATCGTGTGATAACAAGGTTGTTTTCACATGACATCAACCTTGTTATAACGTGACAGAGACCTTATTGTCACCCGACATCAAGGTTTTTGTCACATGACAATAAACTTGATGTCGCACGACAGCAAATGACCTTGTTGTCGCATGTCTTGAAAATGAAATCTTCTTTCGGGTGAAAATGTTGCACACAAACCCCAGAAAATTTTTCTGTTTCGTGAAAGTGGTTCTGGGCATATTCACAAGGGATTTTCCACCTTTGATTTCCCAAAGGTCTCTTAAAATGAACCCCTGTCCTCTTTTTTCTTTTTCTTTTTCTTTCTTCTTTTTCTTAGCCTCTTCCTTTTCCTTCTCCTTTTTCTCATCTTCTTTCTTTTTCTCTTCTTGCTTCTTCTTCTCTTATTTTCTTATCTCCTCTTCTTCATCTTCTTCTTCTCTTGTTCCTCTTTCTCTTTTTCTTATTTTCCTCCTCTTCTTGTTTCTTATTTTCTTCTTCATTTTTAGTTTCTTCCTCTTGGTTTTTTGGTTTTCTTTTTTACCTCACTTGTCTTCGATCCACCGTCTATTTTTCTTTTTCCCTTTATTGTTGTTTATTTTTTGATCTAATATTGTCACTATTTCTTGTATTTCCCTTATGCGGTTTTTGTTTTGCAGTTGTCTTCTTTTTCTTCTTCCTTATTTTTTTGAGTTCTCTTTTAAACTCTTCTAATTGGATTTATTCCTCAATGTCTATTTATTTTTCTATCTCCTTTAGTAATGAGTGTGGGAGGTGATGGATGATATCTCAAATATCAATGAAAACCTTTCTAGGTAGTGAAGAATGGCTTCCACCATAGCAATTTGTTATGTGGTAAAACTAAATTCAAATTGTTGGGTCACTTATGATATGCCTCTGTAGTCAAGACAAGTTTTATAGAACTTATAGGTGGATCTTGTGAGTTGTGAATTCTCTAGGGATTCAATTGCCCTGTGAACTTTGGATGTATATCTTCTTCTTATTGTTGTTATAGGGTTATTGTTGCTTGTTATGGTCCTTCAATGTCTGATTCGGTGATTTACATAGTATCTTCCTCTAATTACTTTGGTTCTTCACTTGATTAAGTTATAGCTCCACTTTCCTTGAAACCCTAGCTTTTTGTCTCTTAGTTTGGGGTGGTAGAGGTTTTCCTCGAGGCTCTAATTTCTTCCTCTTATATACCTTTGGCCTTTTTTTCTCTTGTGTCTTCCTTTTTCCTTTTTCTTCCCTGTTGGTTTATCTAATGGTATTGAGAATATTGCTTCTTCTTTAGTGAATTCTTCAGGGTATTTTTGTCTAAATTCCTCCCATGTTTTAGCGATTACATCATCAATATTTGGTCGCATTGGTTTCTTTTTATCAACTACGATGTTTTTGATTTCCTAAATAATGGCTACAATAAGCTTGTTTGATGCTTCATATGGTAATGGGGCAATGTAGGAAATCATTGGGATGAAGGGTTGGAGGAATGTGTAGTCAATATCCATTATAAAGACAACTTCTCATTTTTTTCTACTTTTTGTTTTGAAACCCTAGCCTTATTTGCAACCAACTTCTAGATGTTCTTTGTCTACCCAATCATTGAAGTTATTTGTTATACTTGAGACTTTGTGTTCGTGTGTGCCAATATTTGTTACGATATGGGTAAGGTTTTGTCCCACCGGACTTTCTTTGTTTTTCTGGTAGGGTGTTGGTGAAATACATGGCTAAACATAGGAGAATCGACACATAACAAAAAGTGTGTTTTCCCTCCTCAATATTTCTTGTATTCTCATAGAACTCGAGTCATAAGAACCTTGCATAAGTTATATTTAAATTGTCTCACAATAATTTCTAATGCTATTGTAGATCGGTGGCATGGGCACCATATTCATTATTAGTATGATAGATTTTCAAAAAAATGGATTTATCCATACACCTCAAAATTTTGCTCTTGATTTCTCCAATTCGTACTCTGCCTTTTGAAATTGTAACTCCCATTAGCCACACGGTTTGTTACATAGGCACTTTCTTCTTTTGCAATACTAATCACCCTTTCACCCATAGACCTATCACTCTTTCCATCATGGTTGTGTTCATTTGATATGGTTGATCTAGATACAACATCTCATTGTGTAAGTTCTTTAAGGAGAATCCTAATGGCATTTTTCAGCCATTGAAAAGTAAGGGACTTTGCTCCAGTGTCCAATTTTAAGTCTTGAATTACATTTGTGTTCTTATTGTACTCCATTTTCTCGTTTCTTCATTCTCTTTGGAGAATTATTTTGTGACCCACCTCAAGCCGAGTGTGGTTGTATCCCACTGTAAAAACAATTTTTGTTATCACTACCCCTCATCCTGTGTTCTCTCTCTCGTTTTCTTTTTACATATATACCTCTCTTCCCTTTCAAATTCTCTTCTTCCCTCCTAAATTCAATTTATCCCATTAATCATTATTTTTCGATCTTAATTCTTCTTAATCTCACCCTTAATTAATCATCCCTAATCATCTTTAATTAATTCTAAATCCCCATTTAATTCATTTATTCTCCCTAAATCCTCCATTTTATCCTTCCTAGGATCGCATTTAATAATTTCACCTTCCCTTTTCCTTTATTTAATATTTTTCACCCTCCACCTACCCATTTATCCATCCTAAGAAACCCTAACTCATCCTAACCCCTCAAAATCTAATCTCACCTCATAAGGGCTCATTGCCTTGAGCTCGTCACATTTTCCACCGCCCAAATGGACGGTCTCGTAATCAAAAGCGACCCATCTAGGTCGTCATCTCGCCCCTACCTCTCCTTTTCTTATGATACAATTTTAGAGACTTCGGGTTTTCTTGTGATCTTGCCTTCATTTTTGATCTCTCTTATAGATGCCATCATCATCTTGGAGATCTTGTGCTTCACTTTGGGATATTTAGAGAACTTTTTCCCTCTTGCATGCTTGGATCTATCATTACAATTTATAATTATATTCTTCATCAGATCTTGTGTAAGTTCAACTATCCTCTAAGAGCCTTGTTTCTTCCTTCTTAGGTCTTCATTTTCCATATGTAGATCTTCATTCTTGCCTAGCCTCTTCCATAAAACCTAGATCAACCCCAGCTTCCGTAAACACTGCCTGTCACCGTTGAACCAAATTCCATTTCCTTATCTTCTCGACATTTAGATCCTTAGTCATCCCCTTTCGATCTTACATCACCCAGATCAAGTTATATCTCATTGTTTTGTCCTTTCTATCACCTCATATTTTCTCTATCGTATCCATTCGTGCCGATTCATCCTGGTCCTCATCGACTAGATCAGCCTTCATTACATTTACATTCATATTTCTTAATTTTCTTATGTCCTTTATATCAAATTCAATTCTAAATCTCTTGTAACTTCTTATTTCTTCATTCCAGCTTCATCACTAGCTTCAAATCTGCCTCCAAGGTCTTAAGATCTACATTTTTTGTTGATGTTTCACTTGATCTACTCTAGTTGTCATCGACTAGGCCCTGTAGTCTTAGGTCACCATCAACCCGTATAGGTTTGATTTTATTTAGATCAAATCTACATTTTATCACTTTTATTGCATTTTAGCTTCTGTTACAGTTCAGATTCTGCTACATCCAATTTATCAATCATTATTTTATCTTATCTTTATCAAAAAAGTGGGTTGACATCCATCCTAGGAATTTTTCACTTCTTGGGACTGACATTGTCAAGTAACCCACCCATCTATATACTAATCCATTTTTTGTGTTGAGTTTTCTTGATTTGCAGGTCATCTAGCTCACTATGAGGAGGATCTCTCATTTTCACCCATGCACATCATCCCATCTAGAGGTACCTTAAACCTCTCATACTTGGAGTTTCTTGTTCTCTTGTTGTGATTTCACTAATCTGAAATAGGTAGCAAGGAAACTTTGTCAACATCTCGCAATAGTTTAATGTATGTATTTTTTGTGTCGCAGAATTCATAACTTTATATGGAACATGGGAGGAAAATCCAAAGAGCTCTGCGAGCGTGATTTTAGTGTGAAATTTTAGAATTTGGGCTTACAAAACTCTCCTTGTGTAACAATGATAGGGGTAGCCATTTTCCTAATGCTCTTTTTTTTTTTTTCTTATACCCTCTAGCTCGATTTTATCTCTTTTGCTTCTTCACTCTCACTCTTAGCCTTAGTTCTCTTTTTCACAAGTGATTTCTTTGTTTATGTGATTTCCCCTTTTATAATGTTTTTGTTCACCTACCACATTTATTTCTTTAGGAATGACTACGTTTTAAACTTATGTTGACTTGTTGATGCCTTAGGTTATCTTCTCCTTCCATGGTTTTTGTCTTCTTTATTTCTTTGGTTACCCTTTGTTATGTGGCTTCTTGTTGTTGTATTTATTTATTTTTTCATTTTCCTTCATTACACGTGTTTTCTTGCATACTTGTATCTTTTCCTTGTTTCCGGGTTTTGTTCCCCTCCTTCCTTTCATGGGTGTCTATCTTCCTTTACTCTACGGGTTTGTATCTTTCTTTGTTCCATAGTTTTGTCTCTTCCTTCACCCATGACTTTTCTCATCCTTCATTTCACAACTCTATTTCTTCCTTTGTTCCACAACTTTTTTGCAGCTTTCATTATTTACTTTGATGTGTGGGTTTCTTTTTCCACTAATTTTTCCATGGGTTTTTTTTCGTTCCTTTGTTTATTTTTTTATTTGTTCCTTGCTTTATTTTCTTCCTTTTCTTTCTTTTCTCCTCTTTGCTTATACCTTTTATCTATTTTCCCTTTTGCTTGTTTTTAGTAGAGAGAGGGTGCCCTTGTGGTTTTTGCCTCCTCCTCGTCAACTTTACTCAATTTCCAGCTTTTAGAGAGGACAAATTTTCTTATTTTTATCTCTTTTTATATTTTAGTTTTTGTTTATATTTTATTTTATTTTTAAAAATTCCCATTGTTTGGTTAGTCTGCATATGGTATTTCTTTATCCGCACTCCAGATACATCCCGGGTTTCTTTTTTTTTTTGAAGTGTTTGTAATTTTATGGCTCTTGAGGGTAGAATTTCATTTATTATATATGGCCCTAGCCATCTAATTTTCAATTTGCTTGATATATTCCATTTACTTTCATAAAGTACCACTTTATCTCTCACATCAAATTATTTTTTGTTTATAATTTCTATTATGTCATGCTTTTAACTTGCATTTTTTTTGTGTTTGATTATATACAAATATGAACCTATTTTCATCCAAATTCTCCAATTCAATGTGCCTTTCATGTATTGATGGTTCTTAATCCACCCGGAAAGATAGATCCACTCTAAGACTTGGGAGTATGAACTCCATTGGCACCACGACTTCTAACCCATATACCAATTGGAAGGGAGAATACTTTGTCATCCTTTTATAAGTTGTGTGGTATGCCCATAGTGTTGCAAGTATTTTTAGATCCCAGTATGCTTTTTGTAGAGAACATATCTTAGTTAAATCATTTTCTAGTACTTTGTTGAATGTTTCTACTATGTCATTGGCCTGTGTATGATAAGGAGTTCTTCTATTATGATTTATCATGAAATGTTCCAAGAGTTCTTAAGTTTTTGGATTCACAAAGTGTTTTCCTTGTTCACTTGTGATGTTTAATGGGCATATGAATCTCATAATGATGTTTTCATATATAAAATTGGTTGAGGTTTTTGCAGTGCAATCTTTTGTAGGTATGGCTTCTGCCCATCTTGTGAGGTATTTTGTGCCTGCGATGATAAATCAGGATTGTGAGTGTCTTGCAGTGGGTTTTATGGTCTGATGAAATCTATTACCCATTTCTCAAATGAGGCCAATACAAGTACTATTTTTAGGTGAATTTCATCTCCAACTTTGGGTTTTCCTACATGTGACAAATATCACGAGGATCTCGGCATACTTATGTGCATCATGAAAAAGTGTGGGACACCATAGGCCTACCATCATTATTTTATTTTTGTTTCATCAACTCCATTATGTCCTCCAATTATCCCTTCATGTTCTTCTCTTAGGATGTTATTTCTTTCATGTTTTAATACTACCCGCTTTAAGATTTCATCTTCTCCCTTTTGTATAGTTTCCTTGTATCAATGTAAATGGATATAAGTATCTTAGTATATTCTTATTTTTTTGTTTTGTATACTCTCTGGAAACTATCCTATGCTCAAAAACTATGCTATATCATCCAATTCTTTAGGTATTTCTTCTATCCTAAATAGATGTGATTATAGGAACTCATCATCTATTGAGCCCGCATCTTCTCCCATTTCAATTCTTGATAGATAATCTAGCCCATTATTTATCTTCCCTAGCTTAACGAAAATAGTGAAATCAAATTCTTGGAACAACATCAGCCATCTAGCATATTCTTCCTTGTAGGACTAGCCTGTTTAGAAGGTACTTCAGGGGTTTATGGTCTATATAGAATACAAATGATGTTTCTAATAAGTAATCTCTAATTTTTTTGGAGTGTATACACCATACTTAGAGCTTGTCTTTCTATTGTGGAGTAGTTCTTTTCTACTTTGGATAACTTGTGGCTTGCAAAATGATGATATTGGGTGATCCATTTTCTCTCGCAATTGTGCTAGAATTGCTCCTATTGCTAATCCTAAAGCATCCACTTTGGACCTTCCAATATGGGAATATTAGAATGGGCGGTGCATGAAAAATATTTTCCTTGATTTCAAAAGCATCCACACATGCTTTAGTCCATTCTATTTACTTATTTGATTTTTTCTTCATTATTTATTCTAATGGTGCACTTGATTTTTGCATTGTTGGTCCGAAAATCTATCAGGGGGGCAGATCTATGGATAGACGAGCCAACAGTGTGTAGGGCATAGACCCTCTTTGAGACAACAAAGTGAAACTGGTTTATTGCTATTCTACCGGCAGGAATCTGTGCAAGTCCTACAATATTCTGCCTTCATGGGTTTGGGATCTTGTCCCAGTTGGGGTATTTCAGCTATGAGCAAAAAAGAACGAAGGGAGGAGAGGAGATAGAATAAATCCGAAGGTAGAAAAGAAATGAATTCCAAAGTAGAAAGGTCAAAGGGTTTATGTTTTGGGCTGGTAGTAAACAGATCGAACCTACTTGCATAAACGAACAAAGCAATACTGATGAGCAAATGACAAAAAAGTAGAGATAGATCTGACAGAATAAACACACAAATCTGACGTAAGAAAGATCTGATGTATATAACACATGTATTCAACACAAAGTCTTAATATTTGTATTAATGTTTTCTTCTGTTACAAAAAGTACAAAGCCTTTTCTTCTCACTTCTATTTTTCATCTAAAAAATGCCCACACCTTGAATACAAAAATATCCAAGTATATATAGAAGGAGGAGGAGAAAGAAGGCAAAAAGAAACCAACAACTAATTACAAAATATCTAAAATTCAACTGTTGACTTTGGGCAATTTGGTGGATGACAACATCCCATGGTGCAACATGGATGATGTCATCATTTGTGCCAACAAAATTTTAAATATTTTACAAAAAGAGAACATCCTAGGAGGAAGGAGCCTATTCATCATCATCCCACAGCTAGAAAGGAGTATCCTGCTTCTTCTCAGGAGAGGAAATATGAAATTGAGCACGATACTCCAAGAATTTGCTAATCATCGGTTGAAGTTGATCCTGAGCAGGACCCTTGGTGTGATCGCCGATGACTTCACAAGTCTCCCGTTCATCTCTGAGTCTTTCTGGGAGCTTGAAGTATTCATTACCTACCTCCATCAGGTAACCCACAAAGGCACATCAAGCCAGAAGGTTGTTGATGGATTCTGTGTCGAAAGTGGCTTTTGGCCCTAATCCTTGTGACGTGATCTCCTTGAAGAGCCAAATAGTGTCATCTGCCTTCCTTAAGGCATATGATGGGGTAAGTAAGCCTGGAGACATCCTTAGGATGATATTCTCCATTTGATGCATTGCATCTAAGGCTTCCTCCTTGATTTTGTCAATTTTCTCCAAGACAATTCCATCTGATCAACCCGATAGTCCAAAGCAAAGAGGACTTTGTTTGTTAGGTGCTCTCGGGTGATCGAAGACACCAATTTCACTAAGTCATCAACCGGGTAGTCGAGCATCTTCTGAATGTCTCATGTTGTAACCTAGCATGGTCCAAATCTTCGAGATAGGTCCCACAATCACCTGGAGTTCCTTGTTAGCTTGATCAATATTCTGATATAGCTCTATGAACTTTACGATTACTTCCTCACTATCCTTGAGGATCTGGTCTCTCTAGGTGGATACTAGCCATACCTTGTTCACCAATCTTGGTGTACTCGTTTATCTTTTCCTGGCTAAGGGCCTCAAGAGTTTTAGTGGCAGTTGTAGGAGGTGCACTTCCCATTTTCTACAGGGCTTGGAGAAGATGTCTGTTTTGTTCTTTCAGTATCCTCTTCTCTTCCTTTGCTTCTGAATATTTTTTCAAAGGGCATCCACCGCAGATAGGCCTCTCCCTGTAGGCTTTTAGAGGATGTTCCCATAGTGACCTGTGTCACTATATAATTTATAGGAGACATATCCTTTTTATCCTTTGTGGGATCGGGGTATGCGATCTCCATAACCCTTTCACCTGAAGTGCTATGAGAGAAGCGGGTTATCAACTTTTGCTTCTTAGCTCCTTTTTTTGGGATGACGGAGAAGTCCATAGGTGCAATGGGGACTTTCCTCTTATGCTGGCTCAGGTGCTTGGAGATCCATTCTGGACTTAAGGGAGTGGGACCAGAGGGAGAAGAGGGAAAAGGTGGAAGGAGTAGCTACAATGAACTCGGGAAATGTGTTGAGACGCTTGGCAGTGACATTGATAAAGAAGCCAAATCTCCAACACTCATAGGGGTAGGAGTCACTATAGGAGAGGAAACTATGGGGGTGGAAGGGATTTGAGAGATGAGGGAAGAAATGTTGGGGGACAGCTCCGAGGGAAGAGAAGATGGAGGAAGAGGAAGGGGGAACAATAGAAGATGGGGAGAAGACACAACCAAAGGAGTGGTTGCTTGAGTGACGTGAGGAGGGGAAGGAGGAGTGGAAGATGGGACAGTGGGAACCTCAGTAGTTACAACAGTGGCAACATCCTGAGTGGATGTGCCCGTTGGAACACTTATCACCACTTCTTTTTCTGGGGAGACCAGGCTTACTACTTGCTCCCGGGGTAGCGAAAGGAGAACTCTCGAGCTTGCTCTGAGAGTAGCGCTTGACTCTCCTTCTTTCTCTTTCCCTTTTCCTTTTGGAAAGTGTTTTTTCTTAGTAGGTACGTCACCCAAAGGAGACATGGTGAAGTCTACCCCAAGGTAGATGAGGCCATTCTTTCTGCACCAATGTTCTGTGCACTGTAGAGTGCCTTTAACCATTTCCTCAATAGTCTGAGGTGCCCTCATTCTATTAGTCTCTAAAAATGGCCAATTGTCCCCGTTTGTATCTAGATAGACCTGATCAACTTCTTGATCGGTCACTTGGAAACCTTTCGGGACAATGGCCACACCATACTAGATGATCTCTACTAGGGCCAGGCGGGAGTGATCCTTTCTCCTGAGCTCAACCTCATGATACAGATCGATATAGATATCTTCAATCTGTGGGATGTGGATTGGATCGAGCTTTTCCCTTGGAAGGAAATTGTGAGGATCGAAGGTTGGCCTTGCCAGGAAATTGTGTTTTAAGTTAAGCAACTCCAGTTCCGTAAACATTTCCCGGCTTTGGTGTGAGAAGTGCAGGTGTACCTGCCCACTGTGAGGGGGAAAGGAGTTCCACCCTTCTTTCTTTTTCAGGGCACTTCTCGTGGTATGTGATAAGCTACTGGATAGCTCCAATAGGATCAACTTAGGCCCCGCATACCTTGGTAGCTTGGTGGGCTCCCCTAAGAAGTTGGCGGCCCTAAGATAGGTGAAAGTGGGGAATTGCGTAAATAACACCCCCACTTCTCTATGGCAGTCACCACGCTCTTGGTCATCCGACCGTGAGTCATATTGGGCCTCAAGAGGCAGATGATGCCATAGAAGAAGGCATCGTTGATCTTGCTGAATGTGGGATGCTATTTTCCAGTCTCAACTCTGGATAATACTCATATATTTTTACTTGGGGCCACACCCCACATCGACTTAGTGTTGGGTAGTCTCTTTCAGAGGTAGCAGCATATACCACATAGGATTTCATGTAGAACCTCCCAATTGTTGAGAGTTGTTGAAGCTGCTCGGAGATAGTGCTGCTGATGATCTCCGCCCATTCAAAACGTTGATCGGGAACATTTTTGCTCATTGTTTCTAAATATCTGAGCATCCATTTGTGGAAGTAATGGGCATCAGGAAGCCCAAATACCCTACTTAGGAAGGTTATGGTGTCACTCAGCTCCTCCGAGAAGTCATCTGCGATGAATAACCTGCGGCCACCTAGTTATCACCTTCTTGTTCTTCAGATACACTTCATTCATGAGCTACATGCATTTGTCCTCATTCTCATCCCATGCTTTTATGTAGTCTTCTTGGCTTATTGCCACAAAATGCCGGTGGTGGGGGATACCCAACATGATTTCAAAGTGCTGAGAAGTGAGGTTGATTATTACCTCACCCTTCTCATTCTCGACACATCTTGTGTCCTTATTATAGCAAATGCCACCACCATCATAAATTCAT
This sequence comes from Taxus wallichiana var. yunnanensis, assembly GCA_018340775.1. Lineage (NCBI taxonomy): Eukaryota > Viridiplantae > Streptophyta > Pinopsida > Cupressales > Taxaceae > Taxus > Taxus wallichiana. Next base: position 550,328,842 of record CM031234.1, read on the forward strand.
TGTTTACCGCACTCACAGGAATTCCCCCAGTGAAATGTAAACCACTGCTGACCAATTTTCCATCCATGGACTGACGTGTGACCATCCTGGTTCTGGCCCAGAAGTCCTCCATATCAATGGCCAAGTTCTAAATCCCTGATGTCCAAGTCACATTCTGCAAGGGACTCGGGCATCCTGACCCTTTGGTATTTGTACTTCATCTCTTCTTCTATGAGTTTGGCCTTACCCTTAGACTTGGTTGGCCTCTTACTTGATGAAGACATGTATGAATCTGAGTTCAAATTGCTGATCTACAAGAAGAAGCAGGGAAGTCCATCGTAGAAGAGCCATGTTAGCTGTTAGATCATCCATCAAAGCTTTACAGAAAGGAAACTTATCAATTTACAAGCCTCTGGGCGCAAGGCACAATTCTATTGTAGACTGCAGGGTCAGAAAGCAAGGTGCACTACTAGAGAGTGTTGCATGGAAGAAAACAACACAAAAGGGTGCAGGGCGCAGAAAAATTACACACAACATTTAGTGTTGGTGTAAAAGGATGTGCGCCTGCACCATATGAAGGGTTTTAAATGGGGTGCAGATAATTCTGGTGTTGTAAGATGGCAGGATGCACCAATGGCGTAGATATGGAACATGTTACAAATAGTTATGGTGTGCCAAAGGGGCGTAGGTTCAAATGGTGTATCACTGAGTTAAGATGCGCTAGTTCTTAGCTTTGGCACGGCGCAGGGAGAGTCTGCATGACATAAATGTTGGTGTAGCTGGATTTGCGCTTGCACCTACGTTAGGGTTTTGAAATTTTTATAGGGCATGGGGAGGATGCATGCTTTGCAGAAGGTACAAGGGCACCAAATGGCATGATGTGCACCCAATGGCGTGACTGTGTTTTGTGCAATAGTGATGGTGTTTGCGCCAAAGGAAAAAGTTGTGGTTCAGGATTGTGATAACTTTTAGATTTTTTCTCTTTTGGACAGGTTTATGGTCTTTTACCTCTTTCAACATAGATTTTGACAATGAGAGGAAAAGGGCAAAGAGGATTCTGGATTCATTTCCGAGACAAAATCCCTCTAGGCCAGCAGATCTGGAAGGAGGGTAAAACCAGTTTGGGGGAAGAGTTGATTGCAAAATGGGCTGGAGGTTGTGTTTTATTTTATGTTCAATTTCTTTGTTTTAACAACAACCTTTAAAAACAATACAAAAATCCCACAAACAATCAACACAAGAAGAGCAAGGACCACTTACCAGGAATATATAGAATGGAAGAAATGATGTGGGGTCCACGAATGCGATGAAAAGTGATACATGAGGATGACAGGAGCGCTGATAGGTGTAGAGGATTTTACCTTTTCACATTTTTCAATCGTGAAAATGACAGGTCGGATGCGCCTATATATAGCAAAAGGTGCAATAAATGCGCCACCAAATTTTTGGTCAGTGCACCAAAACAAATGTCAACATAAAAATTTGTGCACCAAAGGTGCGGATATGGTACTATCAACATTACCTCTTCAACGCTTTGGCACACCATTCAGGGGATGCAACAATTTTAATGTCGACAAGGTGGCGCATGCGCCTTGGCGTAGGTGAGAAGGGTGCATCATGGGAAGGTGCAACATTTGTAATGTCGACACTCTAAAGGATGCGCCAAAGGAATAGAAGGGGGTGCAAATTCATTTGATGTTGCATGAATAAAATCTGCGCCCAGCCAAAAAGGACCAAATGACTAAGTTCGAAAAACTAGATTCTCCGGAAAGGGATTTTATGCCATTCCAAATGCTAAGGGACCTTGGCAGGAACCAAAACAAAATTTTGGTATGGTTACCTACAAAATTGCCCTCGTCAATTTTACAGGATAATAACTGGCTCTTTCTAGGGACTATCTTTGAGTGAAACTTTAAGGGTAGAGAATCCTAGATTTCATGTGCCTATCCATTGGGTTACAGAGTAAAAAACAAGGGCGACGAAAAAAGGAAAACACACAACCAACAAAATCAAACACATGACAAAAAACAAACACACAACTTAAAGAAAACTGTACAAAGAAGAGAGCAAGCTCTACTTCCTAAATATTTTGAGATGTTTCCCACTATAGGGAAGCGGGAGCTCAATTCCATCTAGATACGAGAGATAGAAGCTATTCTCTCCGTTGAGATTTTTTATCTTGAAAGGCCCTCTCCAAAGGGAGTCAAATTTTCCATGCATGCCCTTTGGCTCTCTTTGCTTGTCCCACAAAAGGACGAGATCTCCCACCTAGAAATCCCTCTACTTAGCCTTTTTATCGAACAGTCTCTTGACTTGATTCTGATGTTCGGTGATCCTGTCGACCACTCTTACTCTCTTTTCTTCAAGCTCTATTAGATACATGACCCTCTTTTCAAGAGAATTTTGGAAAGTCTCATCTTCGATTGTTGATGCCAAGTGTAAAGCAGGAAGTTCCATAGAAATGGGAAGCTCAACGTCAATTCCATATAACACTTGAAAATGTGACATACCGAGAGACTTCTTTGGAGTAATGTGGTCTCGCCTAAAAGCATCATATAATGACTTGTGCCATGACCACTGGTTCTCATTGACTAACTTTCGTATGATGGTCACTAGGTTCTTATTACTGGATTCTACCTGACCATTCCCTTGGGGGTAGTAATCCGAGGCATGGGCCAAGGTTATCTCATATTCATAGAAAAAACCAATAACTTCCCCGAGGAGAAGTTGGAAGTATTATCAACAACAATCTTGCGTGGGATGCCAAATCTTATAATGATACTTTCTTTGATGAAGTTGCAAACAATTTAAGAGGTGGCATTCTTAACAGGTATGGCCTCCACCTATTTTGTGAAGTAATCTATTACTGTTAGGACATAACTATGTCTGGAACTTGATTAGGGATGTAGTGCTCGATAAAGTCGATTCCCCATTTCCTGAATGGTTCATCAATAATGACCGGTCTGAGGGGAAAAGAAACTAACTTTGGTTTTCCAAAAACTTGTTGGCAGAGCTCACATTTTGCTACCCAGGTGGCTGTATCCTGAAATAGCATTGGCCAATAGTACCTAGCCCAAATGATCTTGTGTGTTGTGACGGAAGAGGAAAAGTGACCACCGCAGGCTGAGTCATGAAAAATTTCTAGTAATTTGATCTGTACGGCTTGTCAACACATCGCAAGAAGACGCCATCAATACTACGCGTTTGTATAAACCATCATCCCATATGACATATCTGGCTGCCCTAAGCTTTACAATACGCTTCTCCTTTGAAGTTAGATGAGCTGGACACTCACCGTAAGTGAGAAAGAAAGTGATATCGGAATACCACTCGTCGCTAGTCAACAAATAGAACCATAGGTAGAGAATCAACTTTCTCCAGCTGGCCTTGCGTTCCATCGATGCAATCATATTTTTCTTCGGGGGCCTTTGAATCTTTGTTTTCAGCCATAAGCTGACATAGGCCCTTGCCTCTTACCAGCTTGGTTGGTTTTATGTCTAGATCATATTCTTGGACCTTTGCGATCCAATTCCCTCGTAAGCTTCCTAACTCTTGTTGAGTTAAGATTGACTTGACTGCCGTGTCAGGGACCAACACTACTATATGAGAGTTTAGGATGTAATACCAGAAGTTCTTGACTGCTTTGACAATGACGAATGCGTGCTTTTCTAACTAAGACATCTTTAATTCATGAGGCTTGAGAGGAGAGCTCATGAACGCGATTGGAGATTCAACATCCTTAGAGTTTTTTTTTGCATTAAGATGGCCGATACAGTATGTTCAGATGCATAACTATACATGATAAAATCCTTGGAGAAGTTAGGACATACCAGATTGGTGCATGAGCAACAGAGGCTTTTATATCCTCGAATGACATCTTTCCTTCTTCGCTCCACTAGAAAGTTTGTGACCCTTTCATCATATTTGATATGTGGCGAGTCTTTTCAGCAAAGTCGGGAACAAAGCGTCTGAGAAAATTCACCTTTCCAAGAAAGAGTGAACACCAATCTTGCTTGTGGGTAAGGTAAGGTTCTGAATAGCCTTAACCCTTTCGACGTCCATCTTTGTTCCTTCCTTCACGACAATGTGTCCCAAAGAACTTTCCTTCAGTGACTCCGAAAATAGACTTTTTCAGATTTAAGGAGATCCCGTGTTCTCGCATCTAATCAATACTTTCTCCAAATGATCACAATGATCATTTCACTATTTAGAGAACACAATTAAGTCATCTAAATAAACCACGATGACCTTTCCCATCATACCTTTGAATGTGAAGTCCATCACTCACTGAAAGGTGGCACTAGTGTTGGTCAAGCCAAAAGGCATCCTACTATAGGTGAATGTGCCCCAGGGAGTAGTGAATGTTGTTTTGAATTGGTCTTCAGGTGAGACCTCAATCTGATTATAGCCCGAAAAACCATCAAGCATGGACAACATTTCTGAACCGGTCACTTGTCTGCAGGACTGATCCATTATGGGCGGTGAGTAATTGTCCTTCAAAGACGCATGATTCAGTTGCAAAAATCTACGCATATGCATATCTCACCATTCTTCTTTCATACGGGCACAATATTTGTGACCCAAGTACTGTGATGGATAGGAAAGATAATCCTTACATCCAACATCTTCTGTATTTCCACTTGGATGGTACCCGAGATCTTGGGATTATAGTGCCTCTGTTTCTAGCGAAAAGGTTTGACATCATCTTTTAACAGGATGTCATGTTGAACATCCTTTGGCTTGAAAGACTTTAGATCAGCATAAGACCATGCCAATGCATCCATATATTTCTTCAGCAATTTGAAAAACTTCCACTTTTCTTCGGGTGTACAACATTTCCCAATGTTCACAAATTGTGGGTGTTCCATAGTACCCAGATTAACCGATTCGGTCTCTGGAGAGGAGTTAGGGTCATCTTGTTTCTTTTTGACAAAACAATCATGTTTTTCAAACAATCGTTCCAAAGAGACTAAACCTTTTGGGATTTTATTTCCCTTGAGCTGACATATGCCATCACCTTCTTCGTTCATTTGTTTGATCAGTAATAGATTCACGGCATGCAGAAGTAGATCCTTCAAAATGAAGCTCACTGAAATTTTCTACTTTCTCTAGAAAGGTAATAAGTTGATTGTCATCGTTGAATACCTGCCAGTGCTGAGAATTATCTGGATGCTTGGGTGGAAGACTACCTCAATGGTATATGTGTCTGTCTTCAACCCTGGGTGAGGGAGCATGAGAGATGCTGAGACGGCCAATGAATCGGCCATGTCATTTTGAGCTCTTGGAACAACTTTTATTGAGAAGGTGTCAAATTCCTCAATGTTGTCCCATACTACGTTGCTGGTAATGCCTGAGCCTTTCATTCTTTACTTGGTATATTCTTTTCACTTGATTTACGACTAGCTCGGCATCACCCTGTACTTTTAGGTTCTTGATTCCCCTTTCTTTTGCAACTTGCATGCCAAGTAGAAAAGATTCATAGTCAGTAGTATTATTTGTATTGAAAACTGCAACTTGAAAGAGAGGGATAAATCTTCTCTTAGGAGATATCAGGGACAACTCTAGTGCCACATCCACTCGTTGCACAACTACCATCAAATTGAAATGTCTAAACCTTGTTAAGGTCCTCTTCCTGGATGAAAACATCCATTTTATCAGACTCAGTAGATAAGAAGTAGTTCCCCATCCCTGATGATTCAAGAGAATTTGGGCTTTGGGGTCGTTAGAATTAGTGACCAGGTACTTCTTTTGCGATTCAGGCTCCAATGTCTGCATTACACCTTTGACGGGGATTCTGGCCTTGGACCAGTCCATATGGATCTCTCCACCAACCTCTCTACAAAATCTTCTTCCTAGTAGAATTCCATATGCCACTGGAATATCAGCAACGAGGATGGTCATCTTTACTCTTTTCTCTGGGAATGCCGTAAAGGTGAACTGCGCGTCTTTGATCTGACCAATCAACGGAACCTGTTTGGTTTCCATGGAGTAACACCTGCCGAAAGGCTTGGTAAGAGTGAGGCCCAAAGCATGGGTGACTTTTGCCGGCATGACATTATCGGAAGCCCCGGAATCAATTATGCAGTTGCTTAGCTTGTGACCATTGATTAGGAGGGAGAGATAAAAAGGTTTGATTTTTCCTGATGCGGAAGTCGAGGCAACATTTATGTGAGATGTAGGAGGAGTGGAAAGGATTCCTTTAGGGGAGGCATGAAGGGGTATGACAGCTTGGCTTTGGATATATTCAGTCAATCTTATAAGTTTCTCAGGATTAGACTGAAGATATTCGGCTTTAGACATTTGAATCTTGGTCTTTTTAGCATGATCAATTATATAGAATGTGACCAAGGGTTGCGTTGATGAAGGAATGAGTCATTCACTTCACGACGGTAGGGTAGGGTTACTGGTCTTTATGGGAATAGAAGAAGGCTGATTCGGAGGAGAGATGGGAGAAAATATTTTTTTGTAAAAGAATTAATGGGAGGTTGAGCAGGAAGAGGATTACCTCTTTTAGAAATGGTTGGAGGCATGTTTGACACGGCCTTCTCTTTGTATATCCTAGCAGTAACTTCTGCTTCTTTTCCTTAAGAGAGGGTGAAAACAACATACGACTGTCCGCTTGTATACCCTTGGGTACCCTCTTCTTCATTAGATTCCTCATCTTCAAATTACATATATCTAATTGTAGAGTCGCACTGTGCACCGACATCTTGATCATCTCCACTTGGGATGAAGGTTCTTCATAATGTTTCTCCTCTTCTTCTACCTCAACTAGGGCATTGACCGGAGGGGCCTCGAGTGCCAACCATAGAGTAGTTGTAGGAAAATGCGGCCTTTGTGGGGCGTTGTTGGGAGTGAAATTTCTTCGTGGGATATCCCGATATGAAGTGTTAGGAGAAGCTTGAGCTAATTGATTCTTCAATGTGAGAAATTCATTCACCATCTTCTGGAATGTCGGGTCTTACGAAGTGTCTTGAGAAGGAGTTGAAGATTTTAGTTTGGATGGCTCTCATTTTAATTCGCCAGATATAAGTAGGTTGTTTTCTATCTGAATGGTTGCAGCCTGAGCGAGAACTAGAGTGGTAATTTGTTTTTGTAAGAGTAAGAAACTTACTCTGAGCTCATGGCATTTACAAAAAACACTTTTGATTTTCTAAATTGTTGGCATGATGACAAGTGACACACGGTTAATTAGTGAATTGAAACGAGTGATAAAATCACACATGGTTTCATTGACTTCCTTCTTCAGGTGAGTGATCTTTGACAATAACGTAAACGCATCTTCTGAAGGCTTATACTTGTCTTCAAATGTAGTTCATAATGTGGCCCAACTGGTGATAGATCCGCTAGCAAATGTTGGAACCACTCTGCTATGGGTCCTTGCAAGGTCTCTAGAAAAAGGCATACTGATACGTCTTCATGGGTCACATCTAGGATGCTACATGACATGATGAATATAGATATATGTGAATCTATGCTTTGGTTTCTACTCCCATCAAATCTTGGGAAATTATTTCGGTTTCCATGAGGGAGTGCGTGAACAGGATGTGGTAACGCAAGAGGGCCCATAGCATTTCCCCATGGTACTACCATTTGAAAATCTGGAAAGAGGATGTGAGCCGGAAGTGCGGTTCCACTGAGCAACAAAGCACTGCAAAGGGATGTGGAGGCTCCTTGCGAAAAATGGTTCCTTCGTGGAGGCGAGACACTTCGGTGACCGATCATTTGAACTCGATGATGGGAAGCATGCTTTGGTGTAATACTGAAGTTGTGCCTTTGAAGTAGATCAAAAATAGGATCGACTTCTCCACGAGCTCTCCTACTACGGGTAAATGGCTCACCCACCAGTGTACCTTTCAGATCTGCAATGTTTTTAGAGCAGATTTAAAAACTCTTTTTGGTTGTACTATTGATTTTCTTATTTTTGTGACAAAAATCAACAACATTTACTTTTCTAAATATGTAATTTTATCCTTTTCTAAAAACCGATTGCGGTTTAATGATAAAGATCAATGAGGATAAAATGATGGTTTAACTTAGCAAGCTGATTTTTGGATCTTAGAGTTGACTTTTTGCAAGGGTTTGAATTTTTTGTAAAACTGTCAGAATCTCAGATCTACGAAATATATGGGTTTTTGTAAAAACTCAGCGAACTAAAGATCTCTAACTAGCCCAGATCTATGGATCTCTGAAGAAAATTTTTGGTTTGGATCACTTTTGCAAAAAAATTGGATTTTAAGCAAAAAGTTAAGATTTGCAAATAGATAGTGATTTTCTGCAGTTTTATCTATTTTCTTAGTTACTTTAGCAACCTTTAAAGTTGTTAGTGTCCTTTAACCGACACAACACTCACATAGATCTGTTTCGATCCCAGTAGAGTCGCCAAAAACTATTGGTCCGAAAATCTGTCGGGAGGGCAGATCTATGGATAGACGAGCCAACAATGTGTAGGGCATAGCCCCTCTTTGAGATAGCAAAGCAAAACTAGTTTATTGCTATTCTACCAGCAGGAATCTGTGTAAGTCCTATAGTATTCTACCTTCAGGGGTTTGGGATCTCATCCCAGTTGGGGTATTTCCGACTGTGAGCAGAAAAGAATGAAGGGAGGAGAGGAGATAGAATAGATCCGAAGGGAGAAAAGAAATGAATTCCAAAGTAGAAAGGTCAAAGGGTTTATGTTTTGGGCTGGTAGTAAACAGAGCCGAACCTACTTGCATAAACAAACAAAGCAATACTGATGAGCAAATGACAAAAAAGTAGAGATAGATCTCGATGAATAAACACACAAATATGACGTTAGAAAGATCTATGTATATCAAATGTATTCAAAGCACAAAGTCTTAATATTTGTATTAATGTTTTCTTCGATTCTGAAAAAAGTACAAAGCCTTTTCTTCTCACTTCTATTTTTCATCTAAAAAATGCCCACCCCTTGAATACAAAAATATCCAAGTATATATAGAAGGAGGAGAAAGAAGGCAAAAATAAACCAACAACTAATTACAAAATATTTACAAAATATCTAAAAGTCAACTGTTGACTTTGGGCAATTTGGTGGATGACAACATCCCATGGTGCAACATGGATGATGTCATCATTTGTGCCAACAAACTTTTAAATATTTTACAAAAAGAGAACACCCTAGGAGGAAGGAGCCTATTCGTCATCGTCCCACGGCTGGAAAGGAGTATCTTGCTTCTGCTCAGGAGAGGAAATATGAAATTGAGCACGATACTCCAAGAATTTTCTAATCATCGGTTGAAGTTGATCCTGAGCAAGACCCTTGGTGTGATCGCCGATGACTTCACAAGTCTCCCGTTCATCTCTGAGTCTTTCTGGGAGCTTGAAGTATTCATTACCTACCTCCATCAGGTAACCCACAAAGTCATGGAAAGCCAGAAGGTTGTTGATGGATTCCGTGTCGAAAGTGGTTTCGGCCCTAATCCTTGTGACGTGATCTCCTTGAAGAGCCGAATAGTGTCATCTTCCTTCCTCAAGGCGTATGATGGGGTGAGCAAGCCTGGAGACATCCTTAGGATGATCTGCTCCATTTGATGCATTGCATCTAAGGCTTCCTCCTTGATTTTGTCAATTTTCTCCAAGACGAATTCCATCTGATCAACCCGATAGTCCAAAGCAACAAGGACTTTGTTAGGTGCTCTCAGGTGATTGAAGATGCGAATTTCACCAAATCATCAACCGATTAGATGAGCATCTTCTGGAATGTCTCATGTTATAACCTAGCATTGTCCAAATATTCAGAGATAGGTCCCGCAATCACCTGGAGTTCCTTGTTAGCTTGATCAATATTCTAATATAGCTATGTGAAATTTACGATTACTTCCTCACTATCCTTGAGGATCTGGTCTCTCTAGGTGGATACTGCCATACCTTGTTCGCCAATCTTGGCATACTCGTTTATCTTTTCCTGGCTAAGGGCCTCAAGAGTTTCAGTGGCAGTTGTAGGAGGTGCACTGCCCATTTTCTGTAGGGCTTGGAGAAGATGTCTATTCTATTCTTTCAATATCCTCTTCTCTTCCTTTGCTTCCTAAAGCTTTTGCAAAGGGCATCCACTGCAGATAGGGCCTCTCCCTGTAGGCTTTCAGAGGACGTTCCCATTGTGACCTGTGTCACTGTATAATCTGTAGGAGATAGATCCTTTTTATCCTTTGTGGGATTAGGGTATGCGATCTCCATAACCCTTTCACCTGAAGTGCTCTGAGAGAAGTGGGTTATTGGATTTTTCTTCTTAGCTCCTTTTGTTGGGATGATGGAGAAGTCCATAGGTGCAATGGGGACTTTCCTCTTATGTTGGCTCAGGTGCTTGGAGATCCATTCTGGACTTAAGGGAGTGGGACCAGAGGGAGAAGAGGGAACGAAGGTAGAAGAAGGAGCAGCTACAGTGAACTCGGGAAATGTGTCGAGACACTCGGTGGCGGCATTGATAAAGAAGTTGAATCTCCAACACTCACAGGGGTAGGAGTCACTGTAGGAGAGGAAACCATGGGGGTGGAAGGGATCTGAGAGATGAGGGAAGAAATGCTTAGGGGACAGATCTGTGAGGGAAGAGAAGATGGAGGAAGAGGAAGGGGGAACAGTAGAAGATGGGGGAGAAGACACAACCAAAGGAATGGTTGCTTGAGTGATATGAGGAGGGGAAGGAGGAGTGGAAGATGGGATGGTGGGAACCTCAAGAAGCAGTTACAGAATGGCAACATCCCAAGTGGATGTACCTATTGGAACACTTACCGCCACTTATTTTTCTAGGGAGACAAGGCTTACTACTTGCTCCTGGGTGGCGGAAGGAGGAATCTCATGAGCTTTCTCCTGAGCAACACTTGACTCTCCTTCTTTGACTTTCCCTTTGCCCTTTGACAAGTGTTTTGGCTTAGTAGGTGTGTCGCCCAAGAAGATGTGGTGAAGTCTACCCCAAGGTAGATGAGGCCATTCTTTCTACACCAATGTTCTGTGCACTGCAGAGTGCCTTTAACCCTTTCCTCAATAGTCTGAGGTGCCCTCGTTCTCACAATCTCAGAAATGGTCCGTTTTCCCCGTCTCGTATCTAGATAGACCTAATCAACTTCTTGATCAGTTGTTTGGAAACCTTTCAAGATAATGGCCACACCATACTAGATGATATCTCATAGGGCCAAAGGGAGTGATCCTTTCTCCTGAGCTCGACCTCATGATACAGATCGATATAGATATCTTCGATCTGTGGGACGTGGATTGGATCGATCTTTTCCCTTGGAAGGAAATTGCGAGGATCAAAGGTTGGCCTTACCGGGAAATTGTGTTTTAAGTTAAGAAACTCTAGTTCCGTAAACATTTACCGAGCTTTGGTGTGAGAAGTGCGGTGTACTGTCCACCATGAGGGGGAAAGGAGTTCCACCCTTATTTCTTTTCGTGCACTTCTTGTGGTATATGATAAGCTGCCTGGATAGATCCAATAGGATCAACTTAGGCCCCAGATACCTTGGTAGCTTTGTGGGCTCCTCTAAGAAGTTGGCAGCCCTGAGATACGTGAAAGTGGGGAATTGCATAAATAACACCCCCAATTCTCTATGGCAGTCACCAAACTCTTAGTCCTCCGACCATGATTCATATTGGGCCTCAAGAGGCAAATGATGACATAGGAGAAGGGATCGTTAACATACCGTAGGGGAGTTTCTCTGCATATTTTTCTCAAACATACTTGAATGTGTTTTTATGGGTCTCCTTCACTTGTATATTATGGAATGGCAATATAATATCCTTCACTTTCTAATTACCTTGTCTTGAGGAGTTTTAATGCATTTTTCTAGCCCAAAATTCAAAATTTGAAACATGAAAAGTAAGCTAAATGTGAAAATTTGCTCCAAGACATTTGTGAACCCCTCATCTGGTCATTATGTCATTCATTTCATGATCATTTTGACCTTGTGATTCCTCCTAATATACTTGAATAATAATGTACAAATTTTCAAATTGATGTGATAAGGTCAACTCTTCCATTCAAAAAAAGTACCATAAAAGACTAGTTATCGGCGACAGGTCTTAGAAAGGCCAATTTTGGCCATTTCAAGGCATGCGTGCATTCTCCAGGAAGGTTATAACAGCTCAAGAATAGCCGAGGTGTTATTGGAGAGAATTGAATGTTTTGGAAGTAATTTATGGATATTTATGGAAGTTTTTGAGGTTTAGGGACAATGCATAAAAAGTGGTCTTTTTCATGTGTAAGGAATGAACATTCAAATTATGAATTTTAACTTGTCCAGATGATTCCAAGAGCTCCGTAAGAGGGTATAATGCAAACAAATATGAAATGCAAATATGCAAGAATTATCTAAATATTGAAAGAAACAATACCTAAGTGTTTCTCACGACATCTCAACTCTTATAGGTGCACCTCGTTGTCCCTAAGAAAAAGGGGATTTTTAGAGTTTCAAGAAGAATTAAGTTCTAAAACACGTTCCATTGATCTTATAAGGTCTCTTGGAGTCATATTCATATATTATTTCACCTCCAAAGATAATTCAAAGCTCAAGTAGTGAAGATTTTAAGTTCTCACCGATGAAGAGTGTACAAGTTTCATACTTAGCCAAATGTTTTACTACCACATGTCAAAGCACTTGCTCAATGGCACACTTGTTTGTCCCTCTTATCCCTTTGCACCAATTGGATAGAGGGGAAAATAAATTACGCACAAGAGCAATCCCTTTCTCTGTTTCCCCATGTGACCTCTTGTAGCTCCGCAAGGGGCTTATCTAGCTTCTCCACTGTCCTCACACCTACCCAGTTCTGCCACTTGTCATCATCTTGATCCATTGCTCCATTTTTATCCATTTATACCTTTTCACCTAGGGGATAATAGGGACAAGAAAGGATACCATGAGCAGTCCCCCTCTGTTGGTTTTCCATGTGACCTCACACAACTTCCCAGGTGCATTTTCTAGCCCCCATGTGATTTTTCAAGCCCCCTCCTCATATTTCCATGTGTTAACACTTTGTTCCATTGCCCCATTTTTGTCCCTTTTTCTATTTTCACTAAGGGGATAAGAGGGATAATAAATTTCACCCATGAGCAAGTCCCATCATCTGGTCCCCACGTGATCTTTCTCATCCTCTATAGGTGCTTGATCAACTTTTTCATTTTGCTCACACTTCACAATAGACTGAAATTTGACATCATCTTGCTCCAAGTTTCCCTTTTCTGTCCCTTGTGTCGGCTTACACCATTAAACCTAGATTTATAACTCAACATAATCTTGCATTCAACCCAGGGTCAAATCATAATTAGCAGGAAAACAAGAAAGTGAAAGATAAAGTGTAATAAAGTTATCTTCTTACACTATTCACTTGTCCACCATTATTGCTACTACAAAACCTTTTAAAAAATAGATTATAGTATAGTTTCTACCTAATATTTATACAATATCCATGGCTACCAAAATTATTTTTTTCTCATAACTCATTAACCGAAATGTGATTGTCTTTAGAATTTTAGCGATTTCTCTATTCCTAGGCACCTTTGAGATGAATGTAGTTGCATACGATATGATGCCCTTGTTTTTTCAGCATCAATCAAACCCTGTCTTCAAAAGTTTCCTTTCTTATTTCTAATATTTCCAGTTGAAGAAACACAATGAAAATTGGAGCATGGGACCTTGGTGCAGAAATGAATCCAACGATGGTGATTTTGTTGCAATATAACACCATTAAGTTAAGTTTCTAAAAATATCATATGCTTTTATAGTGACTTAGTAAAATATTAAGTATTGCAAAATAGCAAGCTCCCATCACTCAGACATCCAGAAATAATGATAAATAGTAAACAGGTAAAATAGGCAACTTTCCCAAAATAACAAGGTCCAAGAAAGCTACTTTCTAAAAATAGTAAAGCATCATCAAAAGAAATAGTTTAAGTACATTATGAGCTTCAAAAAATAATTTTTGTGAAATAAAAGAAACATTTCCCAAAATAAGATCCCGACCCCACCTTCCAAAAAAATAAAGTTTTAGTTTTCAGCGTGAAAGTTGTTATTGGCTCCATTTTCACTCATCTCTATTCTTTGTGACATCATCGGATGGTTGTAAAGTTGTTACATAGATCAAAAAGAAAATTAACTCTCCATAATGATCTTAATATGATCACATTTATGTCAAGGAGCATGACAGCTCATATCGAGGTATAACACTTAAAACTCGGGCACATTGTTAGGCGAAAAAGAATTTGAAAATATTCGGTAGCCACATTGGAATTTAAAATCATCAAAAGGATGTCATCATGATAAAATGAAATGAGAAACTCATCAAGCAAGTGGAGAAACATCATGCGTTGAATCCATCGTCTTCTCTCCAAGAAGAAAGTAAAAGTGAGCTTGTCAAGTCATCAAAGTATTCAAGCCATCATATGTGAAGAATCAAGGAATCATGTTTTCCAATGGGGATCATATAATAAGTAAGGTATGAAAGCCCTCCCAAATCTAATTTATTTCAGGAATTGATTTGGAGTCAAGAAAGTTAGATAGGTGATCTTTATGTGGGGCACCTTGTATGCAAGAATGAGATATCCTCTCAATATCATCTTAAGACATTCACAATAGTGTTCTTAAACACTCAATAAAATAATTGGTAATGTGGTCACTCCCCCAAGGAAGAAAAAATTTCAATCAAACCTCATTTCAGTATAACCAAGGGACATTGAACACGAGCCTTCAAAAAGGAAGATAATGAAAAGAGGGAGTATAGAGTTTCCATGTACTAAGAGGGTTCATAACAAGGTAAGGTTCATCGTAGACCCTAGAGAGCCTTTTGAGTCAAGAAATATTGATCCATCACATCTTCCTTCTCTTCAGAGGAATCCGAGTATGTATTCCCTAGTGGCAGAACTTTCCCATAATGAGCAAGATGTGGTCCTACATAAAACTCCTTAAAGTGCCCCCATGACCAACATCATGTCCACTCCTAAAGATCCATTCCTGTGGATTTAATAATTACTTGAAGTGAACCAAGAACAACACAACAAGCTACAATTCTCGACCTTGGAGATATCACAAAAATTTTAAGATCCAATTAGAGGAAGAAGGCACATGTGGCTTCTCGTCTCTTCAATGGAACTTTTGGTGACCAGTATGTGGAAATTTCCCAACCTAAGAATGTAATTCTCACTAAGGAGATGACTCCATCAAACTATTAGATGAAAAGAAATCCCTTGGGACCAGAAACACATGAGAGTGACTCTCATTTATCCAAGAATTTCTCTACCCACCTTCTTGCTCGAACAAAGAGTATAAATGAATAATTGAACAATTAGAGGATCATGTGAAAGCTCTCAATACCTACATTCAACCTTTCTTGGATCCCAATTTAATACCTCCACTCCATGTGGAAGACATTCCTCTAATTAGTAGCTTTGAACCTGATGTGATCAAGAAGGCACAAAGGGCATATGGTGCAAGGGAAGGCTAATGAGAGATGGATTGAGAATATTGTCAAGAAAGGAAAGGCATTTCTACTAGAATTTCTCTCTTTGCTTAGGTATATTCTTACCACTTTTTCAAGTGAAGAAAACGAGGGAAGATATTGAAAAGATAAGATCCTTTTAGATGAGGTGTTCCCATTTTTTCTGAGATGAGCTCCCTTTAATCGCATACCCTCATGAGTAAAAATGTGTTCACACCAACTGTTGACAAATTTTCCCAGTTTGGGTCCACATCATGGATGTTAGATATGGTATGATAAAATATGTCATCTCTGAACTTGAATCTAGTGGAAAAAATGCTTTCAATATTTTGGATTATGTTTACAACTATGTAGACACATGTGTATTCCCTCCACTCACCGATAATTCATCATCAAAGGAACTCATTAACTCCTTCCAAGAGTTGGTCAAAAAGAGGCAAGTGATCCATTTTCCTTCAATAAAGATACCTTATATTCCCTTGCTAGCATTAAAAACTATATTTCTAACATTACAAAAGATCACAAAAGATGGCTCAATCAGTGCAATAATATCAAAGATAATCCTTGGACATGGATCAATGTGTTGAGCTTCCTTTCCATTCTAGAATATGATAATGTGGCACTTTGCACTTGCGGCAGCTCGGTTCAATAGATAATTCAAAGGAAAAGAGCTCATTCCGGGAACTCTCCCTTAGGGATCATGAATCAAAAAATTCTCCATCATTCAAATATTCTCTTTATCGAATCAATCAACCTCTCTTTCTCTCCTCCCCCCTTTCTCTCTCGTGTCCTAATTATCCATTGGGTAAGGAATTTTCAATTTTTTTATTATCCATTTAAATGTAACCTATATTCAAGTTTTGTAATGAGTTCCATTTAATTAATAAATATGGACTCACTTTTATTTCCTAGAAATATGAAAGTTCATAATTTGTAAGGGTAAGTTAAAATTCATGCGGGGGGTAGATGAAGAGACATGTTTGTAATGTTATAAATTGGAATGGCCCCTTTATTCCAAAGGGTTGGTAATTATTTATTGAATGTATGTTTTTGAGATTACCACTTCTAAACCAAGTAATAAAAGTCGTAGTTCTTTTATTTCTTATCTTACATTCCTCTACTCTCTTTTTCCAATTTTTCATACGTGATAATCTTGTGAAATCGAGAAAGTTGTTTGTACCTTTGATAAATGAGTCAATATAATTTTTTTCTATGATTTTTGGTCTTATCATTGTTTCCATTGTTGTGTTCATCTAATTGAATGTGGACCTACTCTAGTTATTGTATGTGAACTCTGCTAGTGTCTAATAAAAACAAGAACCACATCTCTCCTTATTTCCACTACTCCCATTTACCTCTCTCTATTGTAAATTCCTCCCATGTACCTTGTACAAGAACTTTTCCATAGGTTTAGTGGAGTATTTTTGTGTGATCCCCGGCCTCACTACCACACCACATATTTAGGAACTTTACATTCAATAATGGAAGCCTCCCATACATAAGAAGGAGGGCTTAGCCCTCGTATCATTGGTGAAAACTCAATAATATGAAACATAATAAATTATTTTGCCAACATTTGTTAGCGACTCTAATGGGGAGAGATCTTCACTCATGTACCCTTAAAGATTTTTTGAAAATACAAAAAAAAATATTCCAAAAAAAATCATATTTCTAAGTAAAAATATTTTTGTAGTCGACTCTATCAAGGAAAGAATCCATGTCATGTTTGTTTCCCACATCACAATGATGAATTTTAGATATTAATTTTCAGCACCAATAAGTGATATCAAGCATGAAGAAGAAGATGACCACCAAGAAATAAATATTTCTTATCATCCATCATTCTGGACCAAATCTTACAAAGGTAAGGATTCTAGTATAGTGAAGAAGTCTCATACTTCAAACAAAAATCTGCAAGAAACCAAGGGAAATAAGTTCAAGTAATGTTTCTACAAAGTATTCGTGAAAATAATGTCTAGAATGGAGAAAAAATCTTCTTATGAAGATCCTATCATCAAATCTCGGTGGCTTCAATTCAAGAAGATTATTGTTAGATGAAATAAAATGGGAATTGCACCTAATGATGATCAAGAATCTAAGAGCTTAATGAGAAAGATGCGAAAGAGATATGAAATGTTGTATGAAGGGCATGATAATAAAGGATGTACTGAAGGTAATGATTTTAACTTCATGCAATCCGACTAAGAAACTCACATCAATATCTTTTGTCTCCCTTCCTTTGGATGATTTTCTTGTATATGCAGATGAAGAGATGATAACCTTTAAAATAATTTTGAGTGTTATGGAAGGAAATGTTGATCCCCAAATCAATCTTGAAATCATGAATTATGCTAAGGCTATGTAATAAAGGTATGACAACGTTGAAGCACTCTTTAATATTGAAGAAGAAGAGATTCATCTTTTGAAAGAAGATCCTAATGATTCTCCATATTATGAGGTGTTTGTTCTTGAAATACTCTTATGTGTTTCTTATGATTTTCCTCTTTCTAAGCCTTTCGATGAAATTCAAGTTAGTACTTTGGAGGATAATGAAGAAAGCATGAAAGTTGAATCTCCATTCATATATTCATTTTGGCTTGAGGCACGACCCTTTGGAGAAATAATGTGTACAAAAGATGAAGATTCTTGTTCTATGAAAGATGATCTAGTGATTTTCGAGGACTCCACCAACCATGAAAATGTTACAGAAATCAATCCTCCATCCTAAACTCATATTATTCATGAGGATGCCTTTGAGGTAATCATTGATGGTTTTATTTCTCACTTTGGTTCTTCTTTTGATGAACAAATCCCCAATGATGGAATGAATAAAATAAAATAATCTAACTTCCTTCTTGATACAATCATGAATGGACAAATGGGGCATGTCCTCTTTGAGGATTTGACTTCCCATCATCACCAAAGGATTATGATAGTGACCATAAAAATGAGCATGGATTCTTCCCTTTTCCCTATGAAGAAGAAGACTTCTATAGGAGATATTCAAGATGGAGTAAAGGATTTTTCTCATATGATGACCCAACATTGTATTCTTCCTCATGTCATGAGGATGATTTGAAAAACCATGAACTGAAAGGTGTTCCCTTCCTGTGTAGTATGGATCTCTTCTCTCTATTTGAAAATGATGAAAACTAGGTATGCCCGATCTTGTAAGAAGGTAACCCCTGGATGACAAGAAATATGGATCATGAGGAGAAGGATTTTTCAAATGAGTCCTGGCCATGTGATGATCAAATTTCTAGCCATATCCTTAAGTCCCAATGTGAAGATATTTTTAATGAATTTGAAAATGAGTATGTGGCATATTTGAAGGAGGAATTTGTGTAAGACATCTTGAATATTGTGGAATAAATTGAAGATCCTCAACTCAGTCTTGAGATCCTAACCTATGCCATGACCATGCAAGATAAGTATGATCTCATTTTTTATCCTTATTTTGATGCACAAAGTGAGATGGAACAAACAAGTAAACTCAATGTTGTCTTTGAAACCTCGGTAGATGAGTATGAATGTGAAGGCAAGTCTTCCCTTTCCTATTTTGTGAAGAATACTATGAATGGAAAGGAAAGGAGATTCTTGAATCTCCTATGGATATTTTTAGTCATGAAGACAACACCTCTACCATAGAAAATAATATCAAGGCTGATGTTGAGTTGGTTTATACGTAAGGTAGTTGTTCAAGACAAAAAGTGAGAATGTGTAAGAGTCTTGTGAATGGAGTCAGAGTAAACTTGTTCTCACCCACTCCAAATGCCCCGTTGATCCTAGAGATAACCCCATGCTATAAAATTCACCTAATGATGGTGAATTCCTTCAAGACAAAATCATATATTCTACTTTTGAGAACATGGAGGAATGGTTTCTCATAGTCACAAAACATCAAGTGGAGACTACAAAGGATGGGACTTTCAAGCAAGTTATAAAGTGCTCTTTGGATGTAAGATTATTTTCTACGTAATATAAGTATGAGGATAGAATATTTATCTCTCTCCTTCTTCTCAACCCATGTAGATCCATCACAAGATGATGGCACGATCATATGATTATCTTCAAGCTTTGGAAGTATGAATTCAACCCATTGTTTCATGATGGTACATACTTCTCTCAACATGTTTCCGGGTGTGTGTACATTATTTTCCTACCTCAATAAATTTCCTTCCCCGTAACATAGTTTCCCTTTCCCTTGTGTGTTTTTTTCACTTTAGTGTGTTTCCCCTTCCCGTGTAATGTGCATTCTAGCTTTTCTGTTTGTGTTAGTGTGAAGAATTGACTCTATTTCCCAATATGATAAAGCAATGGTCTGATCACCCATGAGATTTATGAGGTTATATATTTCCCTAAACAACCCAAAATACTTGAATCAAATCTAGCTATTGTCATGCATTTTTTCTAGCCCAAAATTCAAAATTCAAAACATGACAACTAAGCCAAATGTAAAAAAATTCGCCACAACCTTTGTGAACCCTCACCCGGTCAGTCATTCTTCTGTGTCATGATCATATTGACCTCAGTAGGTCATCCTAATATACTTAATAAACATGTACAAGTTTCTAAAGTGACGTGATAAGGTCAAATCTTCCATTTAGCAAAGTACCACGTAATACTAGTTGTTCAATAGGCTTAGAAAGGCCAATTTAGGCCATTTCAAGGCATGTGTGCATCCTCCGGGATGTGGTATTATAGAGAATTTAATGTTTCTAGAAGTAATTTTAGGATATTTAGGTTATTTTTAGTGGTTTAGGAACAGTCTATGTAAAAGGGGCTTTTTCAGGTGTAAGGAATGAACAGTCAAATTATGAACCTAAACTTGTCCAGATGATTTTGAGAGTTCCATAAGAATTTATAATACAAAAAAATATGCAATGGAAATATGAATTAATTTTCTAAATTTTGGAAGAATAAAATTTTTCCAAGACCTAAGAGTTTCTCATGGCAACTCAACTTTTGCAGGTGCACCTCATTGTCCCAAAGAAAAAGGGATGATTTTGTGGAGTTTTAAAATAAATTTAGTTCCAAAACTTATTCCATTGATCTTATAAGGTCTGTTGGAGTTAGATTCATATACAATTTCACCTCTCGAAGAGCATTCCAAGTCATGCGGGAGTGAATATTTCAAGTTCTCACTTTGGTGAAACATGTGCAAGCTCCATACTTGGCCAAATTTTTAACTCCCACATGTCATAACCTTGTTCCATGGAACAATTTTGTGTACCTCTTTTACATTTTCACCAAGGTGATAGAGGGTACAATCTAGTGCACCTATGATCAAAACCTTTCTCTAGTTCCTTGTGTGACCTCTTCCAGCTCCACAGGGGTCTTATCTGGCTCCTCCACTCTCTTCACACTTGACCAGATTCCACCACTTGTCATCATCTTGCTCCATTTATCCATTTTTTTCCTTTTTACCAAGGAGATAAGAGGTATAATAAATGGTTCCCATGAGTAATCCCCTCTTTTCGTTTTCCACATGACCTCACACAACTTCCCATGTGTATTTTCTATCCCCCAAGTGTTTTTTCAAACCCCCTCCTCATATTACCACATGTAAGAACCTTAATCAATTTATGAATTTTTTTCCCTTTGCACCAAGGGAACAAGAGGGACCAGAAATTTTTCCCATGAGAAATCCCCTCATCCGGGTCCCCAATGTGATATTTCTCGTGCTCTATAGGTGTTTGATCAACTTTTTCATCTTGCTCACACTTCATCACAAGTTGACACTTGGCATCATATTGCTCCAAGGAACACTACATTTTCCATTGTGTCCCCTTGCAATATTAAACCTATATTTTTACGTCAAAAAAATCTTGCATTCAATTGAGGATCAAATCACAATTAGCGGGGACATGAGAAAGTGAAAGATACAATGTTTTTAAGCTATCTTCTTTGCACTGTTCACCTACCCACCATTGTTACTACTAAAATACTTTCAAAAACATAAGATTATAGTAGAAGTGCTGCCAAAGATTTTCCGAACATCCATACCTTCCAAAATCAAGTTTTAATCATAACTCATTAACCAGAAATCCCATTGCACTATAATTTTAATAGATTTCTCTACTCCCAATCACCTTTGAGATGACTGTAGTTGTATTCCGATGATGCCCTTGATTTTTCACATTATATATATGAAACAATTTCTAGAAGAAAAATTTACTAAGTGGGGGTGAACCATTCCTTCAAACCTCTTAAGCAATTCAAATTAATTTGCATACACCATTTAACATTCAACCACACATTAATGTGATCTTAACAATATACAACAACCATCCACAAGAGCATAAACATGAAAGAGTACACAAGAACACAAGATATAAGTGGGAAAAACTCAAGGGGAAGAAAACCCACTGAAATTTTTATTATATTACTCAAATCAAAAGAATTTAGTGAATGACCAACTTCACAAGGAGCACGAACCCCTAGTTTATTATAACACCAACCCCGCAAGGAGTACCAACCCCTAGTTTAGTGAGGAACTAACCCCACAAAGATGATAAAACACCCTAAGGTGATAAAACACTAACTAAACCACCTTCGATGAATATTTATGATGTATGTTTTCACCACGACTAATGGAGATCACTAATTTAGCTCAAACGCCTCAAACTCTCTTCAAATGCACTTTCTCCTAACTCTCTTAAACTTGATCGTTCATGGACTGATTTAGGAAAAAAAAATGCACACAATATCTTCAAAACTCTTCATACTTTCACAAAATATCTCATCTCTGTATCTATTTCCTTTAACAACTTACACTCTCTCACCTAGCTCACACTTTTCCCTTTCTCTTTAACTAGTTCAAAAATGAACCAAAACATTCACTTTATATGAATCTCAACTCAAAAACATAACATAGGTCAGTCATGGCCCAAGCTTTAATTCATTCCAACTTATTAACATAACATCGCACTCATATAAATTCATAACATTGACCCATGTAGGTCGGCCATGCACCAAGACACAAGATAAGCCTAAAAAGGCCTAAAACCCCATCACCAAGCTCATCAAAGACCTTCAAACACTTCACCCTAATTATTAAAGCCTCAAAATTCCTCAAACATTTAAAAAAGATCATATCAACATCATCCATCATCTCAAAATATTTTGCACCATTCATTTTCTTCATATCACCAACTTGTAGGATTGTTTCCTACACAAAACAGACACTTCCAGGAACCAGTCTTCAACAATGAAGCTCAAGATCACAAAAGAACATCTCAACTATGCCATGTAGCTAGTCCTTAGAAAACCATGGACCTGAATAAAACATCCATGAATTCTATACCTCATGAAACATCCAACAAAGAAAACCACACCTATTTTCCTCTTCAACAAATTGAACTTCCTAGAAAGCAGTTTTGGAAACTCAACTGGTTTGCACCCTTTCTATCACTTTCAAGACCTATAAATTCATTAAATATGAATAAAATTCATTCCTATTCACTCTCAAATGGATATACATCATCAGATAATTCAAAACATGGGTTTTATAATCAATATTTAATCTAAATCAATTTTTCTTGAAATCAATCAAACTAGGTCAACTTGTGACCTCAACCATGCAACCTCAATAAAGTTTAAGTGTTGGAATAAAAATGGAATGAATTGGGGGTGAATCAGTCCTTACAAAGTATAACCAATTTCATATTTATTTTCTCTAACCATAAACCAATTAACCATGTATTAATGTGTGCACAACATTATACAACATACATTCAAATAACCATGAGCAGGAGAGAGAACACCACAACACAAGATATAAGTAGGAAACCCTAGACAGGGGATAGAACCCACTGATTTTTTTCTGATATTACTCATAACAAAGACTCAATTGAATATTACACATCACAACATATTTCTTAAGTGAAGCACCAACCCCACAAGGAGCCCCAACCCCTAAACCCTCACAATATTAATCGAACAAGAGACTCCTATGAATATGACTCATTATAAGATATTTTTAGAAGTATTACCACCAAAAAAATATTTTGATACCATAATTGATATTGAACCCAAAAATCAGCTCCAAATTCCTTCAAACCCTCATCACATGCTATCTTCTTCAACTCACTCTATTTTGATCTTTTATGGCCTGATTTGTCTTCTAACCATTACACACATCCTCTCTAACCATCTTCATAATTCTTCCCACATCCTAAGATTAATTTTTTAATCCTTCAAACTTATCTTCCAGTCTCTCTTTGGTAACACTTTTCCCCATGCAAGAATAGACCACAAATGGACTCAAGACTTCACTTTTATATGTTTCTCATCTCATAAACCCAAAATAGGTCAATTTTTCATAAATAATTAGACCAATACAACATAATAACATCCCCATAAATTCATTACAATGGTAACATATGACCCATATAGGTCGTCCATGCCCAAAACCACTCATCTTGCACCAAACAAGCTTAAAACCCCATCACTAGGATGAGCTAAAACCACTAATGTCAAAAACATGATTATTCAAGCCCCAAAATTCATCACAAATGTGTAATATAACATATAAACATCATCCATGGTCACACATTTTCTTGTAACAATAAAATAATTCAAAATATAATAAAAAGGCTCATATCCTTCACCAAACAATGTTGTTTCCAGACTTATCTTTACATTTGGGCCTCAATACCACCCAAGATGAACTCGACTATGACATATGACCACTATATGGAGTCCTTAGGACCTGTAAATCACATCCATATAAGTTAGAGCTCATGAAACATCCATGTTTTCAATCCACAACTACTTTCCTTTCCTCCAAATCATGTTGCCCGAAACTAGTTTTACAAACCCACCGGTTTGTAGCATTTCTGCCACTTTCAATACCTAACAAGGCCTTGACTAGGAAAAATTTAATTCTCATTCACTCATCCAGTGATAAATTTGACCCTCAGAGAATAGGTCATAAATTATTCATATCATATCAAAACACAAGTTTGATATGCCACTGGAAATCTCTATAAAACAATATCACAAAAAAATTAAATGGAATCCTAAATAACTCCACATGTAGCTCTTTAAATTCAACTTTTCCTGAAGCTGCTCCAAACTGTCCTAAAAAATAGTATTCGTAAATAGGGCACACTTTGTTGTTTAGAAGTACCACCATGATCTAAAAATTTCATGAACATATAGAGAAACTCTATAACTTCAATTTATTTCTTACCTTCTTTTGGAAACTTCTTCACAAACTGAATTTCTTCATAAATAAGCATTTTTAGGTGGGACCCACATACTGTCACAAGCACTATCTTACCTTTCTGGAAATTTAGAGGATTCCTATAAAACATCTAATCATCACTTTGGAAAAATAAATCAATACAGGCTTAGTATATCTCTTCTTCTCCAAGTCACTCTTAGCTAGGATTTAGTTAGGGTTTCAAACCAACTTACCTTCTTAATGATCATTCATAAAAATGTGACTATCAAACCACCTCATTATTTTTCTAAACATTCTTAGCTCCATGTAAAAAAATCCATGAAAGTATATTGCTTCATGCATAGCATAAAACTCATAATGAGCATCGAAGGTCAACATTTTTCTTAAAAACACACTCAGAACTTTCCTAGTTTTGCCAAAACTTGCATATCTTACAAAAATATTCTTCGAATCACTTGAAACTTGTCGTGAAGCATCATGAAAAAATCCTATAACTATCCATACTCACCATATATCCCAAATATCTTTTAACCTCTCCAAAAATATCATTTACATGTGGTTACTTACATGTTTTTCATAGTTTACTTCCCAAGGACCTCATATATGCATTTTATAACTAAATATTGACATGAAAATAATCACACACTCAGGGTATACTACCGCCATGTTGCAACCATGCTCTAAAAAGACTCATTGGATATAAACATCATACCTATTTACCATTCATCATGCTTTAGGGATAGGAATAGGCCTGGAATGGCCCAACTCATCCATGACAAACCGATTAACTAAAAATAAACTATGACCTCAAGAAGGTATAACAAATAATTAATCTAATATAGGAGGACTAAAACATTGTAATAAAGAGGATAAATAGTAATAAATAATAACAAACTAATATGCTAAAATGATGTAAAGTAATTGCATGATTTGATCTAATGGAAATAAAACCCTAGAATGCAAGAGGGAAAAGGGAAATGACTCATTTGATTGATGGTGATTGTCGTAGGTTGTCACAGATCTAGAACTGGAACTCATCGGTGTAGACAAATACTTAGGGGCCCTAAAAAGGGAATATTTGGACTATTTGAAGTGACACATGCACATGGGAGTGTACTGGGGCACCCGGTCTACACATCCTGGTTGTTGTGAACTATGCAGAGAATCATGAACTATGTTCGGAAATGTTGCAACTAGGTCTGAAACTATGTCTATTTGTCACACTGGATTCACCGGATGAACTGGATAACACCCTACACATGAAGAAGAAGGGGTCAGACTGACCTCAATTGCCAAACCGATGGACTTATCGTTGAGCATTGTACTACATTATGGACCCTGATGTAGTTATGGCGAGTGTGTGTATGCCATGCCCTAGATGTTCTCGTGCCAGTTGCACTTTTTGAAATAGCGAGCTATGGTAGCTATAGAATATGTAGATAGTATAATAGAATGAATAGAATCCCTCCTCCTCTAAGAATGTGTGTGATGCGACTTTTCCTAGCTTGAATGTATGGTGTTATGTGGATGCAAGATGGTGCAATGGATGCAACCCTAGATGGAGTGATAGTAGTGATAGGATGCAATGACCTATGGCCCCTTATTATGGTCTTATAAGCTTTATATTTATAGGGCTCTCAAGTTTAATTTTGTAATTAATCCTGAAAATGTCGACTGAGGAAAAGATAAAGATGACCAACGACTATAAGTGACCCAAAAAGGAGTGAAAGAGGCTAAGCATAGACCGAGGTGCCTAGAGTGGGACTAGGGTACCCCGGTGATGAGGCCGAATATGCCCAATTAATGTATAATAGATGATCTCATCTTACTCTCCTTTTATTAAGTTTGATTACATTTTGTGAGTTTTAGTTGATCGATATGAGTTAGGATGTAATTGTTTGTATTTTGATTGATTATGATTCTAATGTTTAAAAGCTCTGAAATTCCTGATGAAGTGTGTGTTTGAAATTCAGTTTTGTAATAAAGCGTCTAATCAGTCGAGGAAATGAAGCAAGTAGTGTTTAGTATGTTTTCGGTAGCATCTGTTCCCACACAACTTAGTTCCAGAACTTAAGCTAGTTCCGAACTCCATCACACAATCATCATCTAGTTCGGAACTTTCAGACTTAGTTCTGGAACTCCAATATTTAGTTCTGAAATTTTCAGACTTATTTCCGGAACTCCTAGGTATAGCTCCGAACTCTCATGGTTTTGATCCTTAACGATTTCCTATGGTTTTGGAACTTCTCTGAAGTTTTGGAACCAATGGAAGTTATCTATTCCAACTACATCGAATATTTTACATCAACGACGACCTTTCAATCAGGAAAGGATGAGAAGATTTTTGAACACAAATCCAGGGATATTTATCTTACATTTGTCTTATCACCACAATCGACTTCAAAGATGTATTCGGGCACAATTCGATTTCATCGAACCGTAGAGACAACTATGATTGTAAATGTATATAAAAGAAGACCTGCATTAGATAGAAAAATAATAGAATATGATAGAGAAATAGATATAGAATAGAAAAGGGACTAAGTACACAGATCCAGTACGTTTTGTAATACCAAATGTTTTATCAATAAAATAGTCATTCTTGTTTGAGAGAATTCGAGTTGTTAAATCTTGATTCGAGGAGCAAGGGTCCACTCCCCCAAGGACCAGGATACTCATTTATGTGGTATTTATATTTCTTTAGCAAATATCTTAAATATGTTAATTCTATATTGTTTTAATTCTTCCAGTTAAAATATGTTGCATACTTGTTCCTGCAGGTGTTTAGATAGATTATTATATTTCTTGCAATCATTTTCAAGCATTCTAAATTGAGTGTGTTTACTTTAAAAAGCAAGTGTGATTATTTCCATTCTGCAAAGTGTGTTTTCTTTCAGCAAATCTTTCAGTGTGTTTACTTTCAAAGAAGTTTTCATAGTATGATTTAAATAAGGTTTTACCAAGAAGTCCTTAAGACATTGAAAAGATCCCCCAGAAAATACAAAAATAACTATAGTCAACTACTAGATCGATAAGATTACTCTTGTTGCATATAGCTTTAGACACACCCCTAGTTTGATATGACATCAACAAGAAGTTGATTAAATGAAGGGAATAATGACACCCATCATTTTTGGTGTCGTTTCCAGGGGACACACTAGTTGGAACTTTCTAATTAAGTGTTAGCAAGAGCAACAATCATACATCTAGTAGTTGAAGGATCTTCCCTACTATATCATAAAATATATGAGTAGACCAAGAGACTCAAAGGGTAGATTCCTCCGAAGAACATCTTCACAAGAATTCACAATATCCTCTAGTCCAAATAGGGAAATTGATCAAGAATTGGAGGCACCATCATCCCTTGTTAAAAAAGAAACAGAATTGCCACCTTTGGAATTCTTAGATCAATCACCTGAAGGAAGTGAAACTTTTAGGAAAAGGATTATTACTCAAGATCCATTTAGGTCGAGTTTTAATTATCAATTGAGTAGTCAACCTCCTACTCCTAATTTTTTGCTTTCCCAAGGCATACCACATACCACATTTATTGGGAGGAAAATTCAAAAATATTTTAAAAATGGCACGAGAAGCTGAAAGAGTACCTGATAGGACCTTTACTTATCCAATCCAATTGGGAGATGATGATACATCAATGAAAAATATCTCACCTGCACATTTACCCACATTTAGAGGGATGTCATCTAAAGACCCTAAACAATTTTTGTTTGATTTTAAGGTGTTATGTCAGACCTATGACTATAAAATAGATAATCAAAAACTCAAGTTGTTTCCATCCACTTTGAAGGATGCAGCAATGAGGTGGTTCATGGGATTACCATCCAACTCTATTAGCACTTGGGCAAAAATGGAGACTTCCTTCCTAGACAAATACCAAGATTATTGTAGAGGGAGAAATAGAAAGGAAGAATTCTTTAAAATCAAGCAGGAGGAAGATGAAAATATAGAGGACTATTTAGAGAGATTCCTCTTTGTGAGCAAAAGATTTGGATTTTTACTTCAAGAGGAGTTAAGTAAAACCATTTTTCTTAAAGGTTTGGATGATGAATCTAGGGAAGCCCTTAACTTTATAGGAGGTGGAGACATTGATCAATTAAGAATGAATGAACTTAAGCATATTTGTAGAAGCTATTCCGTAACAAGGGGTGGACCTAGAAAAGGAAAATCAGTGAAAATTCTGAACCCATATATGAACAAACTAATGGATGAGTTAGAAAATTTTAAACTAAACATTTTAGTTTAATTAACCTCTACTATGGATGGATTACAAGCTAAAAAAACCAAAATTGAACCATTAGCTATGTATTGTCCTAGATGCAGGAAGAAGCATGCAATAAGAGACTGTCCTTTGGATAAAATAGAAATGTGTCTTATCTGTGAATCTAAATAACATGATACTGATGTTTGTTCTCTACTTCTAGTCATAAAGAATCAACTTAAACAAACCAGTACATCATCCACAAAAGAAGAATTGAATTTTGTTCAGAGACAACCTAACCAGGGGTAGTTTATGCCAAGATCAGTTCCTAATCCCTAGACAATGCCATGGGCTACTCATTAGTACCACAAAATTGGGGACAACCACCTTGGGTACCTCAACCAACATGGAACCCTCAATATTGGGAAAATCAAGCTTGGTATGCTCAGGGACATCAACAACCATGGGCTGGTCAAGGAAATCCTTATGCTTGGTCACAACCTAGATGGAACCCTAGTAATTATGCTCAAGGAAGAACATATCCAAATCAGAATCAACAAGCCATCATGGGATCCCCGCACATAATTCACAAACTGAAAATGTAGTCCAAACGCAAATACTAGCACAACTAGTAGCAAACCTAAGAAACAAACAAACAACTCCTGTTTATGGAATAGAACTAGAAAAATTAGTTGATTTACATGCTATGGATTCTACGGATATTCAAACTAGATCTGAAAAAATCATTAGCAGTCCATTGTTATAATCACCGAAATGACAAGAAAATGAAATCCCTAAATACTGTCATTCCAAAAGAGGATATAGGAAGAAAATAAAAAGAGCCGAGATAGTGACACTACCGAGACTCCATTTCCAGAGAGGTTTGAAGAATCTATAGAAGCCAAGGAGTCTCGAATCGCACATGAACTAAGGAAATTAAATATTGAGATACCCGTGTTATAAGTAATTAAGGACATTCCCGAATTAAACAAATTATTCAAAATGTTATGTTTGAAAAATCCTGAAGGAAGAAACAAGACCCCAAGACTATCAAAGTAGAAGGAAACTTGTTGATTTATTAGCAAGAAAACTTTTACTTCCCAAATATGGAGATCCCGGAAGTCTTTGTTATTTTTGTCTCTATAGGGAATAAGGATATACATAATGTTTTGGTAGATTTGGGAATGGATATCAATGTAATGACAGTAGATACTCCAAAAACATTACCATTAACGGGTATACAACCTACTAATACCATATTACGGATGAAAGACCAAGATGTAGTAAAACTAGAAGGAATTATCGAAGACGTGGCAGTTATGTGGGAGTCATGGGACTATCCAATTGACTTCCTTATACTACAACCAAAAGGTAAAACATTGGGTTATCCCCTTATTTTGGGTAGACCATGGTTATCTAAAGTTGTTGATTTAATTGATTGTAGGTTAGGTGATATGAAAATCTTGAATGGTAAGAACTCTAAACAAATTTCCTTATATCCTACTACATGACCTTTTACTAAAAATCATGAACAATTGTGGGTTGATTCTCTTGAAACTAATAAGAAAAATTTATCTTCTTTGGCTATGATCACATTATAGGATCATGTAAGATAAGTAGAAGAGATGATTAATCCACCATTGGATGAGCACCATCTATCCTCGAAGCAATCAAATATAGTTCTGGAACTTGTGAACTTAGTTCCTAACTCTGCGACTATAGTTCCGGAACCACCACATTTAGTTCCAGAACCACGACAATAGTAGTTCTCTTTGATTGGAAATAATTTCAATCCGGAGGAATGAGATTTCTCATGGGGAGAGGATGAATTAGTAGCTTTAGTTTCAAATACATCAGGGAGTGGTGAAGAATTTCTGGAAAGTAGCAGTGACGAAGAGTTTGGCCTGCAAAGAGATAAGTATCATAATTCTCATTACTGTCCTTTTTCTAGTATTCTATCTCAAGGAACTTTTGGAGATGTTGCTACATACCATATGTTATTACCACATGCATGTCCATTAAATACTCTAATGGAACCCTTTCAACAAATCAGTTCATCACACATTGGAACCAAGCATGTTGAGATTCAACCGGTAAAACTTTGAACATTAACAGCTGGTTGAAGGATGATGAAGAAGCTAAACTGTTTGATGTTTTAAAAAATCATACTAAATATTTTGCTTGGGATTACAAAGACATGAAGGGGATTCATCCAAGTATCTGCACTCATCACATCTATACTAGAAAATGTTAAACCAATTAGGCAGCCTCGAGAAGGATTAACCCAAAATTTAAGGGATATAGTCAAATAAGAAATTGAAAAACTATTACAAGTATGTTTTATCTACCCTATCTCGAGATAGTCGGTGGGTATCTCCTCTTGAATCGTTCCTAAAAAGAATGGGAAATGGAGAATATGTGTTGACTATAGGGAACTGAACAAAGCCACACTAAGAGATTATTTTCCCTTACCATTCATAGATCAAGTCCTAGACAACCTTTCGTAAACAATACTTTTCCTTCTTTGATGGAT
Organism: Taxus wallichiana var. yunnanensis; assembly: GCA_018340775.1. Classification (NCBI taxonomy): domain Eukaryota; kingdom Viridiplantae; phylum Streptophyta; class Pinopsida; order Cupressales; family Taxaceae; genus Taxus; species Taxus wallichiana. The sequence continues at coordinate 550,360,207 of CM031234.1, forward strand.
TTAGTGGATACAATCAAATCATATTTCAGCGCTTGCTGAATATTAGGAAAAAACAACATTTACATGTCCATGGGGTACCTTTTCCTATCAAAGTGTTACCATTTGGTTTATGTAATGCTTCGCAACTTTCCGTAGAGATTTATACTTGCAATCTTTGCTGATCTAACAAATGATTGTGTTAAGGTATATATGGATGACTTCACTATACACGGAAACACATTTGAAGATGCTTTGAGAAATCTAGATAGAGTGTTAATAACATGTGAACAACACAACCTATCTCTTAGTGACGAAAAGTGTTTGATGATGGTGGATGAGGGGATTGTATTAGGACACCATATTTCAAAAAGAGGAATTCAGGTGGATTAAAACAAAATTAGGATCATTTTAGATTTACCTATTCCTCATACCCCCACAGATATCAAATCATTTCTAGGGCATGCTGGGTACTATAGGTGCTTTATCAAATATTTCAGTAAAAATTTTGCCCCCATGTTTAATTTGCTAACCAAGGACTATGAATTTATTTGGGATGAAAAGTGTCAACATGTTTTTGAAGAAATTAAAGAAAAATTAATCACAGTGCCCCAATATTGACAGGACCTAATTGGGAAAATCCATTATATATCCAAACAAATTGCTTCAAATAATTTCATTGGTGCAGTTTTGGGACAGAAGGATGAAGAAGGAAAAATGTATGTTATTTATTATCTTAGTAAAAATCTTACTCCCACTGAAAAGAATTACACCACCACTGAAAAATAATTTCTTGTTGTAATTTATGCAATCAATAAATTTAGACATTACATTACAGGTTACAAGATATTTGTACACACAGATCATTCAACAATTAAATATTTGATGAACAAACCAATGGTTGGAGGAAGAATAATTAGATGGTTATTACTTTTGCAAGAATTTGATATTACCATTGTGGACAATCCAGGTAAATCTAATGTGGTAGCTGATTTTTTGTCAAGACTAACCACTACAGGGGAGCAAGATCCAGTCAAGGATAACTTTCCAGATGAACAATTGTTTGCTATTTCAGCAAATACACCATGGTTTGCTGACATGGAAAATTATCTTGCAACAGGGAATTTTACCCCTTCTTTTTCTAAGAAACAAATAAAGAAGTTAATCAAAACTAGTGCACAATTCAAATGGTTAAATGGAATGCTATTTAAATGTGGGCCTGATTTTGTTTTGTGCAGGTGTGTAAGAGAAGATGAAATATTTGACATCCTCAAAGCTTGTCATGATGAACTAAGTGGAGGACACTATTCATTGAAAATAACATCTCATAAGATACTTGGCACTAGTTATTATTGGCCATCTCTGTATAAGGATGTGAAGAGATATATCAAGCGGTGTGATCCTTGTCAAAGGATGGGACAACCAACTTTCACCAATGAAATGCCTCTTCAACCTCAAGTTGTAATTGAACCATTTGAGAGATGGGGATTGGATTTTTTGGTCCCTTTAATCCTCCTTCACAAGGGAAGGAATATATTCTTGTGTATTGACTATGTGACAAAATGGGCAGAAGTGCAGGCATTGACAAATGCCACTGAAGAAGCAGTTGCTGATTTCATTTTTAATAGAATTATGGTAAAGTTTGGAGCACCGAGGAGCATAGTTTCATATCAAGGACCACAATTCATGTCTAATATGATCCAAGATTTCACAATGTATTACCAAATCAATCATAAGAAGTCATCTCCTTACCACCCATAGTCAAATGGACAAGTTGAAGTAACAAATAGAGAATTAGAGAACATCTTTACTAAAACAGTTGAAGTTGGGAGAAAAGATTGGGTAAAGAGACTACCTAAAGTTGTCTAGGCTTATAATACAACTTGGAAAACTACAATAGGGTTTTCACCATATGAGTTAGTCTATGGGAAAAAGCCCTTGTTGCCTATAGATTTTGAACTACAGACATTGAGGACAATAATTAAGGTGGGTATTGAGTTAGATGCATCTCAAAAAGAAAGAATCCTTTAACTCAATGAGTTGGATGAATTAAGGATGGAAGAACTTCAGCAGATAGAGATAATTCAAGAGAAAATGAAGCAATGGCATGACACACATCAAAAGAAGGAAATTTAAATTAGGAGACTGGGCATTCTTTGTTTGATTCTAAGTACCAACAATTCAAGGGAAAATTAAGAACCGATGGTTGGGACCCTATCAAATTGATCGATATTTGACAATGGTTCTATTCAGCTTACTTCCCATTGATGTCAAAGCAGTAGAACACTCTTGGTCAATGGACATAGGCTAAAACTCTATAGAAAGCCTCCCACTAAGGATGAATTCTTGAGGAAAATTGAAGCAGATAAATAATTTGATAATATGGAAGAACCCAAGACTTCCAAAATGATCAAATAACCAGATGATAGATCCATAATAAAGGGAAGAAGATGAAAACAAGTAAATGGTGTTTTCTTCCCAAAAAAAAATTCTCTCAAAGGTCAATTGAAAACCAAAGAAATAGCGGTTGACCTTTTTTTTGGCTAATTTAAATAAAAGGGAAGTTTTTAAATTCTTGTTGTCTTATCTAATCGTGTTTTATTCCACTTGCAGGAATGATGAGTCATCATAGAAAAATGATTACATCATCAAGGATGGTAATTATATATTTTAACTTATTTAGGGTTAAATTAAATGTTTGCATGTGTGATTTGACTTGATTTAAAAGTTAGTATGATGAGTCATCTATTTATACATTATGATTACAAGTGAGTAATCATGAAGATGATAAGGATGGGATAAGTGGTGGCATGGTTATTATTGGTAATCATTAAGGAAAAATAAAGTGAAATAAGTTGCAGAGCAATTTTTGAGAAGCAATGAATTAAGCTTGTATTCCACAACAAAGAATAAAGGATTCCGTAGCTAAGAACAAAGGTTCCGTAGCTAAGAATAGAGGTTCCGCAACCAAAGTTGTCAGTTTCGTAGCTAAGCAAGAAGGCCTGTAACCAATTTGCACAAAATCAAAGGAAACAAAACTCGAGCCGATATGGGGATTAAAAAGAAATTAGAACCAAAGGATGATTCCCAGCTTGCTCACAGACAAAGAAGTGACATCTATCTTTGAGCATGCAAGATGGCTAGAGTTCCTGAAGAATTTTTCAAGGTATAATGATGAATTATTAAGAGAATTCATCATAAACCTAGAGAAATCCAAGACAAAGGTGAGAAATATCTTTATTCCTTTTTCTGTAAATACAGTAAGTAATGTGTCTGGAGTGCCAATTGTGCATGTTCCACATCCTGCCAAAGGGAATTTGAAAGAACTGGTTAAAATCTTACTACAAGAAGGAGAAACTAAACCCCAATACATCTACAATACAAAGAAAATCATAAAAGGGGTCAGAAGGGCCGGTTTTCCCACCCCTTTGACAAGGTGGCATTTTAGATAGTGAAATATTTAACCTGTGATGGTCAATTTGGGTTTGTGGGAAAAGAAGTCCTAAAAATGCTCATATATTTGAAGTATGGAGCCACAAAACCTGAGTACATAATAAACCTTCCAGGGTTTCTTTTTTATTCTATCTAGACCATGGCTCAGAGGTATTCTGGGGTGTTGGGAAAATCAGGCATCATGGTCTAATTCATTTAATATGCCAACACCATTTTCTCAAAAGAAAAATGGAGAAGAAATTTGGGACAAGTTTCTTGGCAAGTTCAAGAAAAACCCTAATATTATCAAAAGGAAAATTCCAGCCCCATTCTCTCCTTCAACTAATCTAGAAATTGATGCCCCTGCAGAAGAACAGAGGGAAATGGAAAGAGAGAATATACCAAAAAGAAGAAGGTCTGTGAGAAAGATCAAAATAGCAGAGCCTTCTGTACCTTTGAAGGAAATTCCTTCTTCTATAGCAGCTTTAAGGGAGCTAATATCTATCTCTGATGGTGATAGCTCACCCATGCAAGAGAAAGAAAAAATAGTAAGAAGAAGCTCTAGAAGGAAATCCACCGCTGGGCATGTTGAAATTCCCCAAAGAAGAAAAATTCATAAGAGGTCAAGGGAAATCCCAGAGGGAATGAGTGAGTAGGAAAGGATGGAAAAGGAAGCTGCTGATATTTTGGGTAAAGCATGGTCATGACTCCTCCTGAACCAAGCCAAGTTGAGATGGACAGAGGATATGAGAGACTTGAAGAGAAAGATTTTCAAGAATTGGCTGAACCGTCAGCATTGCCACAAGAAGAAGAAGAGTTGGCATCCTAGAGAAGAAAAGGAAAATTTCCTTTGATAGAGGAAGAATTCCTAACTCCTCAAGTAAGTTCAGAGGAAGAAGAAAGACATCAAGTTAAACAGAATTTGTTCATGTCTAGAGCAGAGCTCATTATCAGAGAAAAGGATGATGAATTTGATTTCCTCAAACTCAAATTAGAACAAATGGAAATGCTCATTAGAGAGCTAACAACTCAGCTTGTAGCCAAAACTGAGGAATTATCAAAGAACCAAGAAATAACTCGATAAAAACAGAGAGGAAGAATGTCAAACTTCCAGAAAACAAAATATTGTGTCCACAGTCTCTACATAGACTAAGTTAACCTATTTTCCACTCAAACAACTATGGAATGACACTTACAGGGAACTCAGAGAAGCCAAAACATCAAATGAAGAATTGAAGACCAAGATGGAAGAAGAAAAGAAGGCAAGAAAAGAATGGGAAGAAAAGTTTTATAAGGAGGAAGGAAATAAATATAAATTTCTTACAAAAATTCATATGGTTTGTATTATGAGTGAAAATTGCTTTCCTGTAGGAGGCCCTCTCCTACATATAGTGTGTTTTTAGAAGAGTAGTTCATTCACTGGCAGTTGTCAAGGATTGCATGTGGACTTCCACATGAACTAAAAGATGAATCTGAATTCATGGTAGCTTACTCTCTATCCAATCCTGAGTAGAAAAATATTTTGTGTGAATTTTATCTTTGTAATTTTATGCTAGAGAAAACACAGATTTATGATCAATTTGTATGTGGGGAGAGCCAGCTCAATGCATTTGTCTCTGTTCTACAAAACCAAATTACATGGAAGGAAAGGGAATCTGAGTTTTTATTGAAAGCTAGCTCAATTGGTCTCTGCATGAGAGCTCACTATGGTAAACCTTCTACCTTCCTCATACATTTTAGAACTCATGCCTTTGATGAGAGGTTCAAGACACATTATCTTGCCATTCTACAAAAGAGTATTGATGCCTTTACCTCCTATGAGGAAGAAAAATTTGAAGATATTTATGAAGGATGCTCAAAGAGGTGGGAACTCCTTACTATTTCCTTGAGAAGAAGGGAAGTAATATCCCCTAAAAATCTGATCTGGAGTTTAGAAAGGGAAAAAGTGTTATGCACAATAATTCCACAGGTCAATGAAACCTACGGGAAAATATGGATCGGGATGTGAAAAAGGCCCCTCTACTTCTCACCCCCATGTATCCTTAGAAAAAGCAGAGAACCTCAAGATCCTACTAAATTTGAAGAATGGGAGAGGAAAATAGAAGCGAGATCCGTGTACAACACATCTAAGTTTAAGCATTGGAAAATCCAGTTTCAGCCATTTGATATGAGAAATCAAATGGAATGTAGAACATATAACCCCACTTTTAAAGAATGGATTTTGTAAAGGGACTTACAAAAATTAAGTTTGGGGGAAATGATGAGGCGAGAATATGCCCGATTAATGTATAATATTTGATCTCATAGGCCGAATATGCCCGATTAATGTATAATATTTGATCTCATCTTACTCTCCTTTTATTAAGTTTTATTGCATTTTGTGACTTTTAGTTGATCGATATGAGTTAGGATGTAATTGTATGTATTTTGATTGATTGTGATTCTAATGTTTAAAAGCTCTGAAATTCCTGATGAAGTGTTTATTTGAAATTCATTTTTGTAATAAAGCAGGTCTAATCAGTTGAGGAAATGAAGCAAGTAGCATTCAGTATGTTTTTGGTAGCATTTGTTCCCACACATTAGTTCCGAAACTTCCAAGCTAGTTTTAGAACTCCATCACACAGTCATCATCTAGTTCCGAAACTTTCAGACTTAGTTCCGAACTCTAGTATTTAGTTCCATAATTTTCGACTTAGTTCCGGAACTCCTGGGTATAGCTCCGGAACTCTCACGGTTTTGATCCTTAACGATTTCCTATGGTTTTGGAACTTCTCTGAAGTTCCGAAACCGATGGAAGTTATCTATTCTAACCACATCGGAGATTTTGCATCAACGACCCTTTCAATTAGGAAAGGATGAGAAGATTTCTAAACACAGATCCAAGGATAGTTATCTTACAGCTTGTCTAATCAGCCATAATCTAACTCAACATCTATTCTGGGCACGATTCAATTTCATCGAATCGTAGAGACAACTATGATTGTAAATGTATATAAAAGCAGACCAAGTAGATAGAAAAATAATATAATATGATAGAGAAATAGATATATAATAGAAAAGAGACTAAGTACACATATCCAATATGTTTTGTAATACCAAATGTTTTATCAATAAAGCAGCCATTCCTGTTTGAGAGAATTCTGAGTCGTTAAATCTTGATTCAAGGAGGAGCAAGGGCCCACTCCCCCAAGGACTAGGATATTCATTTATTTGGTATTTATATTTCTTCAGAAAATAACTTAGATCTGTTAATTCTATATTGTTTTAATTCTTCCAGTTAAACTCTATTGTATACTTGTTCCTATAGGTGTTTAGATAGATTCTTATATTTCTTGCAATTGTTTTCAAGCATTCTAAATTGAGTTTTTTTACTTTCGAAGCAAGTGTGTTTATTTCCATTCTGCAAAGTGTGTTTTCTTTCAGCAAAGCTTTCACTGTGTTTACTTTCAGCAAGTTTTCATGGTATGATTTAAATAAGGTTTTACCAAGAAATTCTTAAGACATTGAAAAGATCCCCCAGAAAATACAAAATAACTATAGTCAACTACTAGATCAAAAGATTACTCTTATTGCATATAGCTTTAGACACACCCCTGGATTGATATGACATCAACAAGTAGTTGATTAAATAAAGGGAATAACGAAACCCATCACACAGGTGCCCTAGTACAAGGTGGGGCACTTGGAATTAGGGCTAAAAATTAGGGAAGTTAGAAAATGGGGTGATAAGTATCAAAAAATACACGAGAAATACATAATAGAAGATAAGAAAAAGGTGGCCAAAAGGTGGTATTAATTGGTACTTTTTACATTTGAGAACCTTCTAAATAGTAGTATAAGATCAGGCTAAATATTCTCTAATGTGCAATACTTGTGTCTACATTTTCCCCCACTTTATGTTGGTGAGAAAACAACTCAGTAACATAAAATAGATAGAAAAGCATACACGATGTCCGTGCAAAGTGTAGAAGAAAACGTGCAATGGACTATAAGTGTGGAATGAAAAAAAAAAACAATGTAGAGGAGCGTGGATTCTAAAGATGCAAAATGTAAATAATAGTGATGAGAGTGATCCTAGAGTGGAACACGTGTTTAATTATTGCATGTGTGTTGTGTACTTGAATGGTTAGTATGGCAATTACCATCACGATTTGTTGTACTTTTCATTTTTGTTATTTTTGCCCCCAATTTTACTACTTGTTTCTCATACAAAAGACATGCAAGGAGAAAATGATCAAGTATTCAAATATGTATGTATGTAAAAAATGTTGTGTAAAGTATGCAAATGTAAAATACGCTAGAATAGAAAGTGTAAATGGAAAAATGGAACATGTGCACCTGATCCATGTCGAGAAAAAGGGTGTAGAAGGATATCTTGTAATGTCATGAGTTTTTCAGTGATCTCACGCCACCCTAGTTGAAGAAGTGTAGGGAGGAAATGCTCAATGTCCTCCAACTCTAACCACTTTTGCTGTAATTTTTGAAGATGTATTTTTACTTTGCGCTGATTTTTAGACAATCTTATGCCACTGAATGGAGAAGTGTAGAGAGGCCGCCCATTGTAACCCCTAATATTGTGAACACTCCGTAGAATTTATGAAGGACACCATGTCCTGTTAAGGCCATTGTGTATGGATTTCGTAGACTGGTATGAACTCACTCATTGTGTGTGAACCAATGTAGATACATTATGTTAGTAGAAACCCTCAATGATGCCCCCCTCTTTAGGGGCACATGCGATGAACTCCGGAAGGAGAATACAGCCCCAAGAGAGGACCAAATACACTCTAACCTTGTAACCAACTCATCCCTGCAGGGGGAAGGGAAAATGCTTGATAGATACCAAGGTGCACACAAAATGGGACAGCTAGCCAATACAAGTGTTAGCTCGAACACATGAATGCAAATAGGGAAAGTGTAAAATATACGAGACAATGTAAAAACTACTAGTCAAAGTAGTGTAATCACATAAGAAAACAAGCAAACCGTACAAAGCAGGTTTCAAACATGGGACATCACTCATGATGTCGCAAGGTACGTAAGGCCATCATGGCTGTAAACAATAGACAAGTGTGTACACAAGAAAATGGAAAATCCCACATATAACAAACAAAGCGAGACAGTAGAAATACAAGTAGTCATGGAAACATGTAGTTCGTAAAACAAGTGTTGCACATGGAACACCCATTAGCATGTTAGAATGAAAACCAATATGTCAAAGCATGTAGGAACAAGTAGTAAAATATGCTAAGTATAAAATGAAACAATAACACCTATATGAGACGAATGTGGATGCCCCCAATGACCAGTATAGTAAGGGTAGAAGGTGAGCATCCATGCCATGTGTAAATGTCATGTATCTGTGATCACACTAAACAAAGGCGTGAACATGCATGTGTGTATGATAATGACATATAGGAAAGCAAGCTAACATGTGTAGTAAAGTGAACATGCAAAACACTAGTAAGCAAAAGTAAATGCTACCAAGACAATACAGTATGTTGTGGATGGATGGAATGGAATGCAATATGGAATGATAGGAGCAACGTGCCCCCAAATGTATGGAAATGTATGCAAAGAGGTTCATTTTGTTTTCCCCTTCAATATCAAGAATGAAACCAAAAATTATTGTGCATCATTGGGAAGTGGTCGAGTAGTGTCGGTGGTGTATGTGCATCTAGCATACTGCGATGAGTGTGTATGTGCAGTGGTGATGAGACATGACATGGGGAGGTGATGTGCATGGACCCTATAGTATAATCGTATACCATGAATTTTTTGAATAGACGAGTGATGGTGTAGCCCTAAGCATATGTCACTATGAAAGAAGTGGATGGTGAGGAGATAGCAATAAAGACAAGAGTGGACCTTATAGCCGAAGTGTATACCACGATATGTTGAATGGGTGAGTGATGATTTTATCCCTAAGCATATATTATTATAGAACAAGTGTGTGGTGGTGAGATGAATGGAAATATGTGCATGAACCCTATAGCCTAAGCATATACCATGAATCGTAGGATGTGTGAGTGATGATTTATCCCTAAGCGTATATCACTATAAGATGAATGGATGGGAATGTGTCATATAGAAAGGTGTGTGTGGACCCTATAGCCTAAGTGTATACCACAACTTGGTTGGATAGAGGAGTGATGATTTAGCCCTAAGTGTATATCACTATAAGATGAATGGATGGGAATGTGTCATATAGAAAGGTGTGCATGGACCCTATAACCTAAGCATATACCATGACTTGGTTGGATAGAGGAGTGATGATTTAGCCCTAAGCATATATCACTATAAGATGAGTGGAAGAAGGTGATGATCTAGCCTATAACATATGTCACTACTAGATGGGTGATGAGGGTGTATGAAGTATAGATAAGTAGGTGGTGGGTAACGAAAGGTGGTGATTTTAGCACTAAGCGTAGACCACTATGTGATGAATAAGGCAAGGGTGGTGATTTAGCCTAAAGCATATACCACTAAGTGATGAGTAGGATAAATGATGATGTAATAGAATGACTTAGAATAGGATGATAAAATAGGTGATGATTGTATGTAAGAGGATAATGTATAATGGGGAAAGAAGTGGTGATTTAACCTAAGGTGTATACCACTACATGATATGATGACGAGTATGGGTGACGATATAGCCTAGAGCGTTGGTCACTCATCCGATTTATGTGGTATGATGATATGTCACATGTAGGTAAGGTCGATTTGATTGGTAAACCCTCGGCAATCGAGTATGGACCGAGGAACTAGAGTATGTCATAGGGTGGTGGGTGCAATGCGTAGAACAATGTAGTGTAGATGACAAAGGTATGTGAATGTGTGGTGTAGGAAATGTAATGTAGTATGTGGGTAGGTAGAAATAGAATGTGTACTGATGAGAGATGAAACTAGACCCAAGTATAAGGAAATCTAGTGTAGGGTGTAGAATAGGTAGGATGTATGCAGGAAATGTGGGTATGGAAGGTGTAATGTAATAAGTTTGTAGATAGGAATAGAATGTGTAATAATAATAGATAAAACTAAACCTAAGTATAAGGAAATATAATGTAGTATGTAGAATGTATAGGCTGTGTGGATGACATAAAAAACTAGACTCATATAGGATGATGACTAGTGTAGTGTGGATGAGATAGATGATGTAGAAGTTATTAGTAGAGGAGGTATGTATAGGATGATGTAAGATGTATAGGTATGGGTTCGATAGTGCAATGTGTTGGGTTCAATGTAATAGTAATCCCTCAACAGTCCAGTGTGAACTGAAGCACTATGGTGCATCATCAGGTAACGATGGTGTGATAATGAGGGGGCGGGTTATCTAATGTCTAGGTCCCCTTGGCCAAGTAGGAAAGAGGAATCAACTAATAATGTCGAGGGACGATGTCCATCGACACCTACATGAGAGGAGGATATTGGAGAAGGGTGTTCTTATAATGGTGGTATAGGAGATAAGCATTGTGCAAGGGAATGAAGTCGATATGCATGTGATGGGTGTATATAATATGAATGTTGGGGTGTATTAAAGTGCGTAGGTGAGGGATATCGATGAGATGTCGTGCATAAAGAGTAGGGTGATTGACGGGGGTAAAATGAGGTGGTGATTTATGAAGAGAGGCGGTAATAGGTTTTGGAATAGGCCTATATCGATGTGTAGGACTAAGATAATGGAGTGGTCGCATGGGGGCCAATTGAGGTGGTGACATGGGAACATGATGCATAGGTGGTGACTTTAGAGGAGCTCTGTGAGGGAGAGGAAGAGGTACAGGAGAAGCGGAACGAGAGTGCAAGGATGTTGGAGGTGAATGAGGGATGCCATCGATGGAGAAAACTTGGTTATCGAGGATGAACTTAAGGCGCAAGTGGTTGATGGAGACAATAGCTTGGGATTTACGGATCCAATTTAAGCCGAGAAGTAGGTCATAGTGGTGGACAATTTGATTAATGATGTAAGGGAGGAGAAGAGTGAGAGGACCAACTGTGATAGGTAACTTAATGACACCATAAGGCCTCTTGAATAGAAAGTCAATTTGCGATGGAGGGTAACCGATAGATCGTAGAAGAGACAAGGAACATATGCTAATAGGAGAGGATAGGTCAACCTTAGTGTTGTTGATGGGGGTTGAGGTGATAAGGGCTTGTATGTATAAATGGTCGATGTGAATGTAGTGTGATAGTCAGTGTGAGAGAAAGAAATAACAGGTGGGGTTGTATCAGTCTTTGATGACTAAGAAGTCAAGTGCTCCTACATCGAGAGGTGGTGTGGCATGGTATGCATGATTAGTGGAGGAGTTCATAGTTATTTTGTCACACTTTGGTTGGATTCTTTGTTAAAAAAATTTACTTTACCCTTATCCTTAGTGAGAGGAGGGATAATAGGTTTGGGGAATTCAAGTTGGTCATTGTCAATTAGAGCTTGGATAAGTGCTCGAAGTTTCATACAATGGATATTAGAGTGGTCTACACAACGATGGTAATCACAACAGAAACTTTCATTGTAATTGCATCCTTTAGGTCGCGATGGGTCTAACTCGAGTGGCGGTGGGAGGGTTTTGAGGTTGTTATCGAGGAGTCGATGGAAGATGAGGTGTGGTGCCATAGGGATGGTGGTGAACATACACCGAGGTGGAGGGGATGGTGTCTCCTTAGAAGGTGTAACAATGTTGATTGTGAGTTTAATGTTGATAGGATTAGACGTAGAATATTTTAACGGTGTCTTGGTTGGAAAATGAGAGGAGGATGAGGATTTTTCTTGATACTTTAGCTTTCCAATATAGAGAATATTATATTCACGAAGCTTAAGAGTATGACACAGTTGGTCAAAGGAAGGAAAGGTTTCAAAGAGAATGCTTTCATAGAGAGGTGGTAAAATAATTTGTCTAAATAAATATTGTAATTTTGAATCGAAAAGGACATTAGTCATTTTGGGAAGATTATGTTTGTAGCACAGAACATAGTTAGAGAAGTGTTCATCGGGTCCCTATTTAATTTGTGGTGATTGGGCTTAGGTCAGCTTAGAAATGATTTTGATGGAAAAGTGTATGCTAAAATCATCGGCAAGATGAGTAAAGGAGGTGATGGAATTAATAGGTAAATCATAGAACCAACGCATGTTGTAGTCCTGGAGACTGCAAGGAAATTTTTTGGCTAATAAGAGGTGATCGTCAGAAAAATTAAGACACAAAACATGAAACACACGAAGATGCTCCTGTGGGTCACCGTGTCCATTAAAAATGGGAAATTTAGGGGTGAAAAAGTTAGGAGGAAGAGGGTAAGTAGAGATAAGAGGTGAAAATAGGGTATGCAACAACAAGGTAGAATCTAAAGAGGGAGATGTGGTGGCCTGTTGCAACTTGTGAATTTGAGCCTGGAGATCATGATACAAGGAGGTTAAATCTTGATTGCCAACAAAGGATGTTTGTTATTGATGTGACACCAAAGGAGGGGTGAAGTGGTTAGTGGGAGTGGGAACCAAAACCAAAATAGTAGAAATGGGTGGAAGCATAGATGCGGGAGGTTGAGTGGGAAAGGTTGTAGAAGGGTTGAGCTCAGCTAATTTAGTGGCCTCTTCACGAGCCACATGTATAAGTAAATATAAATCCTATGGGCATTCAACAAGGTGATCATTGATGGCTTTAAGGTGGGCTTTGGTAAATTCCTCATGAGTTTGGGCCATGGGAAAAGGGGAAACTACACCTCAGAAAGTGCAATAATAAAGAAATGATGGGTTTGCCAAAATGATTAACAAAAATAAACTATGACCTTGGAAAGGTATAGAAAATAATTAATCTAATATAGGAGGACTAACATATTGTAATAAAGAGGCTAAGAAGTAATAAATAAAAACAAACTAGTGTGATAAAATGATCTAAAGTAATTTCATGATTTGACCTAATGGAAATAAAACCTAGAATGTAAAAGGGAAAAGGGAAATGACTCGGATGATTGATGGTGACTATTGTAGATCTGGAACCGGAACTCGACAAAGGTCAAAGTGCAGATAAAGACTCGGGGGCCCTACAGAGGGAAGATTTGGACTATCTAAAGTAACACAGGAACCTTGGAGTGTACTCGGGATTCCCAGGCTACCCTAGTTTGTAATTTGACTACATGAACTATGTAGAGACTCAGGAACTATGTTAGGTATTGTTGCAACTAGGTCTAAAACTATGTCTATCTATCATCTTTGGATTCACCGGATGAACTAGATGACACCCTGCACATGAAGAAGAAGAAGGGTCGACTGATCTCACCGCCAAATTGGTGGACTTTTTATTTGAGCGTTGCACTACATTACATACCCTAATGTAGTTCTGGTGAGTGTGTGTATGTTGTGCCCTAGGTTCTCTTGTACCAGTTGCACTTTTTGAAATAGCAAGCTATGGTAGCTATAGAAGATGTAGATAGTATAATAGAATGAATAGAATCCCTCCTCTAAGAATGTGTGTGATGCAGAATTTTCCTAGCTTGAATGTATGGTGTTATGTGGATGCAAGATGGTGCAATGGATACAACCCTAGATGGAGTGATAGTAGTGATAGGATGCAATGACCTAGGACCCTTATTATGGTCTTATAAGCTTTATATTTATAGGGATATCAAGTTTAATTTTGTAATTAATCCTGAAAATGTCGATTGAGGAAAAGATAAAGATGACCAATAGCTAGAAGTGACCCAAAAAGGAGAAAAAGAGGCTAAGCATAGATTAGGGCACCCAAAGTGGGACCGGGCGCCCCAAGATAGGGCGGGGCACCCAATTAGGGCTAGAAACTCAAGGAAGTTAGAAAATGGGGTGATAAGTATAAGGAAATACATGGGAAATATGAAATAGAAGATAAGAAAAATGTGGCCAAAAGGTGGGATTAATTAGTACTTTGTACACTTGAGAACCTTCTAAATAGTAGTATAAGACCAGGCTAAATATTGTCTAAAATCATGAATTGACCATGTTTATATCATGCAAACCCTTAGACACCTATAACATGCCATATTAACCATGTTTGACCTCATGACCACCTTCAAATCACTTAGGAGGACTCAAACCATGAATATTCTAACTAGACCATGCACTAAGACCTCATAGAACTCACCAAAACTTGACACTACCAATCAACCTTCATTTTTAGCACCTGAATGACACCTCATAGAGAAAAATGACCTCATGACACCCTTTTCCATCAATGGACTTGACATAAATGACAACACATACACACAATTTCCAACATTCGAGCTCAATCAAAACATGAAATGTGAGATGTCAAAAACACATCCAAGGCCATTAGAATCCATCACAAATCTCACGAGTACTCAAGCACTTCCATTTACTAATACTGCTAAACTACCCTTTTAGGTCCAAAAGGTAGTCTTCAGAGATAGGTCATACTTTTCACTTTAGGACCTCAACCATGACGTGAAACTATCATGTACATGTATTACAATTCCCATGCTTCCTTAAATGGTGATTTAGTCGTTAGGTTCAATGGACAACATTTGCACAAATTGAAATTCTTCTAACACTTGCCTTTTTAGTGGTTCCCACATGTTATCACAAGATATAAAACACCTCATTGGAAATATATAGGATTCATATATAACATCAAATCATAAAATTTTCAAAACCAATCCATTTTGGGCACCTACCGAGTAGATATTCTCAATCTCTCATAATCTAGGGTTTCAAAACCATAAAAAGTGGCTTACCTTCTTAATGATCATTCATAAATATTTGGGCCTCATTTGACCTCATTATAACTTTAATATCTTCTTAACTCCATGCTCCAATATCCTGAAAGTCTCATCTTCCCATGTAAACCTTACATGTGCCAACCATGAGCATTTCTCTCACTTCAAGCTGGAAAATGCACTCTTAAGAACCCTATTTTGGTCTAAACTCAATATCTTACAAAATATTCATCATGGAAACCTGAAATTTTTCACATAGTACCAAAATACCCTCTTTTAACATCTCCAATCATCATATTTTATCAAATAGGTCTGTATCTTCACAACCACCATGACTTGTATGACTAGGCCTTAGGGTTTTACATATTTTAAGCCAAAAAACTAGAATAACACTATAAATCAGCATGAAAACTCTCAAAATTCACTTATACCCTTGATACATAATTTCTCACTTGCCTACATGCTTCCATGAGCTCTCATGGTCCTACAACTCACTCTCATGCTCCATTTGGTCTCCAAGCACCTAAACTAGGTCTAGATGAACTCCTACAACCGAGTCCACAACTTGTACATGCACTCTAAAACTCATGTGATTATCTCAACAAACTCATATCATTCTCTTAATGCCTTTACCATGCTTCTCAAGGCATCATGTGACTTTGTTCTTCATGTTCCATCTCTTAGGCTAGCTAGGTCTCCTGAATATGCTTGTTAGAATTAGTCATTCTCACTTTGTTCACTCATGTTATCATGTTATACCTTGTTTTTCCATTTCAAAACCATACTAATAATCCTCTAGAATTTCTCCAACATCCTCTTTTTCATTAATGATATTTTACATCAATTACAACTCTCTAGCTCACTCATGCCAACAATCTCCTTTTGTCACTAATGGAAAACCACCTAGTTATTATCCCCCTTTGTACATTAATGATAAATTTCATACCTGAACAAAAACTATTCATATTCCTTTGAATATTTTATATTCCTTATTGAATTGAAACATTAACCTAATTCATCATACAAGCATACAAATTTTTCTTACCTTCCTTATACTTTGTTTTTTTCTTCTTTATAGCTTGAGTGCACTGTAACACTCCTAGGAAAAAGACACACACTCATTTTAACAATCATTATAATAATGAATTATCTTTATAACATCATTTTTACCTCCTCCTTACTCTATTTCATCTTGATATATTTCTCATAGACCTGATTTTTACCATTTGTAGATAGTTTGCAACTTTTAGTACCTAGATCCCTAAAGCAAATCTTCGAGAATTTTAGACCAACTTCTACTAATCATGAAATCCCATACACAAAAAGAATCACTTCCTTGTAGCTCCCACTGGTATCATTATATCATTCTATAATTGAAAACACATAATTTCAAAATTATAACAATCACCATATCTCTAAAGCAACTTTTCTATGTCTTCTACCTCTTTCCATGCTATTGTGATTGACTTGGTCATGTCACTTTCACTTCTTGCCAATACACCTGTAAACATGACTAATTATGCCTTTTTAGCACTTATAGACACCTTATACACTTGATTCATGATCAAAACAAGCTCCATGTCTTAATAAACCACATTAGACATGTAGCATGTCATTACTCCTCTTCATAGTTCATCATGTTATTTCATGATATACTTTGAATCCTGCTATGATGTACTCATTAAACCTTCCTAGCCATGTAATATTTATAGCTTCATCTCCTAGGGGTAATAAAAATTTTAAGCTCTTTTCCACTCATGAATTTATGCAAATACATCATGATCTTCACACGAGAGAGACAACAACAAGATATTATTTCCATTTCAACATTGTTATTACTTCGAGAAGGATAACTCAAAGTCATATTGACTTATCATTAAAATTTAACTCATAATCCTAAGTTGATTGACTCTGCATACCTTATATCTCTATTAGAAACACTATTATAGTCCTTAATGACCACACTCTAACTTGTAACCCCGATTAGCTATTGAGAAACTCATTTATTTTCTTTCATAGACTTACTCTTGATTTGTGCTACTTCACACTAATTCCAAGATGAATACACATTATAAATATTTCTCAACCATGATTCAAGGATTAACAACTTCACAAGTTTTCAAACATTTTTATCACATCAATGATGAACTCAAAGAACATACCTAGTCATTTGAATACATTTACACAAGTTGTGTAGTCCTTCGTCAAAATTGATTCTTCATTCTAGACAAATATAGCCTAGAAAACCCTCTTGATGCTCATCACTCCTACTTGAGACACTACCACAAAGCTAAATCATCTATGCATAGGCTTGAGAAAGTGCATAACAACTATAAGACTGACTTTTGATCTTTGACAACCCGACATTTCTTCAATAATAATTAATAATTTTTGCAACCATAATGAACATACCTTGACACCATGAAAGGACTCCTATGGTAGCATACTTCAAACCAATCAGCTCCCCCTCTTTACAATGCTTTATATGGATGATTATGTCTATAAGAGGCATAGTAGAGATATAACATTTCATAATGAATCTAGAAGAGTGAATTGAAGAGGTCATAATCACTCTTAGATACTTGAAACTCACCTCTTTCATCTTGTTTCAGACATGTACCATGATTAAATCCTTTTCTTGCATCCATATCACCTTTTGGTGGAACGTTGTTGTTCACTCTAGGTTCCCATATCCTATTTTACCTTCTATCATGTGTATATTAGGACCACGAAAACCTCTTATTTTCCTTGTAGACTCATAACATTCTCTTACAACATGACCAAATTCATTTAAATTAAAGCATACAACACTTCTCTTACCTTTGAAGCCTTCATCTCTCCAAATCGACTAGGTGAATCATATAGACAAAATCTAGCAATATGTCCTCTCTCATGACAATTGTAGCACAAAACATTATTTGATTTCTCACTCATGTTATCCCTCAATGGGTGGTATTATTTGATAAACTTTCTACACTCCTTAGCTCTATGTCCAAATCCATTACAATTGAAATAATAACCATTAAATGATTTTTCATACCTTCAATCATTTGTTTTTCTAATTGAATTTTTCTTCACATTGTCTTTGAAACTTCTCTCTTTTTCTCTAATTTGGTACTATGATTTAGAGCACAAAATAATAATATTGAAATTGATAATCTACAACAATCCAATGTCCATACATCTGGAAAATACATATATAGGATATACGAGATGCTATAAAATAAGAAGTATATTAAGGCTTCTAAAACCACTCACTAAATCTATACGACTTGTTTTAACAACTCATGAACAACTCCTAAAACCAATTGACAAATAACTTGAGTTGTTATAATAACAACTCGCATATAAACAACACTAAATAATTGCACCCACTAAATAATTTTTACACTAATAATATTCTTAACATTCACCCCCTTAGTGTGAACATTATTAACTACTGATATCACCCCCTTAATGTGAACATGGGGAAAAGTGCACCTTTGAATTAGAAACATAATCATACGCCTCTGCATAATTTTAGGTCTTCATATTGGCTTGGATCTTGCTATCTGGATCTTTTTGCACATGACCTATCCTCTTCACCACGGTGAATCCATTCTTGGATGATCACACTTCCACCAATACACCTACATACGTGAACTCAATAGTTTCAGATTTCAATTCTAGTGAATGCTCATTCATCGTGAATCGATGAAGAAGTCTAAAATTCAAATAATCTCAGCGAGTTAGAGGATTACTCTAGTTTAGATGCCCTCCTATGCAATAGTTCTTAAATGCCAAAATTTACATTCTCCGCATTTCAATCATAACAAGGAATGAATACATTATTTTATTTTTGCACACACCACTCAAAGAAAACAACTAAAAATATTATAAAAATGTGCCTCCATTGTTATATGCAACCCCATCATTGGTGACTAATGAGAGGTGTTGATTTCCCCCCAACCTCTGATGCCTACGACCTCTAGTAACATGGTGATAGCTCAACCTGATTTGGATATGAAGCTCAACAGTTTCCACATTGGGTTTATTTATATAACTTCCACCCGATGTGAAATAGTTTATTTTGTAGACGTCGAGTAACACCGAAAAAAGTGTTTGTGAAGTAATTTTTTTATTTTAAGAACTTTTTATAATGCCATTTTTGACTTGGACAAGAGAAATTGACTAGAAATTTAAAAATTAATCAAATGAGATTAGTTTTTAAATGAAAATGACTCTTAACTATCATAATACCAAATTTTTTTTTGACTTTTTCATATGACCTAAATGTTTTTAACAACACTTGACAACAATAATACAACGATAACAAATCTAAATAACATATACAACCCTTTTCTTTTACTTTAACACAAGATGGTTTTGACAATTACGAGACCTATTAACATATATAATCTCTATTAAATGACTCTATTAAACCTTTTGATACATCGTATAATCCTACACAAAAATAATAATTAATAAAAACCTATAAACAATCTTACAAAAAAATTTAGTGCTCATTGGAGTGTATACGCTCCGAAGGAAATGGAATCGATTGGAAAGATCGAGAAGAATTATTACGGATATGTAGGTTTTTATATTGTTGACGCATTAATGAAGGCTTAATCACCGAGTTGGATGTCACATTGAGGATCGAATTTTTGCCAATATTTTCAAATAAAGTTGTGTGCTACTCGAGGTGGATCTCGAATGGGTATGTCTATTCTTGAAATCTCATATGGATGTTTACGGGGAAGAGACACGTAGAATATCTAAAGCGTCGAATTAGGGTTTTTCTTAGGATGATAACGGAGAGACCCCGGTAGTGGTGCACCCTATGTTAGGGGGCCCACAAAATAAATTCTATAAATCTGTGGAAACCTGAATTTTCACCAAAGGCCACGTAGTTTAAGATTTTTTTAAATTACACATATTTTTTAAATGTTGAATTGGAGGGAAAAATATATTTTGAATTGATTTAAAATTGTAAATTTGAGTTACACTACATTTTGGTTGGGACCCATACTTGATCATGGGTGAAAATGGTTGAAAATTTAAATTTTCAAAAAAGCAAATCCTACATGTCATGATATGATTGAGTGTTGTCATGTCAAAAATGACTAATCACCAGGTACCTTTATGACAACTATTTGGTGT
Source organism: Taxus wallichiana var. yunnanensis (assembly GCA_018340775.1). NCBI lineage: Eukaryota > Viridiplantae > Streptophyta > Pinopsida > Cupressales > Taxaceae > Taxus > Taxus wallichiana. The sequence goes on from CM031234.1 coordinate 550,380,451, forward strand.
TTTGTATTCAAGACACTATATCCACAATTGGACCCCGCTCAACTATTGGTGTCTCTCCCCTAACTCATCCAAAAAAACATTGTGGTTTGTATGTGAGTGTCGATTCATTGTTGGTGACCTACTAAGTGGATAAGACATCACGTACCTTTAAGAAGGTATGTCAATGTATTCTATTAATGGAAAAACTTCATACCAAACCTATACACGTTATTTAAAGTGTAAATTGTATTTGAGCTTTTAAAACCATGTTATGTGATACCTTTCAATGTGTAGATCAATGCCAATATGCATAGAAGGAAATACTTACAGTAAATCAAACTAAGATCGTATATATTCACATGACCTCTCATGCATTTTCATAAATTGAGGCAACATAATAGATGAAATGCACTAACAATTAAAAATTTAAAAATAATTCTAATTCTTCCATGAGAACTCACTTCTTTGATGTCAAATTATTTGGTATAACAATTTTGAACACAAAATACTAATATTGAAATTGATAATCTACAACACTCCAATGTTCATACATCCGGAAAATACATACATACATACATACATACATACATACATATATATATATAGTATATACATATCCAATAAAATAGGAATCCTATTAAGGCTCCTAAAACCACTCACTAAATATATACAAGTGGTTTTAACAAATCGTAACAACTCCTAAAACCAATTGACAAATAACGCGAGTTATTATAATAATAACTCACATATAAACAACAATAAATAATTACACCCACTAAATAATGTTTACACTAATAATATTCCTAAGATGCTCCTCCTTGATTCTTGGTTCTCCAACCTCCTTTCTTAGAACACTATCTTCTTGCATCATCTCTTTTCCTTTGAAGCCATCTTTAAATCCCAAACCTTCTCTATCTCCTGCAGATATTTGGTTGTTTAGAAGATCAACAAGATCTTTCATACTCTTTTCAAACTTTTGGAATGATTTAACCTTGATAAATACATCAGATAATTATCATTTAAGAAAGATCACTTCTTCCTCTTTGGATTGCAAACTTAAATTCATGGAACTAATTTGCATCTATAGCCTCTTAACCTGTCTCATCTAACTTATCACCATAGCCCAATGTTTCTCCTCTAGGTCATTTAACTTTTCCTCATATTCCTTGAATTGAGTTCTCATCCTTTTGTTATTCTTTTCAGCATGTTTCAACTCATATTGAACACACATCAATTCAATCTCTAATTCATCTTCTTCTTCTTCAAATTCCCTACAAGAATCTGATATGAAGTCACCCAAAATTGTGGAGCCATCACTTATAGATCTCATGGAATCCTTGGTCATGAACAATACCTCATCTCCAACATCTTCATGCTCTGATTCAAATTCAGAATATGAAACACCATCACAACTACTTGCTTTAGATGAACAAATCTCTTCCTTTGTGTAAAAACTCTTCTTGCCCTTATTCTTGTAGTTAAATATTTTTAAATCCTTCTTTCCTTTGCTATATTTTTTTATTTCTATTGTCATGATCATATTCGTTATCATTGTCACCTTATTTTTCATGCCTATGAGGACACTTAACAGCAAAATGACCTACTTCACCACAATTGAAACATTTAAAAGGAAGCTTACCTTTATACTTTCAAGAAAAAACCTTCAATATTATAACAACCACTGCAAAGAGTTCTTCATCATCAATCTCGAAGAATCACAATCATCCTTAAATTTATTTCCCTTGGTCTTCATCTCAGATTTGAAATTAATCTCCTTCTTAGATGGTTTATAATCAATAACCCTCATCTCATAAGCATTCAAGGTTCCATGCAATTCATCCATTTTCAAGAGAATCAAATCATTCGCTTCTTCAATGGCGAGACACTTTAAGATCAAATCTAGGAGTAAGAGACCTCAATACCTTTTTTACCACAACTTCTTCCTTCACTTATTCACCTAATCCTTTCATGGTATTGACAACCTTATCAACTCTAAGAAAGTATGTAGCAATAGACTCATCATCACTCATTTTATCCCTTCAAATTTATTTCTGAAGGTTTAAAGCTTAGTTATTCTTACCTTGGAATATCCTTCATAAAGGACCTGAAGTTTCTCCCACATTTATTTTTCTAATGTGCAATGCATGACCTTCACAAGTTCAGGTTCAACTAGACCACACATGATTGCATTCATAGCCCTAAAATTTTCACTATTAGTCTTCTTGTCTATAACAGTTGTTGGGGGAGATGCAGAGTTGTATTACCATCCAACACATATTTCTAAATATCAAACCCTAAGGACATGATGTGATTCCTCATCCTAAGACTCCAAAAGGCATAGTTTACTCCATCAAACAATGGTTCCTTGTTGGAAGAAGATCCACTCCGCTAACTCACTATTTTTATGCTTCAAAATATATCCTTCTAAGTGATTAAACTTCTCCAAAAGGACATACTTTGATACCAATTGTTGGAAGCACAATAAACTAAGAGGGTGTGGTGAATCAATCCTTCAAAACCCTTAAATAATTTAAATTAACTTGCATACACCATTTAACATTCAACCATGCATTAATGTGATCTTAACAATATGCAACAACCATCCACAAGAGCATAACCATGAAAGAGTACACAAGATATAAGTGGGAAACCCTCAAGGGAATAAAACCCACTGAAATTTTGATTATATTACTCAAATAAAAATAATTTAGTGAAGCACAAACTTCACAAGGAGCACCAACCCCTAGTTTAGTAGAGCACCAACCCTACAAAGAGCACTAACCCCTAGTTTAGTGAGGCACCAACCCCACAAGGAGGATACAACCCCATAATGTGATAAAGAACCAACTCAACCACCTTCAGATGAAGATATATGATGTATTTTTTTCACATTTGATCGAGATCACTAATTCATCTCACACACCTTCAAACCCTCTTTAAATGCACTTTCTCCTAACTCACTCAAACTTGATCTTTCATGGACTGATATAGACAGAACCTATTATGCAAAATATCTTAAAAATTCTTAAGAATTTCAATCACACTCTCATCTCTATCTTTATTTCCTTTGACCACTTTCACTCTCTCATCTAACTCGCACTTTTCCCTCTCTTTCTAAGTAAAAAAGAACCAAAACATTCATTTTATATGAATCTCAACTAAAAACATAATATAGGTCAGTTATGACCCAAGAGATAAGTCATCAAAACTTAAAAACATATCGCCACACTCATATAAATTCATAACATTGACCCATGTACATCGGTCATGCACCAAGACACAAAACAAGCCTAAAAGGCCTAAAACCCCATCACCAAGCTCATCAAAGACCTTCAAACAATTCACCACTGATTATAAAGAATCCAAAGGACTCGCACATGTAAAAAACATCATATAAAAATCATACATCATCTCATAATATTTTTCACTATTTATTTTCTTCATATCACTAACTTATAGGATTGTTTTTACTCAAAATGCAGACACTCCCAGAACCAGTCTTCAACAATGAAACTCGAGATCACTCAAGAATAACTCAAATATTCCATGTACCAAATAATTTTAAATACAATTACTATTATAACAAATACATTCATGCTATACCTCATGAAACTTCAAACAAATAAAACCACGTATCTTTTCCTCTTCATCAAACTGAACTACCCAAAAAGTAGTTTTGGAAAATCAACCGGTTTGCACCCTTTTTGTCACTTTGAAGACCTATAAATGTATTAAATATGAAAAAATTAATCCCTCTTCACTCTCAAATGTATATCCATTATCAGATAAGCCAAAACATTGTTCTTCTACATTAATCTTCTAGCCAAAGCAACATGTGTCTTTTGAATCGGTCAAACTAGGTCAACTTGTGACCTCAACCATGCCACCTTAGTACACTTTTAGAGATCAACAAAAACATGAAACATGTCATATGAGATGTAAAAACACCTCCAAGGCCATTATAATCCATCACAAAGCTCAAAATTTCTCAAGCACTTCCATTTTCCAACACTGCTAAACTACCCTTTTAGGCCCAAAAACCAGTCTTCAAAGATAGGGAACACTTTGCACTTTAGGACCTTAACCATGACCTGAAACTATCATGGACATATATTAAAACTTCCATGCTTCCATAAATGGTGATTTAGTCATTAGGTTCAATGGACAACATTTTCACAAACTGAAATTCTTCATAAAATTAACTTTTTGAGTGGGGTCCACATATTGTCACAAGCTCTAAAATACCTCATTGGAAATATGGAGGAGTAATATACAACCTAAAATCATAAAATTTGTAAAAAAATCCATTCTTATCACCTACCAAGAATATATTCTTCATTTCTCATAACCTAGGGTTTTAAGCCATAAAACATTACTTACCTTCTTAACGATCGTTCATAAATGTTTGGGCCTCATTCCAACTCTGAGATATTATTAACTTTGTACCCCAACATCCCTTATAGGATCATATCTACATACAAACCTTACATGTGCCAACCATGGGTATTTATCTCACTTCAAGATGGAAAATACACTCTTAAGAACCATGTTTTGGTCTAAACTCAATATCTTGTAAAATATTCATCATGGCAACCTAAATATTTTCCCATAGCACCAAAAAAAACCCCGATGACATCTCCAATAATAATATTAGTTCAAATAGGTCTGAATATTCTCAACTACTATGACTTGCATGACTAGGACTTAGGGTTTTGCATAGTTTAAGCCAAAACAAAGTAGAATAACATTATACCTCAACATGAAACCTCTTCAAAAGGCCTTGAAAACCTTGAGACATAATGTATCACTCACCTACATGCTTTGATGAGCTCTCATAGTCGTGTAACTCACTCTCATGCTCCATTTGGTCTCTAAGCACCTAGACTATGTCTAGATGAGCACCTACAACTGAGTCCACAACCTGTACCTGCACTCTAAAACTCATGTGAGTGTATCAACACACTACTATCATGCTCTCCATGCCTTGACCATGCTTCTCAAGTAATCATATGACTTTTTTCTTCATGTTCCGTCACATAGACTAGCTAGGTCTCATGAATAGGCTTGTTAGACCAACTCATTCTCAATGTGTTCACTCATGCCATCATGTTATACCTTGTTTGTCCATGTCATCACCACATTAAGCATACTATAGCACTCCTCCAACATCCTCTTTGTCATTAATGATATTTTATATTAATGACAACACTCTAGCTCACTCATGCCAACAACCCTACCTTCTAAAGTTGTGTTTTTTATTTCCAAGAGTTCTAGCAAAAGAAACACAATGAAATTGGAGCACGAGATCCCCATGTAGAGTTGAATCCAGTAATGGTGATTTCATTGCAATCTAACACAATTAATTTCATATTCCAAAAATAGCATATGCTTTATATAGTGACTTACTAAAATTATTAATTCTCTCAAAATAACAAGCTCCCATCACTCATGACATCTAGAAACAGTGAGAAATAGTAAACAAGGTAAAATGGGTAACTTTCCCAAAATAGCAAATTATGAAAAAGTAACTTTATAAAAATAGAAATATTATATAAATAGTAACTCATCATCAATGTAGGTAGTCTAAGTACATTAGGATATTCATAAAATAAATTTTGTATAAAAAAGAAAAAATTCCTAAAATAGTAGCTATTGACCGCACCTACCAAAAATAGAAAGTTTCGGTTTTTAGTGCAAAAATTTGTTATTGGCTCCATTTTCACTCATCCACTACTTTTTCCATCATTGCATGGTGGTAAATTTTTTGTGTAGCTCAAACAAGAAAATTAACCCTCTGTAAGGATCCTAAAGCATTGTTATGATCACATTTGTGTCAAGGAGCATGACAGAGCATATCAAGGCATAGTAGGTGAAAATTAGGAACATTGTGAGGTCAACAAAGAATTTGAAAAGATTCAAGAGCCCCATTGGAATTAAAATTCATAAAAATATGTCATCATGATTAAATGAAATGAGAACTTCATTGAGTAAGTGGAGAAACATCATGTCTTAAATCCATCGTTATCTCTCCAAGAAGCAAGTCAAAGTGAGTTATTCAAGTCATCAAAGTATTCAAGCCATCATATGTGAAGAATCAAGGAATCATGTTTTCCAATGGGAAGCATATAAGAAATAAGGTATGAAAGCTCTCCTAAATCTGATTTCATTCGGAAGTTATTTGAAGTCAATAAAGGTAGATAGGTGATCTTCATATGGGGCACCTTGTACACAAGAATTAAATATCCTCTCAATCTCATCTAATGGCATTCACGATATTGTTCTTAAACACCCAGTCAAATAATTTGTAATGTGGTCACATCCCAAGGAAGAAAACATTTCAATCAAACCTCATTTGAGTATAACCAAGGGCCACTGAACATGAGCCTTTATAAAAGAAAATATGAAAATAGGGTGCAAAAAGGTTCCATATTCTAGGAGGGTTCATAATAAGGTAATGTTCATCGTAGATCCCATAGAGCCTCTTGAGTCAAGCAAGAGTGATCCATCACAACCTCCTTCTCTTCAGTGCATCCAAGTATGTCTTCCCTAGTGGCATAACTTTCCCATAATGAATAAGATGTGATCCTACATCAAACTCCTGAAAGTGCTCTTGTGACCAACATCATGTCCACTCTTGAAGATCCATTCCCATGGATTCAATAATTTCTCAAAAGTGAACCAAGAACAACACAACAAGCCGCAATGTCCGACCTTGGAGATATCATAAAAATATTGACATCCAAGTGGAGGAAGAAGGCACGTGTGGCTTCTTGTCTCTTCATTGGAACTTCCAATTGCTAGCATGTGGAAATTACCTAACCTAAGAATGTAAATCTTGGTAAGGATATGACTACATAAAACTATGAGATGACAACAATTCCCTTGAGACCAGAAACACATGAGGGTGACTCTCATTTGTTCAAGGAATCCTCTACCCTCCTACTTTCTTGAAATGAAGAGTACAAAATAAGGATTGGGAAATTAGAGGATCATGTGAAAGCTCTCGGTGCCTACATCCAACCTTTCATGGGGCTCAATTTAATACCTCCACTCCATGTAGAATACATTCCTCCAATCAGTAGCTTTTACCCCGAGGTGATCAAGAAGGCATAAAGTCATATGGTGTAAGGGAAGGATAATGATATATAGATCGAGAAGATCATTGAGAAATGAAATACATTTCTCTTAGAGGTTCTCTCTCTACTCGGGTATATTCTTTCCACTTTTCGAAAGTTAAGAAAGAAAGGGAAGAAATTGAGACTATCCACTTGGATGAGGTGTTCCCACTTGTGTCCGAAATGAGATCCCTTGACTCTCACACCATTATGGGTAAAAATGTTTTCATAACAACTACTGACAATTTGTCCCTAGTTTGGGTCTACATCATGGATGTTAGATATGGAATGATAAAATATGTCATCTCCAAAATTGAATCTCTTTGGAAAAAATTCTTTCTAGATTTTGGATGAGGCCTACAAATGTGTACAATCACTTAGATTCCCTCCTATCACTTTGAGAATTCATTATTAGAGAAAATCATTAATTCCTTCCAGGAGTTGGTAAAGAAAGATGCAAGTGATCCCCTTTCCTTCAACGAAGATACTTAGATTCTCTTACTAGCATCAAAAACTCTATTTCTCACAAGGTGCAAGAGATCACAAAAGATGGCTCAATTAGTGCAATAATATCAATGATTTTCTCTAGACATGGATCAAAGTGTTGAGATACATTTACATCCATGAAGTAGATAAAGTGGCACCTGTAGTAGCTTGGTTCAATAGATAATTTAAAGGATAAAATCTCATTTTGGGAGCTCTCCCTCGGGTATCATGAATTAAAACATTCTCCATTAGTAAAAATTCTCTTCATTGGATCAATCAACCCCTTTTTCTCTCCTCCCCTCTTTCTCTCTCATGTCATAATTCTCTGTTGGGAAGGAATTTTCAATTTTTTTCTTATTCATTTAAATGTGACCTATAGTCAAGCATTGTAATGAGTTCCCTTTAATTAATAAAAAGGGACTCAATTTTCTTTCCTAGAAATATGAAAGGTCACAAGTTTTAAGGGCAAGTGAAAAATTGTGTGTGCGGGGGGTGGACGAAGAGACATGTTTGTAATGCTATAAATTTGAATTTTCTCTCCATTCCAAAGGGTTGGAAATTTTTTTGGATAAGGTAAAAAGAGTTTGGTTTTGAAGGGACCAAAAACCCTTTACATAGAGAGAAGCAAGGTTTAATAGATAAACCAACAAGAAGCCAAGGGATCGAGTAAAAAAATTGACAAAAGGCTGCCTCAAACTAGAGCCAAACCACACCAAGTCTAAAATATTAACCATTACATTTTTTAAAAACATTTTATAAACAAATACAAAGACTAACAAAACTAAGCAAAGTAGAACATAAGAACAAAGAACAACAAAAGGAAAACAAAAGGCTAGCCATTAGTTATCCTTGCACCGGAATCTTTGTGAGCTCTAGCACTCATATCGTTATCCTTCATACTAGCCACTTTGATGATCACACGTTTTGGCCTTTTCTCCTCCTTTTCCTCAGTGTGGTGTCCACAATCTCTGTATCAACATTTCCATCGAGGTCTTTGAATCGATTGTGTGTTCGGTGTCAAAACTACTAAGCATGAGTATTATTTTTACTTGTTGTTGTCCACTTTAGCCACTTGGTCCTAAAGAATAGAAACCCTCTGCTCCTGCATGAAAAATTCAGCATGGATGCCCCCAATTCTCTTGTTTTGAACTTCAATTTTATGGTGGCACTCCTTCAGCTCCTGGATCAAATTCTTGTTGACAATAAGAATGGTGTCCATAGTCGACTCGGATCTCATTAACCTAGCTTCCTAGTCCATGAAATCTCTTTCTCTATTACCAAATATCTCACCCACATCCTGAAAGCCTCTTTTTAGATTACATAGAACATCGAAAATCCCTTCCGAGGTATTTTTCCCTTTATTTTTCTTCATTCGATTAATGGTTGACGCTTTAGGGTTTCATGGTTAGACTTGGTGTCACTAGAAACCACTTGGTGGGTAGGGATAAGGGGTTTACCCTTTTGCACTAAAAGGAGAATCGACCCTGATGCAATGGGACATCAATTTTCTTGTTTTTAAAATCAGTAATGGTAGATAACATGGACCTATAGAGGAAAAAATCCAAACTCATAGCTTGATTTTGTCGGAGGTAGTTTAGGATGGAAAGGTGATAAGAGAATATATTCCTAAATTTTCCTTCCAAAGTCAAATATTTCATCACAACAAGATAAACGCCACCCGGTGATCGGGGAGAAAAGTACAAGAAATACCACTATCATAAGAAACAATATGTTCACCGAGGCTAAAAAAGTAGCAATCTCATGTTTCCTTCTAGTTTTATCTTTAAATATTTTGAGACCATCCATAGTAAGCCCTGTTATCTCAGCTATTGATTCTTCATAGAACCTTATTTCAACCCCCCTGAGATTGAATCCCCACTCAACCTAAGGATTTCCAAATTCAACAAAATCAAGGGCTCGTTACCTTTTAATCGCTAGATATACTTAGTGAATCCACCTCTACGCGTAACTTCCAAAGGGTGGAGTCATTTTTAGATGAAGGAAGGAAGTTGGCTCGGTTATGACCCATTGTCGCCCATTGTTTTCTAGGCACACTGTTTCCCTTTCAGATCAAATAGATTGGAGTCATTAATATCAAAAAACTTGAATAAATTCCAATACACATGAGTCATATCCTTTTCCAAAAAAAAGAGGATCTTTTTGAACTCTTGAGCGTGTGAAACTCGGTTTCCATCATTACACTTTGCCTCACGGTCGAATCCTCATTTATCAAATTTAAACTTCTTTTGCAAGGTATATGTTTCCTTGGCCACATCATCAAGTCAGTCATGTTGTTTCCATGATTGGAAAGTGCATCAATAGGTTTATTACCTGCTCTGTATGTGTGCTGGATATCCACTTTTTCAAATGTGTTGGACATTGTTGATTGAATGTATGTTGTTGAGATTACCACTTTTACATCAAGAAATAAAAGTTGTAGCTCTTGATTCTTATATTATGTTCCTCTACTCTCTCTTTCCAACTTTGCATACATGATAATTTTGTAAAATCAAGAAATGTGTATGTGCCTTTGATAAATGAGTCAATAGAATTTTGTGTCTATGATTTTTTTGTCTTATCATTGTTTTTATTGTTGTGTTCTTCTATTGAATGTGGACCCAGGACTAGTTATTGTATTTGAACTCTGTTAGTTCCTACTCACAATAGTAACCCTCTCTCTCCTTATTTCCCCAACTCCCATTTACCTCTCTCCACTACAAATTTCTCTCTTACACCTTGTATACATTTGAAAGTAGGCTAAGTTAAGAACTAGGAATTAACACCAAGTAATCCCTATAACTAAGATAATCTAACATAAACATCATGATAAATCTTGAAAGAGAAATATAATCTAAATGCATCCAACATGAAAATATTAAATGCTAAGCCATCCCTTTGAAATTTGGATGTGCTTTATATGTATGATTGCTCTTAATATGAACCTATCTTGATCATGAACAATCAAATGAATGTTATCTCCATATGAGGAAATAATCTCACCAAAATGGCTTAATGGCCATGTTTGGATCTTCCTTTACTACTCACTTATGAGAAGAATGGATGCAAGAATGAATGAGCTATTCCAATAGAAATTCCCTTATCATGTGCATATAATATCACTAGCAAAAGTGTGGTGTAAGTTTTGAAGGAAGGTACTAGGTTCTTTATATAGCTTTCCAATTTGGGAGAAGTTAGAAACCTAGAGAATGTGGGATAAAGGTAAAGTCGAATTAGAAGGGTAATTAGTAATTAGCAACTCATGGGAGTTGGAGATGATTTAATTAATCAACTAGGATTAATTAATAGGCCAAGAATAGCTTAGAAAGCTATTTAGAGATGATTTAGAGGGAATTAGGTAGAATTTAGAGGATTTAAAAGGGGAATTTAATTAATAAGAAAGTTTATTAATTAAATGAAAATTTAAAAGGCTTAGTTAACTAATAATAGTTAATTAATTGATTATGAGAGGATTATAACTAACAAAGTGTCATTAATTGGCATCCAAAATGAAGGAAAGGCTAGTTAATTAATGAAGTGTTGTTAATTGACTGAAATAGAGGGGAATATTAGCTAATTAGCGGGAAATCACTAATTATAACGGAAATGATGGGAAAGAGGACAATTAGTGTAATTTTATTATTAAAACTATGTATTCGTATTTTAGGTGTCTAAATTTTCCCCTCTTTGGTGTGGTGTAACACAAGCGATGCCACTTCAAAGATAGTAGACAATTACAGACAATTAAATTTTGAAGAAGTAGAAGAAAAATTAGTAGAATGAAGGATGCCCCCTCGAGTGTCAATGGGGTGATGAAAGAGGTCGATCGATGATTGAAAAAGAAGAAGGAAAAAGAAGATTGGACATAAGCCTAGTAGGCGAGTGTTCAATGTGAGTTATTGGAAAAGAAAACCTTTTGTTGCAATGGATAGAAGAAACAAAGGGGGGGATAAATATAATCCATATTGTCCTAGGTGTTGTGGAACAAAATGTGGATAGTGATGAAAGAGATTCCAACTGGGCCTAGTTAGTTATTCGTAGAATCGAGAAGATGTGGAAGATGATAGGAAAAAATTGACATAGAATGAAACTCGCACATGGAGATAACAAGTATATCAGCTGGCTTAGGAACAACTTTGTCTCATCATTTTGCTTATATGATCAATGTCATTGGTTCTGGAGAAAAATTTTATTTGATATGAGGACTGAATCAAAGCAACATACAAAATGTAATGCGGTATGAGAAAATAAAAAAACAACCAACAAACAAACAAGCACAAACAAACAATGTTCAAGATAGTTGTACCAATGTTTTTTATCAAGCTTGATTTTCAAATGTTCAAGTTATACAACAAGGGTTAAAAATGAAACCCCAAGAAAGGATACATGCGAGGTGAATGATAAATGGAGGACATAGAAGTTCCTTGAAAAATCAATTTTACACTATAAAACTGCCCCAAGAAATTACTTATGCAAGGGAATACCATAAAAAACAAACCAACTTTGTTAATGGAGGTGGATCAAAGCGATCCATGAATTCCCACACAAGAACAAGTGAGAACCGAGGAAATATGTTTTGTAGGATAATTTTTGGTATTTTAGGACATTGTGTCCTGTGAATCATCATATGTTTTAAATACTTTTTACCAATTTTTGGTTTTTTTGAAATTTTACCAATTTTCTGTATTTTTTGAATTTTTACCAATGTTTTGGATTTTGAATGTTTTACCAATGTTTTGGATTTTTGAATGTTTACCAATGTTTTATGTTTTTATGGTTTTGTGAATTGGTTTTGCTTTTTTGAAAGTTTTCGAATCTATGTACAAGAAAATTAAATGAGAGGATTCCCCAATGAGAGGTGAGAATTTACAAGGGAAAATCCCACATGTATATACAAGAAGAAGATAAGTAGGTTAAAGGCCAATATGGATAGGTTTAGCGTGATGATGAAATCAAACTAATGAAGTGCTAGGAAGGAGCAAGCATGCCCCTAGTGTAAGCTGGCCAAGAAGCAGATGATGAAAAATGAGTAGAAGATTTTTATTGAAAGAAGGGACAAAGTTTCCCTCAAACATGGTAAAAGGCAATATTATAATTATGGATGTTAAATGAAGCAAAAGAATAGAAAATGTTATGAAAGTGTATCTAGAAGAATAGAAAATGTTATGGAAAGTGTATTTAGAAGACTCATGATGAAAATTTGATTATCCAAAGGCACAAATTGTGAGACAAGATACATACTAAAGCAATAGTCTGAACAAGGTCCAAACAACACTTGGTAACATACTAATCCTATTTTATTATTCATTTCCATTGTGTGTATGTGGAAATTAATTACCTCTTACAAGATTGGATAGGAAATAAGTGAAGACAAACTAGCCAATATATAGGAATGATTGATTTTGAAAGGTGATTTGTGAATGAAGGGTGGAAGGAAAGTCGTACATTGTTCTTACGCTAAATAGGCATCCATAGGCTCGATGGAGATGTATTTGATTCTATTCACAACATTTCTTTAATGTTAGTCGGTGTCCATAGCCCCATAGAGATACTAAAAATACCCCTAGAGAGAGTTTATATATTGATTTGATTTTTGCTTTTTTATTTTTTATTTTTTGATTGATTTTTTTCTTTCTAAAAATTATTTTAGCTTTCAATTGTTTTTATGAGGGGTAAAGAACCACCGATGGCTTGATGGAAGGATGTGGAAGTGATTTCAATGAATACATTGACTAGTGTCAACAAATACATGCAAAATTTCTTTCATGCACAAGTTTATTAGATGTAGATATTGATAGGATCTCTAAGAGGTCGATCATTATTTAATTTACCAAGGTGATGAAAGACCACGGTCAAACAAATACTATAGAGATAAATATCACAAAATGAGTGTAAATAGACTAACCGAAATATCATCAAATGGATAAATATGGTGGATGACTTGTAGATGAATTGAAAGAAAGGGAAGAAAGAACATCCATGTGTATGCAATACCTGATTGCAATGTTTGATCTTTATACCTTTGATTTTTTTTGTATTGTTTTAATGTTTTCTCTTTCTTTTTTTGTATTTTTGTAATTTTTATTTTTTTAGATTTTGGGAAATTGGGACCAACAATGTCACTCCGCGTGATAGGATCCAAAAATGATGTTTGTTATTTCTTTGATAAGGTCGACTAGGATTTTTTACTTATCAAGAGTGATATTATCTCCAATCTCAATGATCGTGGTGAGATCATATTTGATAAGTGACTATGACTTATCTTTCAACATGGATTTTGTATGTGGGGGCTTGAGTTCCCTATCCATATATTTTTCACTTTGTGTCATACTTGATGGTTGTGTTGGGGTGAATTCTTGAATCACATTTGCAAATTTGATTTGTGGATGTTGGATTTGTTTGGATCTTTGGAGCTCTTTGGATTTTTATTTTAGCTTGATGAAGAAAGCTGTTTATGCTTCATACCAACTAATGCATGAATTTTACGAAGAAAGTGGATGTTGAGGATTGATGAGAGGAATGGTATGGATGATGGTGGTTTTCCACCATTGATAGAAGGGTGATATGATGAAAAAGAGGATATGGTCTAAGGAATGAAGGGAATTGGATACCAAGAGGTGAGCCATAGATAAAAATGAAGGGATATTAGGATGTGGCCCAAGGATGGAAGAGAATGGGCTACTGTGGATGTGATCCATCAATAGAAGATGAAGGGATATTAGGATGTGGCTAAAGTATAGAAGATAATGGGCTACCAAGAGGTGTCTCGTAGATGGAAGATGAAGTACTACCACTGAGGTGTCCCATAAATAGAAGATGGAGGAATACTAGGATGTGGCCCAAATATAGAAGATGAGGGGCTACTTGGGACGTGGTCCAAGTATATAAAATGAGGGGCTACTTAGGACGTTCCTTGATAATAGAGGATAATGGGATAATTGGAGGTGACCCAAGGAGATATTTTGATTGAGGAATTGTTGTTGGATATCACAAGCACTGAGAGAGGGGGTGAATCAGTGTTGATCAAATTAGCAATTTCTAAAACTTCTTTAAAATAATTAGCAATCAAATAGATAATTAATGTGCACGCAAATAGATAATTATACATGACACTAAATTTATAGTGGGAAACCCTTACAGGATAAAATCCACTTGAAATCGAGGCCTTTTATTAATAACACCCATTCTTAACATATAATGATTTTCAGTTTGGTTGAGCACCCACTCAACTTGAGAAACACCTACTTCACAGTCCTTCTAGCACCCACTTTAGAAGGTTGTCAAGCACCCACTAGGCTAGTTTAGCAAGCTACAACTTGCAAGGAGCTCCTACTCCCTGTAACCCAAGCACCCACTTAGGAAAAATATAATAACAATTTACAAATTGATCATTTAGTTCCTTGTTGCTTCATCAATAGATCATGATCCTCTTACGGCTCTTCATTTAACAAAAAAACACTTCACCTTATTCTCTAGTTTTCCATCTTCTACATAGTCAAGAAAACATATTTGTGCCCCTAACATAGGTTCATCCTCAGTAGCAACTCAATTCTCTCATACATCTACTCATTACTTTGTATAGGTCTCTGTCACCCTCTTAAAGCAACTTGTCTTCAATTAATTTCTCATACTTTTGGTTCTTATACAGTCATAGCTCAACAACAACACCTTTTTATTGTTCTATCTTCATCACCTTTTTCAATTTCAGTTCATTGCCTTTATCTTTAATACATTTTTTTCTTTTTTTTTGTTTACTTCCCACCACCTTAAGTCTATATACTCTTCATTTTACAAGATTATTGTTCTCACTCTCTCTCTTCACATTTTATCACCATGCTCCATATATTACGGTCCTGTTTTTGTATGTCTCAATCCTATTTAATCATACCACCTAATTTTCTTATGTAAGTACATTATTTTCTATTTTTGTATTATTGTATCTTCATGATTGCATCATTTGTTTTAGTCATTTATGTCATTCATATTCTATTTCTTGATCTCCCACACTACCCCTTAGTATGTCTCTATTATATTTCATCATAGTCATCAGTTTTCTTATATTCACTCATCTCCAATCAGTTGACTCTTCAAATTATTTAATTCCATTTTTACCTACCTTTTTAACTTGTATTCTCCTCCATGAACTTCAAATTTCATCACTTTTCTAGGAGTTTCAAAAGGCACACAAACAATATATACTTCCTTTTCAACTTCTTCAATTTTTGCTCAACATAGTTTGTCTCCTTTTGAGAAACGCTTCACCTTCACCTCCAAGAATTTGAAATTTAACATTATAGCACTTGAATGTTCATATATCTATCTTGTGAAAGGAATTAAATTTCAATAAATGAGACAAGAATCTATATCTTCACCTTCTAACTTGGGTCTAGAGGTCACTTTATTCATGCGAGGGAAATTCTAGCTCTCTATATCCTTTACAAATCCTTTTGAATTCCACACATTAGGTTTACCTTCTTGTAGGTCTTCAAGGACAACTATTAGGAAGTCATTTTCAAACCTTAACTCCACATTACAACTCCAAATTAGGTTCATAGCACCATTAAAGAGATATTAAGCTTACTATTGTGAGAGCCAATCTTACATTCAAAAACATGTACAATAGAACTTGAAATCATCTTAAGGAGGGAAAAAGCTTAATCATGCTTTGAAATCTTACTTGAACACGCAAAAATTATTTAACCCATACCTCTACCTCAGTAAATTTCCCTCTGTGCAAGTTTCTTGAGCTCGAGAGAGGAAATGGATTGCGGTGAAAGATGGGAGACAATACACCCACTGGAAAGAGTTTCAACATGATTATTTACCACTAACAATCAAGAAACAACTGTATCACTAGACCAATTACATGAAAATTCTATCAAATAAATAAGAACATGCCCTTTCACAATCAACTACACAATTGTGCAAGTTTTTGAAATTTTATTATAAATAATTCTTCATCTATACTCAATGACAAACCTTCAAATCTATTCCAAATGAATTGTATAACTCCCACAGAGGTTTGTATAACTTTTTGTGAAGAATGGATGGATAAATATTTTTATATGACCAAAACAGCTTTTTATGAAAAACTCATGGTTCGTGTTATTGTACAAACCCAAGAGCAAACATAAACCCATACCTTTCAAATTTGTCAATGGAATTTTAAACAACCACCTGTTGTGATCTTTTGGACACATCCTCCAACATTTTCTATTCATGTAATTTTCTAAATTTTATCTTATAACTAATTGTAGGTAGACAAATAGGATCACATAGAAAGTCGAGATTGTGACGTAGGGTCAACTTTGATGATTATAAGAGGAATTTTTAGTTGTATGGATCTTCAAAATAGGAAAACATCATTGAGGTGATTGATAAAGGGGTCCCGCAGAGAAAGGGAAGACCTTGACTCGGGAGTGAAATTAGATTTTTAATTGGAGGAACTTGGAGTCACATGGATCTTTAAAGGAGAAGACATTGCTAAGGTGGTGATAAAGGGGGTCCTGCAGAAAAGGGTGGACCATGATTTAAGAGTCAAATTAAATGAAAGATTGGAGGAACATAGAGTTGCACAAATCTTCGAAGGAATACGTCGTTGAGGATACTAATAAAGGGGGTCCTAAAAAGAAAGGGAGGACTTAAATTCAAGAGTCGAATTAGATGAATGATGGGGAGCATTTTTGGCAACATGGATCCTTAGAGAAGGAAAATGTCATTTAGGAGACTGGTTATTCCTTAGAAGAAAGTCTATTGGATGAGGCTCAGGAGACTGAGGGGAATCCAAATAATAGTTTGGATTACAATAATCAGGAGACTGAGGGGAATTAGAAGAATAGCATGGATTATAATCATCAAAATCATACCACCAAATATGAGATAAAGGTGGGGAATGGGATAACCGAATAGGTTCCCTAGCATGAAGAACCAATCAAGGTATAGTCATGATGGGCATATTTTAATGTGAATTCCTAAACCTATGTTTCATATTGTTGTAAGTTTGAGGAACCATGTGATAGTTAGTCATTGTTGGCACCATTAGGACCAAATTCCTAGACCTAGATTGTATGATTGAAATCCTTCAAATGGAAGGAAGTTCCATGTCAATTTGAGCAGCGTAATAACGACCAACTAGACATTTTGCAAACAAATAGGGGATACTTGTGTGATTTTCCAAAGGGGGTATAAGGAAAATAGACATATTGATGACACAATTTTGACAATCCAATAAGGTTTAGATAACAAGTTGCAAGTGTAAATGTCAAAATAGTTGATAAAAAATTAGCAACATAATACCTACAAAGGAAAATTTTCTAATGTTCAGATTGTCTCAAAAAAATTTGGATAGGAAATGTTTTTGTTAAGGTTTGAAAAATGTGTACAAGTACTACAATGAACCTAGGAAAAATAAAACAATGTAACAACTGTAAATGTCACAATGAGTTTCAAAGAATCATAAAGAATCCCAAAGAAACAAAAAGAATCAAGGCAATATTCGAATGGTGTAATGAATCAAAGAATAAAATAATTTTCCAAGGATGTGAAATTGTATGATGAAAGGTCACAAAGAAAATAAAGCAAGTTCTTAACAATAATCCAATCGAAAAGAACTTACTCCTTGTGTCTCAAATATTTTTGTGTTTAATGATGAAAACACAATGCCAATACTTAAATCAAGTTTGGAATAATCAAGACTTAAAGATTAAAAATGTGTTTGAAGTTATTTCGACTCAAGGTACACTTTGAAACAAGTTTAATACAAACAAAGCCCAATTTTTAAAAATGGAGGCTACAATGCGAGCAACGCAACAATACAACTTGGATACATTAATCGAGATTTTTATAAAAAAAAAAGATATTAGTATCAAAATTGTATTGACACGATGCTGAGTAGCGTAACAACATCACCTTCCAAAACTCAAGGCAATGTTTGAACAAAAACAAGTTCTAAGTATAAAAAGGAGTTAATATTATGTGAGAAGCATAATAGTACAATTTGGAAACATATATCAAGTTTTATAAAAACAATATTTAAGTATCAAAAATGTATTTATATGATGTGATTAGTGTAACAACTCAAGGGAAATCAACAATGAGATGACATAACATATAATGAGGTGTATTGACGTGGGTATCAAGACAAGGGTTACCAAAACATGAGGGCGCACCAGCACACTTTCAACACTTATCATCCCTATCGCAACATGGATATGTAAGTGAATACAAAAGTGGTGGAAACGATTATTTTTGAAGCACTATGTATGTTTCTCTCTTTTGACCAAAAATGTCAACAAAAGAATAAAGGAGATAGTACAAGTGGTGATGAAAAATACGCGACGTAACTTTGGCATAGTTTTTCCTTGTTTTATAACAAGGTAGAAACTAGGACAAAGTTTTACATTGTAATTTTCATGATGAATGACACATGGATCCAAATTTACTAGACTCTCCCCTTGTTCAAAAAAAAACTTTTGGACTTTGAGAAATTCATTGCTTTATGAAGGCTCTTTAGAACATGATTTGATAAGGAAAATTTGGCCCCAATGCCAAATGGCTACCTATGGCTTTTGTTCTCAACACTCACCAATACTTTCTTAAGAGAGGTATGATTTTCTAGAATAAATCCTAGACAAATGACCATTACCCCACAATCAAATTAATGAACGGGGTCTCATACAGGATACTTGAAGCATTCCTCATAGGTTTTTTCCAAGTCAAGTAGGTAGTGGGGCACTTCTTGTTTCATCCACCAATTCCCTTAATGTGTGGACAACTTTGGGGTTCCTATAATAATCCTCATAATGAAAATTATGGCTTAAGTCAAGATACTTCCCATAGTTCAAAGCGGTGGGTTTTAACCTTTATCCAAACCTACAAATACAATGTTTTGACTAGTGGTGTGTTTTTTATCTTTGATTAAAAATGTGATTTAGCACACCATTGGCAACCTACAACAAATGTCATTAGTATTTGTTTTGATTTGATTCTTTGAAAAGCGTTGGGTACTACACCCAAAATATTTAGTAGTTTCCCATATAAATATGACCAAGGTTTCTTTTAATTCTCGAGATCGTCCAAAGACACAAGAGAAGAGCATACACAACAATTGACCCAACTAGATATAAATGAACAAACTTAAATCAATAATCAATTAAAATTATTTCAAAAGATTACTTCCCTTAAGATATTTAAATGATGAAATTTCTAAGTAAAACAAATGTTAAAAAAGAATACCAAAGTTGTTTTTGATTCTCAAGATCCCCAAAAGGTGTAAGAGAAGAGCATACACAAGATTTGATCTAATTCAAGAAAAATGGAAAACCAACATTCATCAAATCATTTAAGTGTTAGAAAAAAAAATTACATAACAACTCAAAAGATTTAAAAAATAATTTCTAAAAAATACTCAAAATGTTAGTACCAATTTAGACAAAAACCTACATGTTAGGATAAAAATGCAATAAGAAATGCAGCCCATGAGAAGTAAAACTGCAGCAAAAATTTCCACACATCATCAATAAAATAACAACAAAAAAATGTCAACAAAAACACAGCCTGTGAACAAAACATCCAAAAGCTCAAATTTTTCTCAACAAGATCAAATTTTGATAGAAACCCACCTCCTAAAAACCTACAAAAAATAATCAGCACTATCTAACATCATCATACATGCCTAAACACAAAAGAATTTCAATAATTTGAAAGAACTTTACATGTAAAAATGAAGTCTAAACTAAGAAAACATAAGTAATGCATATGAGACAACTGAGTGTCCCACCGAGCATGCCATATGTATGCGTGTGAAAGTAGGATCAGTTAAGAACTAGGAATTAACACCAAGTAATCCCTATAACTAAGGTAATCTAACATGAACATCATGATAAAGATTGAAAGAGAAATCTAATCTAACATACACATCATGATAAATATTGAAAGAGAAAGCTATTCTAAATACATCCAACATGAAAACATTAAATGATAAGCAATCCCTTTGAAATTTGATGTGCTTTGTATGTATGATTGCTCTTAGTATGAACATATCTTGATCATGAACAATTAAATGAATTTTATCTCCATATGAGGAATTAATCTCACCAAAATGGATTATTGGCCATGTTTGGATCTTCCTTTACTACTCACTTATGAGAAGAATGGATGCAAGAATGAATGAGCTATTCCAATAAAAATGCCCTTATCATATGCATATAATATCACTAGTAAAAGTGTGGTGTAATTTGTGAAGGAAGGTACTAGGTTCTTTATATATCTTTCTAATTTTGGAGAAGCTAGAAACCTAGAGAGTGTGGATAAAAGTACAATTTTTCTACCCCTAAATTAGGACAAGACGAGTGATGTGGTTGTGCTAAATTGGAATTATGGTTAATGGAGACCTGATTGACCTGATTAGGAGTTGGTGGGTTGTGTATACTTGTTTTAGATTTGAAAGGGATGCCATGAGTTTTCACTGATCTCATCTAAAGTCTCTTTTATCACCACTACCAATTACAAGCTACACATAATATAATCAAGCTAATTGATTCTATGATTTGGTTGAGAAACTTCTAGTGTGAAAGATTCAATAAGTCCTCCTTATAAATATATATCATGAGTATTCTTCTCTAGAGTGGTGTTATCCTTGCCTTTTCCTCAATTTTATGGACATATCATGGTTGTTATCTAGATTCAGGGTTTAGGGCTTACACTTAGGGTATGGATTTAGGGTTTGGGATTTTTGAAATATTTTGGCCAAATTGACAAAATCACAAGCAACAAATCCTTACTAATTTTTTGTAAGATTTTTGAAAATGTAAATAACTTAGAAAAATTCCACAAATTATGGCACAAAGATTAGTGTTATTCTTGTCATGTTAAATGTATAGTATGCAACATTTAAAATTGTGGTCATGACAACCAAACCCACACATGAAATTCCTTTTCTGGTCAATGTAAAGCTTTCCTCCGCCAACATTTTGACTATTTCACCCTCATTATGGTCAAGAGGAATGTGCTAACATGCTTTTCAAGTTTCTTTCTGTGTAGATAAGTTTACCTAGTTTGGTTCTTGAAGATACTTGAAATCTAAGAAATAACCATACTTCGCGAGGCTTCAAAAGGGTTATTTTTTCTCTTTTTGTCACAAGTGAACATCCTACGGAAGATTATAGGGAAAATTTAAATCATTTGGAAATTGTATGTGAGATAAATGAAGTTGTCCAAAGTAGTTTAGGAAGATTTTGTGGAGATAATTGACTTAAGGAACAAGTTAAGCAAAACCGAGTCTTTTTAGGAAAGGCACTAGGAAATGGATGTTCCAAATAATATAGTCACATTGCTCAAATGGTTTTAGGAGCCTCATGAAGTGTTGAGATCTCATATCCTATGCATTGGAAATATGATAGATCTAACTTCATGGTGAAATAATCAAGGAATAGTTACGGAGTATAAAAATGTGGAAACTTGTCCATCAGTGCAGCACAAGAGTCCTTCTACAAGGTTAAACTTACTAAAAGGGTTTCATACACTCTAGGAATATTTACAAGCCTTAAAAATATAAAACTAAATTATATTCAATGATCTTCATGACCCATAATTTGGTTTGGTTCGTGGTGGTTGAAACCCTCCTTGCGCGTCGGCTCATTAGCGCACCACTCTACGAAAAATTAAAGGTATGAGTAAAATTTGGTGAATAAATTACTTTAAAGCATCTTAAATAGGATAATTGAATTAATTATACTATTTCAATGTAAATTCATGTATTATATGGCCAAAATTTATTAAGTTTTGACTTCGAGGTGAAGGAAACATTTCAGGAAGTAAGATAGAGGTGCAAACCATGCTCCAAAGCCTCACTTGAGCGCATTGGTGCACTTTTGGTGTCCCTTTTAACCCTTAGCACATCTTTTAGGTGAAATTTCACCAAAAAATTGCACCCCTTTCCTATTGATTGGAATTTTACAATTTAAAAACATAAGGGAAAGGTAAAAGTGCATGTGGGGGTTTAAGGGTTATTTTTAACTTGAAGGAGGGCCCCAAATCTTCCCTCCAAGTGCAAATTTGAATATATATTGCACCCAAGAAAAATTTTGAGGTGAAATTTCACCCTCTTCCTATTGGTGGATATTTTTGGCATGGTGAAAATCAAGCTAAGGTGAACAAATGAAAACGCAAACATGGGTACATGTGCAAGTGAAATCTCCACCATATAAAATCACCAAACCTTGTTTCCATATCAAAGAAACATAAAGTAAAATAATTTTTTTAATGAAGCCATTAAATCTCATCTTGGATCTGGTTCACCACGTTCAAACTTGAAAAACTTTCCTTGTGTCCTAGATTTCCAAATCTTGTTTTCCTCATAACTTTTGATTCCAAACTCCATTTTCCTCCAAATTTTGACCACATATTCCTATTTAAAATGAATTCATGATTATATAATAATTGTTCCATGATATTACATCCTCAAAAATATATTCATGACTATTTTTTCCATCCATCATGCTCTCGGATTGCCCAAAAACCACTTTTTGCACAAAGAAAATTGTGAAAAATCCCCATGAGAGAATCATTTAAAACTTGGAGCATCCATTCCTCTCCTTGATATCATAATTTTGAGCTATTGAAAATTATATAAGAACAATAATTGATGTAATTGTGAAAAAACCATCATTCCTTACTAAAAATACTTGAAAAACCCCATACACATGAAAATTTGATTCTCTCGTTCTCCCAAACCCCCAAAGAACCTCACCAAATTTGGAGGATCCATTCCTCTCCCCAAGAGATTTGTAACGAGCCAAATATCACCTCATTTGGAAAATAATTTCTCCCAGAGTGATCAATTGGAATTTTCCCTTTCCCATTTTTTCTAATTTTCAAGTTTTTCCTATAACTTAACCCGATTCTCAAATTCTTGTTGATTTTAATAAGGGAATCTCATAAAATTTGGAGAAATTTTTATTCTTGATATTATATTTCCAAATAATTGAGTCATGTCCAATTTAGATATGATTTTCTCCAAATTTTCTGAAATACGAATCAACAACCTATAACACCAAAATACACTTAAATGGAATCTATTTTTGCTTGCATCATAGTATTCATGCCACTTTATAAGCCCAATGGGATCATAAAAATTTAAAATTAAGCTTCACAAATCAAGATATGGGATTGTTTCCATTCTAATGGAGCACGTGGATTTTGATGATCTAAAGGAAAGGGTTGTAGAAGGAAAACTCATTTATAAACCGAAGTCAGCGTACTTGGGAGGATTGTTGATCAAAAATATCCTAATTGAATTGTTCTAAGGATTTCACAATGGGAACCATGGTTGTGATCATTTTTATGTTTCCACTAATGATTCTCAAGAATCTGCAACCACTTTTATGTTTGGCCGGTCCGAGAGGTGAAATGAGAGAATTCAAGATATAATAAAAGGTGACCATTATAGATAATGAATGAAACATCATTTCCAGGTACAATAATAGATGTGTTCTAATTAGATAAGTAGTTGAGGGATATCCTATCATGATGCGACCTTCATCTCCACCATGAAGGAAGAGTGAGACTTCATTTTGTAACATCTATATTATCTCTCTTCTTCTCTATTTCTCTCTCTAGAATTCTATTTCTTCGTTGAGGAGAAAATTTTGTAAAAATGACTTAAGTCACTTAAAGTTTCTATTTCTTTGTTGAGGATTGTACTTTAAGTTAAAAATTCACATGGGAATGTGAAGAGCTGATGAATTTGACTATATATTGTAATGTTATCTCCATTACTAGGGGTTATATTTTCTTGGATGATAGCTCCCATTGTCTTATGTTTTCCTCTCCATCTCAACTCCTACTCCAATAGAGCTTTGTAATCTTACACAACTAGGGAAAGAATGAATATTTTGATGAATATAATGTAGTTAAACTTTGTGTTAATTGTGTTTTTGTCTTGATTTGCATATTGGTGTCTTCTCATTGTTAACTTGAAATACTCTATTTTTATGTCAATAAACTCAGCTTGTTATTTATTGAGTAAAACCCCTTTTCACTTTCTCCCCTCTCTCCATACACACACATTTCCTCCACCTCCTTTTTTGTACATGGGTTTAGTGGAGTATTCATATGTGATCCCCGATCAAAAGGCCACCCGAATGGTTAGAGTAGTGTACATATTTCCTTATTTTCAATAAATGGAGTTTCCCCATTCCTAAGTGAGGGACCCGATCTAAAGTGTTGGTGAAAGCCCCTACTTTTTCCTTATGAAAAATTATTTCTCTGATAGTTTTGGTACCCATCACGGGGTGGATTTTTTTGTCTTGCACCCTATAACAATCCACCAAATACTAAAATCAGATATACTAAAAAATCCATAAAATGTAAAAACCAAAGAAAAAAATTAAAAACATGAAACTTGATGCTTGAAAGCCACTATTGTTTTCATTTATGTCCTTTCACATTCTTGTTGTAGTTTTTCTCACAAGATGGTTGAAAAGAGATACTACAGATTGGATAGATTAAGAGGTGTTGTTAACCCAAATTTTAAATCTCTTAAAATACAACAATATCATATTCAAGATAATTTGTATTAATCCTCTCAAGCATCATCTCCATCTGGTACATTAAGTGACACAACAAGAAATCCAATTGAGGCTCCTAAATCTCTAATTACACCACCATTGGCTATTCTTTTCCCATAGGAAGACACACAATAATTTGAAGAAGAAATGGAAGAACCTCAACCAATTGTTCCATGGGAAGGAATATTGGTTTGATTGCTCTTACACCACCCCTCAATGAATTTCGGAAGGGATCATGTAATAATTTTCCCAAATTCAAATGTGATGGCACTATTATCACCAAAAACAAAACCCTCTAATTTTTCATGTATGTGTGGATGAGAAATTAGTGCTTTTGGTAACATGGGATTGTCTCTCAAGTTTTGGGACTTGTTACTTGAGACAAACCTCTAGAGAAGGCTGGTTCCTCTACCTAATCCTAATGCTAAACTACTCCTAAGGAAGGAAATACAACTATCTAATCCTACTCTATGATTCCAAGGGACCAAGGTGAGAGAAAGATGCATGAAAATGTAAATCCTACACTAACAGAGGTGATAGCACCAAGAAGAGGGTGGAGAGACACTCTCAAATGAGGAAAATGGAAGAAAAATGAGAAAGGAGAGGGCATACATGAGTGCCATAGTCCAAAACATCATTCAAACTACCATTTTCATGGAGCACAATAGATTTAGACCCTACAAGGAGAGTAAAAGATGCACAAAATACCTACAAATGCAATGAAAGGCAAGAAAATGCAATAGAACACAAGCTAGGACAGATCAATAGCCACAAAAAAAGTATTTTATTGCTTCAAATATGCACAATCCATTACATTGAAGGAGAAAGGACAAGGATCACCATGCAAGATGTCCAAATCTAAGGCCTACAACTCAAAGGAGAACACTTGTGCAGCACTTAGAGAAGGATGCACCAACATTACAAGAATGTCCAACCTCTACAAATGATTCTCTCTTTACAATATATGGAAATGGAAGAAAGAGAGAGAGAGAGAGAGAGAGAGAGACAATAGACAAAAATTAGAATTTATGCCTTCACCCACCAAAAATATGCATTAATTCCATGAAAATAGGTATGGTCAACCTTACAAATCCATTCCCCAATGAAAATTTGCTTGTGGGAGAATTAGTGGGCATCATAATTCATTAAATTTGTTTTTAGCTACCCGGAATTGGGCTTTTATATGTTAGATATGTTTCCCTCTTTTCACCAACTTACCATTATCTAAAGTAATAAATATAGTTTTTGTGGTGTGGTTGATGATGAGAGATTTTAAAAGGTACCAATATTATGAAATTTAGAGTAAAAAGAAAAAATTTATGGCCATTTTAATTTGAGTTGGTCAAGGAGTTCGACACGGTCTCCCATAGTCCACAATAATGCATTTTGTTCCTTGTATGGATTGGAAGGGGATGCAAAAGAACCCAAGGAACTAAGGAAGTGTTCCATCTCTTCCTAAAATTTTCACACTATTTGCAAGGGTCTGATGTTGGTTTTGTTTGGAGTTTCGGGTCCCGGTGGAACTTAGGAACTATTCCACTCAAGACTTTTGTTCTCGCACTCATTATTTTTCTGCATTCCACTATCTCTCCACAATGCGCTCCCTTTGTATTGTAGCTTAGCTTTCAATGTGGGGAACTAGTTCCCCAATGGAACTAGTTCCATCATTCCATTTCACACCTATATCCTATTGGAAACCTAAATTAACTACGTACCTAAGGCACGAAGCTTGGTGGCATGTGAAATCAAGGCGCAAAGTCATGTGCAAAAGTAGTTCTTGGAGATGTGCGAAGGATCACACCCAAGCAAGATGGATTCAGGAATTAGTGAGTTTTGGAAAGTAGGAAAGGACATGTTTAGGGAATGAATGAAAAAGTGACCAGATATAGATATGGATAAGTTATGGAGACTTGCAGCTCAAGGAAAGGATATTCCAGGGCATCAATATGGTTATCATGAAAGGATAAGGAGCCAATTTTTTTATGGATTAGCTGGCACATGCGTGCTAAGGAAACTTGATTAGGGAAATGCATGATGACATTTGGCATGTTCTTGGGTAGTGGTAGGGTAATCATGAAAGATTCCTTTAGGCTTTCTCATGTAATGATGAGCGGTTAAGAGGATATTCCTTGAGAGTTCCTCTTATGTATGGTTTGACGAGACAAATTTAGAGAGGATGTGTGTGTGAAAGTATGAGAGAAGAGAGGGAGATAGTTAGTAAAAATGTGTAATGTGTGATGGAGAGCTCTGTAATGTGTTGAAGCTCTGATACTGTAAATATCTACATACATGGAACTATTTTGATGTAATCTTGGCTCTTGTACTTTGACTAATGAATATAATGGAGTTATTCTGAAGCACTTGTGTGATGGATCTTGATTTTTACATTTACTTTTGTGTTTATGGCTGTATTACTAGTTTTCTTGATGATAATCATGATTTAATTCTACTTCCATTGTAGTATGATCATGTTATCATATGTTCTGGTGCATTAGATTAGGAGTTAGTGCTTAAATCTAGTTTTCAAGAATGGGTGCGTTCATTCTTTGTTTGTGCAACACCCCTTATTAAATAAGAAAATTATCATGAATCTCACAAAAAGGAGGGGCTTGGTGCCTACGCACACCTCTAGTGAGCTTCCAGACCAATCTGGACTATGTGTTAGTGCACTTCAGGTTGATTGACGAAGCAAGAGGTAAACAGAGAATACATTTTGGTTCCATTGTAAGGACCTATTTTAAAAGATGTTATGAGAATGATGTGTGGATGGAGCATTTAACCTTGGACAGTGTCGAGACCTAGTTTAAAAGCAAAGAGGATGAGTTTTCTCAGAGGTTCATAAATGGATCTGAGTTTGATGCACAAAAATGGGTGGAGGAGAACTTGTATCATGAACTCTATGAGACATTCTTCTATTGTTTCCCAGTATAGTTGTATGAATAGCTCTCAGCATATGCATCAAGGAAAATTTGGTACTATAGACCTTGTGTTTGGACCCAGGAGGAATATAAGCGGTTGCATGATTCTAATGTGACCTAAACCCATGTTGTTGATCACTAGTGGAGTAGAGTGCTAACTATTTATACCCTGGAATACACTATTTCTACGTATCCTTACATGAAGATTGCTGAGTTTGAATTATTGAGGGAGCCTAGAGGATAGTTCTTGCATGTTATTCCACTGGCTATCAAGATCTAGTTCATTACGTTGATTTTAAAATCCTTTCCCATGGCTGGCTAAACTCCTAATAGGTGAAGGGTGCGGAAGATGGTGTGGTAGAGGATGGCGGACCTTACGGAAAAAATGTAAAGAGATGGGAGGCGGCTCAAGTATAATGAAGCTCAAGAGAGGGAGTTGGAAATATAGCATGAAGTTGTAGGAGTGATGGATTTATGAAGACAGATGTTGTGGGAAGGATTTGAGGTTCACATAGAGGATGTGGGACCTGAGTAGTTTGAGCTACCCCATCTTGGAAATCGTAGAAGAGAAACCCCTCGACTTCTGGAGAGATCTCATCATATGAAGAAAGGAGGAGAGCCGTAGGTGTGCATCTTAACCCACATGGTAACTAGACCCTTGCACTTATTTTTCTAGTTCCTGAGATAAGTTTTGATAATCTAGTTGGTATCGGTATTAGTAGTTGAGTGAAACCTAGGAGGTATAATTTTTCATTTGGTACATCTATGGATGCACAATCATTTCCTATGTTTGGGGGTATTTTTTCTAGCACAACATTTAGGCAAGGTGTGGGATCACAAGGTTTGAGTATCGCATTTGGGAGTGGTTTGGTATCACAAGCCACAAAGCCACGTAGTTTAGCATGACGATGGGTTTATAGGATGCAACTACATTAGACCCCTTACATATGACAAGAGTAGGATATAGCGGATTTGGAGGAGTTGGCACTAGTGAATCTAGTGGGTTTGGTGGTGGAGGAAACACCGGAGGGAATCAAGGTCCTAGATCTGGCAGAAAAGGTCCACAACACCATCAACAGTGTTTTATGAGATGTTGCTCCACTTACCTGATTACAAGGGTGTTGAGGATTCCGCGGAACATGTACACAAGTGTGAGTTACTATGGCGTGTGAAGGGAATCATTGCCTCAGTGGAAAACAAATCATTTTGTAACCAAATTACAAGGACGTGCACATAACTGGTATAGGAAGTATGACCCACACCAGATAGTGGTGGATTACATTGCGTTGCGTAATGCCTTTTTGGTGGAGTTCCACATACCTAAGTTTGAAAAAAAAGCATTAGTGCATTGAAGGAGATTCAAAAAGGAATGGCGAGAGAGTGCAAGAGTATGATACACGTTTCAATACTCTCCTATCCAAGTTATCTTATGGCATTCACCCTTCGCAGCATGCTCAATTATTCGCGGAAGGATCACACCCATTTAGGAAGGAACTTTTAGAGAATACTTTCACATACCCACACGAGACCTTGGAGGTTTCCTTGTGCATTGAGGCATTAGGAAACATTGATACAGAAAATTATTCTATTCCTGGAAGCCCAAATTACTGCAATGGAAAATTAGCTGGAGAAATTATCTGTGAACTCGGCTCATGAGACTCATAACGGGTTATGGTGTATGGATTTTGAAGTAGAGGGTCATACAAAGGAAAATTTCTGTGAAGGTCAGTTCACACCATAATGGTGGACTATGAGATTTTCCATGGAGATCATGATGCAAGTAGGTGTCCACTACTATAGCGTGTGATCCATAAGAATGTGTCTTATTATTGCAAAATCTGCACCTCTACTACTCATGACACCAAGTATTATAGATTGATTAACCAAATACATGATGTCATTGATACCGGTGTGTGCCAGACTAGTATTGTAAGTAGTTTCAAGGATGAGGGTCATCATTATGAAGGGCGTGTAGATGGAGGGAGTCACAGAAGAGGATTTCACAGAGAATTTAGAGGTCGTGCCAACTACGGAGGTGGAAAAAGAGAGTTCCCACGTGGAACTTGTTACACTTTTGGTTCTACATAACACTATAAGTGTGAATGCCCTAATCATTACAATGCTCTTGGTGTGGAAAGAAGAAAAATTATGAGGAGTGCCCGAAATTATTTGAACACATGAGCCAACAACAACGGAAGGAAAAAGGCGTCGGGATGGTAAGTGTGAATAAATCTAACTCACAATGGATGCCAAGGGTGGCGCGTGAGTCGAAGTTGGAACTTGTACTGGTGACAATGTGAGCTGAGGATATGCACATGAAGGAGATACCAAAGTAGAGACCATTGGTTACTAGAGAAGAGGTGGTGCATGGGAAGTATCTAGACCTGCTC
Organism: Taxus wallichiana var. yunnanensis; assembly: GCA_018340775.1. NCBI lineage: Eukaryota > Viridiplantae > Streptophyta > Pinopsida > Cupressales > Taxaceae > Taxus > Taxus wallichiana. The sequence goes on from CM031234.1 coordinate 550,410,903, forward strand.
ATCAAAAATAAGTCTATCAAGAAACCATGGATGTGATTCAAATCCTACAAGGAGAGATCTAGTGCCTAAAGGAGAAGTCGCGAGAATTTAGAGAAAAGAAGAGTGTTGAGGATCCACAGAAGGATTTGGATGAAGTCGGGAGGTATGCAAAATTGTGAGGCAAGAGAATATCATCCCTTTTCTAGGAGAATGGCTATGGGAGAAATTACCGCACGCTGGAGGAGAGCGCGAGTGACAGGTATTGCACACTAACCTTCCTCCTCATAACATTGACTATGATAAGGAGATTACCTTGAATGTAGTAGTTAATGGATGACTCCTAAGTAATATTCTAATTGACATGGGTGCAGGGGTTAATGTTCTCACTTTATACGTATGGAATCAAATTGGAAGGCCCCCATTACATCCATCCTCAAATGTTTTGTATATGGATAAAAAGATAAAGGAAATGCCCATTGGTGTATTGAAGGATGATGTTGTCACTATCCAAGGGGCAAAATTCACTAGAGACTTTGAAGTCTTGGCACTTGCTGAGGTGAAAAACTTTTCAACATTACTTGGGCGCCCTTGGTTCTATAAGAAAAATGATGACTTACTTTTCAATAAGGAATATATAATTTTTGAGAACAAGGAGGAACATGTTATCATCCCTCTAACAGATGGAAATTCAATGCCCTATACTGAACCCTTTGGATAAGAAGACATAAACAAAATCTATGTGCGCATTATCGGAGACTCTAAGATTGTGCATCCAATAGAAGGAGTTATTCATTGGGAATATACTCAATCATAAGTGATACCACTAGTGTGGCATGTGAAAATTGGGCACACGGGACATATGAATTAGTCGAAAGATAGTTAAGAGGCTCTATGACAAGAGTAACAAATAGGTTCTCATTCAGGTTCTTGGGAGGAAACAGTTGCCATGTTACACTCTGGGGAGCCAACCACGATGTTTTCCTATGAGAAATGGAGACCCAGTGGAGATGTGAGATTGAAAGGTGAAGTATGCTTAGCTATAATTTTATCAGGACCGAAACACATTGGTGGGTGACCCATCACGATAACTTTCTAGAGTGTCACGAGGTGAGAATCGTGTTCTCTATTATATTTCCCGAAGAAGTAACGCACCTACTACTATACAAGGCTATCATAGGAAAGAACACACCTCGTTTCATGTCCAGGAATGTGATAAGGCCTAGGTGGAAGGCCCGAAGCCTTGCCTCCATCTTTATAAGTATATAAGCTTTACTCCACATTACAAGGTTGCGTGCGTGCATGGTACATTCATTTGGAACTATGCCAACAGATAGGAAACTGACAAGATATGACAAATGACTTGATTCAAACCTCTGAGTATTGAAGAATAAAACCATCTGTGCATGAGGTGTTGTAGGTAGTTAAGCACTTAACCGTGGGGATATTACCATGGTAGAGGATGAAAACTGGATTTGTTGGGAGAACCTGACTTGGAAGTGTGCTTGATGAGGAAGAGCCGAGGAAATACAGGCAGAGCGTCTGCTTGCATGGAAAAAGAGAAAGGGAAGTTGGTCTATAATATCGATGGTGAAGAAGTGGAGAACTTGGATGTTAACCATACCATGTGTATGCATGAGGTAATGGATAGTGATAATGAGCAATTGCATGCCTACCATGAACCCCTAAAAACTATAAAGGTTAACCTTAGATCGATACGAGAACCTAAGGAGGATACTATTGGGGATTACTGGTAAGAAAGGGAGGTTTCAAAGATTATTGATTTTTACATGAATTTCAGGATTTATTTCCACGTGGGTACCATGAGCTTAAGATATTTCACCACTCTTTAGGAGAGATGTAGATAAAATTGAAGGAGGGTGCATGCCTAATTTGTAAGAGACCATACCAAATGAATCTAAATATGCACATCAGAGTCAAGGAGGATATTGACAAGATGATCACATCAGGCATCATTGAGGTTGTTGAGGAATCAGAATGGATAATTCCAATGTTCATCAGCATTAAGAATGATGGGAGGATAATGATTTGCAATGATTACATGGATTTGAATGTGGTATGTGTCATTGACCCTTTTCTAACCCCTTAACTAAGGAGATCTTAGAAGGGTAGCCAAGCGTGAGATCTATTCTTTCATGGATGGATTCTCAAGATATCATCAGGTTAGAATTGTGAAGGAGGACCAAGAAAAGACAACCTTCACCACTAAATGGGGAAGTTTTTCCTACACGGTCATGCCTTTTGGACTGAAGAACGTGCTCTGTTGTGTTTTTGCATTATGGTTCAGGCATTTTAGGACTTCATCCATAAGTTTCTTCAAGTCTACCTTGATGATTAGATGGTTTATGGACTAGTAAAATACCATTGCGACAATTTACGGTTGATGTTTGAGAGATGTTGGTAGTTGAGTATATCTCTTAACATTAAGAAATGTGTTTTCACTACTCCTTTTAGAACCATGTTGGGGCATATCATATGTAAGGAAGGATTGTTGGTGGATCCTGCCAAAGTTTCTATTATTATGGGATTGGGGGAACCTACCAGCCAGAGCATGGTGTACAGATTCCTTGGGCATACGGGGTATTACCGAAAATTTATTAAGGGATATGCCAAGATCTCCACAACATTAGAGGGATTGCTGAAGCACAAAAGTACATTTCATTAGGGAGAGGTGCAGTAGATGGTGTTTGATACATTGAAGAATAGGCTTATCACTACACCCATATTATGCTTTCCTTCCTAGGATAAGCCATTCCATATACATGTTGATGCCTCAGGGATGGCAATTGGAGTAGTGTTGGCATAACCTAGTGAGGGGACTATTGATCACCCTCTTTTTTTTGTAAGTAGGAAGTTTACCCTAAGCAGAGCATAACTATACTACTACCGAGTGCAAGGCATTGTCGATGATCTATGTGTTGCACAAATTCAGAAGTATCTACTAGAAACACCCTTTATATTCTACATGGACCACATGGCATTGAATTACTTGGTAAACAATCTTGTTTTACAATGGCGCATATATAGGTGGGTCATATTATTTCAAGAGTTTGAGTTTATAGTGTTTGTAAAACCAGGTAAAAGTAACCTGGGACTTGACCACTTATTAAGGACCAACTCATAGGAGGATGCATAGAGCATTGAGGATGTAATGTCAGATGCACAACTTTTTAGATTGTGGTGCACACCCTCTGAATTAGAGGATATTGTTGTGTTTCTCAAAATAGGTATGGCGTCGGAAGGAATGAATATGTTGGAGAGAAAAGCGTTAGCTATATGCATCATGCCCTACATGTTAATTGGTAGAGACTTATACAAGTTAGGTCATGATGAGATCTTGCATCGGTGCGTGTTAGAGCATGAGCGCTACAATCATGGAGGAAGCACATGGTGGAATTATAGGAGGACACTATGTAGGAAATGCCACAGGTGTGGAAGATTTTACTAGTAGGTCTTTGGTGGGAAAGCATTTACCAGGATTATATCGAGTTTTGTAAGGCATGTGATCATTTCAGCACCTTGGCAAGCCAGAAGAAGAGATGAAATTCCCTTGAGGCCGATAGCTAGCATTGAACCATTTGAGAAGTGGGCGGTTGATTTTGTAGGACCTATTTCACCTGCCGCGTGAAGGACTGGTTCACGCTATATCATTACTTGTACTTGATTACTTAACATGGTGGGAGGATGCAATGCCTACAAAGGATTTCACAACAACCACAACAGCAAGATTCCTGTGGGAAAATATAATCAACATGTATGGGTGTCCGTTGAGCTTGACTAGTGACAGGGTACACATTTTTTGAATGAGACAGTTAGGATTTTTTTGCAGAGTTCATGGTGGCTCATCACAAGACTACCCCTTATCACCCTCAAGATAATGGGACAATCGAGGCATTCAACAAGATACTAAGTCACACATTGACCAATATTTGTGATGTTGGGAGAAAAGATTGAGATGAAAAAGTCTTAGTCATTATTATGGGTGTATAGGACAACCTACAAGAGATTGAACAAGGCCACACCATTTCAATTAGTGTTTGGCATGGAAGTTGTTTTACTAGTAGAATTTATATTTCCCTCTTTGCATATTACGTGCACAAGAGGATTGGCCGACGAAAAATCATTACAAGAGTGCATGGATAAGTTAATGCAATTATACGAAAGGTGATCACTTGCATGGTGGAGTCAGAAGACTGAGAAGGCAAAACAAAAGCATGGCACAATCATCACATTAAGAATAAACAATTTGAGATTAGGCAGATGCTTTTAATTTATGACTCTAAATTTCTACGTCATCCTAGGGCTCATATATTATATCTTACATCCTTGATTCAGGCGCATGTCAGTTATAAGTACTAGATGGGACAAGGTTTCCAGGATATTTCAATGGGAGTAGGTTGAAGCCCTACTATAAATAAGGCTTATGTGTGTTTAAAAATAAGGCAGTATTGCCAATTAGATTAGGTTTCCTTTAATTATTTTCCCTTTTGGTTGTTTCCTTTGTTGTCATTTTTGGGTTTTACGTTGCGCGCGTTGGTGTGCCAAAGACTAATTACATTGTAAGAGATTCTATGTGCAGAGGACCATGCATACATTTTTGTGTGGGGTGAAGTAGTAGATATGTTGAATATGTTTGAAAAATTCTTTTGACAATGGACTAATGGGAATGATTAGTGCAAAGGTAGAAGAATGAGCAAAATGATGGTTAAGGTGTTTAAATTCATGTGGTTATAAAGGTATGTTGAGAAAAGTTTAAAGACCATGTAGAAGAGAAATATCACATAGTATAACATAAGGTAGGCAACACCTTGGGGAACTACTTGGTGGACAACATAGAGGTTATGTACTTTGGCACGATAACACATACGAAGGAGGCATGTGGGAGTGAAGTAGTGTTGGAGTACTAAAAGGTTATAGTTGTGATGCATGAGGGAAGTCACAAAAGTTGATTTAAGTGAAATAAATTGCTTTATTAAAAAGTGATGTTAAGACACGTGGTCGGAGGAACTCTAAGGCATTGAAAAATTATAAATAGGAGGTAAGAGTAGTCATTTTGACTACTTTTCCTTAGAAAATTTCTTTTGTTCTCCCAAGCTCGAAGTGCAATGAGGGTTTTGTGAAGAAGAGCGAAGCAAGGTACTTATCACGAACCAATGGAATTGTGCAAGTTGTAGTGTAGTCTTGGGGCATTGCAAGGAGGAAAGAAGACAACAGAGTAGGAAAGGGGTTGTGTGAGAGAGAAGTGGAGAAGTTATCAAGTCTGGGTAGGAAAAGGAGAGGTTCAAAGCACCTAGGGCACGAGAAGAAAGAAGAAAGAATATGGAACCCAATAAATCTTGAACAAAGAGACTGGTGGTGGAGAAGGAGGATCCTGTGGAGATTTACTCAAAAATGCAGTACTACCCCTCGGGGGTTATCAAGGCAGAAAAGTGGAGTTCAAATTTATACAAGTGCAAGATAAGCGAATACAACCATAGGAAAAGTGACAATGAAAATCTAATGCGGGTGGACTTAGTTTCAGACACTCTAACAGTGGACAATCTCATAAACCCTAAGGTTAATGACTCAATACAACAAGAATTATATAAGACTGGATTCTTACAGGTATGGGAGCTACCATTCTTTGTGAAACCCACCTTGTTGTTTATATGGTTGATGTTGCGGGTGCATGAGGACTTCTTCTACTTTACAAGAAGAAGGATGAGGATTACAGGCCACTTGATTAGGATAGTTATAGGCCTATGGAACATCGGTGAGGACATGACACTTGATTTATGTGCCACTACAAAGATTGAGGAGCTAGCGAAGAAATTGAACTATGAGAAGGGAGGAAGGGCACAAGATGATTGCGGATCTCCTAGACCCAAAGCATTGAGATTTGCCTCCCAACTCATTAGTTGTAAATTGGGTGCATCAGAGAGGTGGACAAACATCAATAAGAGGTTCTTGTATGTGGCCTACGAGTGGCAAAAAGGGCACATTATAATTTTGTATATTTTATCACAAACAAAATTATTGAAGAAGCACGAGTATAGAATGAGGAAAGAGAAAAAATCACATGGGGCTCCATACTTCTATTGATCGTATTCTGGGAGATTGGTGTCTAGATGGGCCAGATGGGAACATATGGGTTCACCCACTGGTGCACTCATCCCTTGTAGTTCAATTTATGAAGTTCACTTGTGATGGGACCATCTCGAGTACCTACAAGGCTCGGATGAACATGTGGTTTGAATGGTTGTGCGAAGCATTTGAGAATGAGTGGTGCATCCCCCATGAATTGCCACAATTTTTGGGGATCAAGTAAAACTCACAGTTACACAACATTTTTTCCTAGAAAATTTTATGATGGCCAAGGGAGAGATGGGGCCATGGTGCAAGCTCCCCTTTGTATTTACTACTAAGTATATGAAGTGCACCATCAACCGAATAAAGGATGTGTAGAAGTTGGTCTTTGATGCAGACAAAGTGGACGTTGATGTCCATACATTATGTGTGATATACAAGTATGGCACTCAACCTACTTATGTCAAAGTTTTGGAGCCATATTTTCGGACTTACACCCTCAAGTCAGCATTACCATCAAAGGGTATGTCCATCGGGTGTTCATGCAGCTACACCCCAAAAAATAGGGGGATATAAGTGGAGGTTATAGACTCCCCTTCCCAAAGTCACAGGAGAGTAAAAATCCCACCCATGAAAGCGGCAGAGATCGAAGGAGAGGAAGAAGAAGAAGAAAAAAAAAAGTGAAGGTAAGTTAGATACTTCTGGAAGAGGAAGTACTACACATGCCGCAATGGTAGCAAGGGCGCCAACACTTCACTACAAGGTGGCACCAAGGCCTCATTACCAGGGCATGAGAAAGAGAAGGAAGAGAGGGAAGAGCCTAAAGAAAATAAGCAAAAGACACATGATGCATCAAGCCCGAAGGAAGGTGAAGAAGAAGACCCCACCACCTTCAAGGTAGAGTTGGAAGCAGAGCTAGAAGAGCAGGAAGTTGAGGCTGATTCCACGGATGTGGATGAGGCATGCGAGGAAGGAAAGGAGAACTTTTCAAGACCTGAGAAGAGCCTAGCACGTAAGGCCTCCCCAACATAGACCACCAACCCAAGGGGAGATAAGGGGGACTCCTTTACTATAAAGGAGGATAAAGGATTCACCCCTGGAGAAAAGAAGCAAAGGATGAAGTGCAAAGCTATAAGGAAGAAGTGGACACCCATCTCCCCACATATAGACTTTTGGATGACCCCATGAAGGTATTGTGTGTGAGGTTCTAAGCCACCCTCCCACCATAAAAGTTACATGGATGGGATTTGATGGATCAAGAAGGGGGTGTGCCTAGAACTAGGAATATGCTTAGCTAGAACATGCATTGCCATGCCAAAGAGCCTGAGTTTGAGGTCAACGATCATGTGATCGAGACCATCCATCTGAAGAAGAAAGGAGGAGAAACATATAAGGTGGTGGATCCTAACCACCTAATATATGAGAAAGCATGTAATGTGCTTCAAAAGATGTCTTTGGAGGTGGTCTAACATAGCTTAGATGCAAGAGCCAGTATTTAGACCCCAGTCATGGCAAAAGAAGAACAAGAAAAAGGAGATAGATAGATTACACCAGGGATTAAGGGGTGAACAAGCATGAACTAAGGAAGCATATGACTGACTTGCACCCTCATGAAGAGAATTTTGGGACAATGTCCGACATTGGTGAGCTAGGCTAGGATAGACTATGGGGATGAAATGGAATATCTTGAAGACCTTATGGGGATGTTTCTCACAAACATCAAGGATGGCGTGGATCCCATAGCTGCAAAGCTCATAAAGGAGAAAGAGGAAAAAAATTCATCATTGAAGCCTAGATCACTTGAGTTAGAGGACTTTCTCACCCAACTCAAGGAAGAAAATATACTAGCAAATAGGGGCTTCAACAACTACAAAAAATGCAAGCCCATCATTAACACGTGGGTGATAGAAGAGGAGGCTTCCCTCAAGGCTTTACAAGATACCATCCCCACCAATAAGGTCAAATGCATGCAGATGCTTGTTTGTTAACACTATAACTCAGAAGGATAAAATTAAAATGAAGCACGAGAAGCTGGAATTTAGGATTAGCGAACTTCAAGATTCCATCACTAAGATGATAGACAAGTTTTAAGTTGTTTATGTGGAGCTCGTGGTAGCTATCAATGCACTAAATGGGAAGGTGGAGTAAATCACCCCAGACCAAGTGCCCAGTGTCATGGGAGAAGCGTTAGGGAAGGCCTTATCAGAATTGAAGGCCTGGGAGAAGCTGAGGGGCAAGATAGATGTGGAGTTCCCTAAACTCCTTCAATTGGTCATGTAGCATATTCTTCCATTCTTGAATTCTTTATTTGGATTCTTTGAATTCCACTACTCTTTATTCTTTGAAGGAGAAGAAATATTGCCTTAGCATATTTTGGTCATCAAGACTTTGTTCGGGAAGCACGAAGGATTGTCGGGTGGTAATCAGATTAGTGTGGGGTGATGTTGGACCCCTAAATTAACTAAGTACCTAAGGCGCAAAGCTTGGTGGTGTGTGGAAGTAGGGCATGAAGGCATGAAAATAATTAGTTCTTGGAGATGCACGAAGGCTTACGCCTAGGCATGATGGATTCGAGACTTAGTGAGTTTTGGACAATAAGAAAGGATGTGTTTAGGGAATGAATGAAAAAATGACTAGATACAGATATGGATAAGCTATGGAGACTTGTAGCTCAAGGAAAGGATATTCCAGGGCATCAATATGGTTATCATGAAAGGATAAGGAGCCAAGTTTGTTATGGATTAGTGACACATGCATGCTAAGGACACTCGATTAGGGGAAATACATGATGACATTTAGCATGTTCTTGGGTAGTGGTAGGGCAATCATGAAAGATTCCTTCAGGATTTCTCATGTAATGATGAGCGGTTAAGAGGAGATTCCTTGAGAGTTCCTCTTATGTATGGTTTTACGAGATAGATTTAGAGAGGAGGTGTGTGTGCGAGTATGAGAGCAAGAGAGGAAATAGTAAAAATGTGTAATGTGTGATGGCGAGCTTTGTAATGTGTTGAAGCTCTACTACTATAAATATCTCCATACATGGAACTCTTTTGATGTAATCTTGGCTACTGTACTTTGACTAATGAATATAATGAAGTGATTCTAAAGCACTTATGTGATGGATCTTGATCTATACATTTCCTTTTATGTTCATGGGTGTATTATTAGTTTTCTTGATGATAATCATGATTTAGTTCTACTTCCATTATAGTATGATCATGTTATCCTATGTTCTGGTGCATTAGATTAGGAGTTAGTGCTTAAATATGGTTTTCAAGAATGGGTGTGTTCATTCTCTGTTTGTGCAACACCCCCTTATTAAGGAAGAACATTCTCATGAAGCTCACATAAAGGAGGGCCTCGATGCTTTCACACACCTCGGGTGAACTTCCAGACTAGTCTCAATGATGTGTCGACATGTTTGGGGTTGATTGACGAAGTAAGAGGTAAATAGAGACTACACATCCCCAAAATAATTTGTTCCCGATTCCTTCTTTTTCCATCGAGCCATCTATCAATGCAGTAACTATTTTTCTTGAACTTATTCCACCCAATGTCTTGGTACTTGAAACTCCCCCAAACATGCAATACATCAAACCTTAGCCAAATTTTCTTCGATGTGGATTGGAATGGGATGTAGGAACCTTTTCACCCATGGAACTAGTTCCCGAGTTCCTTCTCCTGCGCCACATTTCCGCATAACACATGAAACTTTCAAAATTCTTTATATTTTGGGCTTTAGATCAATGAGGAGAACCTTAAGCTCAGGTGGAACTTGTTCCTCCTTAACACCAAAAGTTGGAAATACACTAGAAATGACCAAATTCTCCATTTTCTCTCAAATTTTCCAAGTTTTTGGCCAAGTATGGAACTTTAGATCTTTCCAATGGGGAAGGGAATCCTTAGAACCCTTTAATTTTCCAAATTTACTCAATTTAATCCTTCCCAAATCCAAATGAAAATACACGTTATCAAAATGACCTTGAGGGGGATTTTTGGGTAATAGGCACCTCACTTCAAAATGCCCTACTATGATACCAATTTTTGGAATCACAACCATTGGGTGGTAAATCATTAGGGATAAAAATATGTTCATTCGCTTTAAACATTAACATTCATCAACCATTCAACTTATTTTATCTATTAATATTAATCAATGCAACACAACCATCAAAACATATACAAGAGGAACACAAAAACACATAGACAACAAATTCAAGTGGGAAACCCTCAATGGGAATAAAATCAACTAAAACAAAACTTTATTATATCTATGTTTCAAATTTAGTTGAGCCCCAACTCAACAAGGAGAACTAACCCCTAGTTTTAGTGAGGCACTGTACGATAGAAAAGTGACATGTGAGCATGAGAATCTACAAGTAGCTCTTCTTCATACCCAACCTCCCGAGGTCGTGCCGAGATAGCCGGTGGGAATGGAATATATGTGGATATAGACAAACTAGTTAAGAAATCTTATATCCTCAACACGCAATAAAGGGATCTGTGAATCTAAGGAAAAGAAAGCTCTCCTAACCTAAATTGGTGTAATGGATCGTTCAGATATAATAGTTGCTCAAAGGCTCCAATCAATGTCGAGCTCACGAGATCCTATCTATCACAGCTATTAGATACGTGGAAAGTGACCATGTAGGTTCTTTGTGTATATTTCCGCAGACAAGGTCATGGAAAATGGTAATGAGAGGTGTAGTGGATTTTTAGAAACTATGGGTGGTTTTATGGTCTAGCCCAGAAATTTTTGGCTTGATTGGCTTCTATGTTTAATGTATAAAATTTTGTTATGATATCTAGCGAGAGTGGTGAAGATATAAATACCAGCGTACGTAAATAAGCGGTGTCAATATTTAACCGACTCACATGCCCGTTGGGTTGTGGGACACGGGATCACAACCATGAGTTCGTGGTTATTGTGGACTTGTTATGGTCATATGAAGAATCGATCTCTTATTTCGACTATCTAATAGTCATAAGCCTTTTCAAACTTCTATGTTTAATATTAGGAGTTGTACGATCTTCTCAGAATACCTTATGGGTGTTCTGGAAACTTGTATACGTAAGCCTGTGTCTATGTCGATGAGAAGGTCTCTTGCGTTTAGCTATGAAACTAATGGATCACAACCAAATATTTGTTCTCTTTCGGGTTCTTGTATGGTCATGCAGATATCTTATCAAGGCAATCTATAGTTGGGTTGACTCGACCAAAATGTGTATGCTTTTTCATCTTCAATATTCAATTGTCTCAATTGTTCACTAATTTCTTGTAGGTTTATTGTCATTTGAAAGACTTGAATCCTAAGCCCTTGATCTATATCCGTTAATGTTGTGAAGATATTTGGTTGAGGTACTACCGGTTTGAATACGTAATCCTCAGGGCTCTCTAGGTCCCATAATTGTCATGCAAGAGATAATCAAACTTTAACTGAAACAAGTAAACTAACTATGAAAGATATATCTACACTATGCTTATATTCCTTTTATTTTTGTATTTTCAATGATGTGTATTTGAATGAAATTAAAAGAGCAGCTATTCTAATATATTCAGATAATGAACAATTAATCTAATAATAGAATTAAAACAAGCAAGTTAGCCTGATGTAGCTATTTGCCTGTGCACTTGTGAATTTATCCTAAATATTTAAATAACTAACTAGTTTAATCGAAAGACCTTCAATCTTACCTCAGAAGTGAGGAATAAATCACAGCTTCTCAGAAGCTATCATTCCCCATAGCTTCCCTGGTAATACTGAAAGCAATATTTAACTGAAATAAAATGATTTACTACTCTATTTGATATATTGTAACTACAACTTTGATAGTTCAAACCTAGAGTTTTACAGAATAGTGGTAAATCCAGTTGTGTTGTGACTTGTCCCCTCAGTGTGATCTCTTCATTCCTTCATTTTCTTGTGAATCTAGAAAAGTGTGAATGTGATAGCGTCAGCAGAAGAAGATACTCGAACAATGACAGCTTTGGATATAAATGTAATAAAATTCAAGTAAGAGAGGGATAGCGCAAGTCAACAGCTTGACTATGCAATTCCTAGCAGGATTTATTGCAGGGATACTACATAAATATACCAAGAATTCTGGGATCAATTTCTTATGAAAAAACAACCTACAACTCTAATATTATCAAATGAACTCTAATCTAGAACTGAAACTATCTTATACTAAGTTGACTGTGTAGGATAGCAATGGAGCAAAAAAATGAAAGTGTGAAGATCAAGTGATCTCTAAAGCAGAAAGGGGAGGCTGAGAATTCATGCAAAATATAAACCTATTGAAACTTATGGGAGAACTTCAAAACACACTGAATAATAATTCATAGAGGGAGAGGGGCCATTTGCTTGTAAAAAGTGATTATTTATAGCATCTGGATTTACCAGAGGGTAATTTTGAATTGAAATCTTCTATTATAAACAAAGAGAAATCACTATTTACCAGGTGGCCAAAACATAAATGCAAGTAAGAGTGGTTGAGAAATGCAGATGCAAATTGAATTTTTACATTGACGAAAGTGTTGGAGCATTTTGGAAAACACACACAGGACCACCGCCCTGTGCAGGGTGGTGGTTACAGGACCACCGCCCTGTGCAGGGCGGCGATTCTGACCACCGCCCATCCTAGGGGTGGTCACGGGACCGCCACCCAAGCAGGGCTGCAGTCCTATAACTTAAAGACTAAAATACAAGGAAAAGGGGGGCAGAGGTTAGAACAAAACATGTAAAATCTGGACAAGGCTTTTTAGGATGCAAATGTATACTTGATTTAACTTTTTGGATTCCAAACACCTTGTGAAGAGATCTGAATCATCATTGGGGTTTTCGTAACCAAATTCATTGTCAATACATAAAATTTTAGGTACGTCCATATTGCCCCCTCAGAGAAGTGTTTTAGCCATGAAGAGGCGTAAAATGGTGGGTTCGAGTATGGCAATCCCGAAATGGGGAGTTAGAAGCTATACCTAACACGCCCGTGTGCCGAAATGTCACCATCCAAATTCCCGCTATCTGGAAAATGAAAAAGGGACTCAAGTGCAGATAGATAAAATTAATACTAAATTAAAATGAAATGAGGACTTACCATTTGCGCGAGGATAAGAACTTACCTCTGTCGGTGCTCTAACTCTGTGAAAAACACTCAAAACAAGATTAGAATATTATATATATATAAAACGAGCTCATTTTCCTATTCATTTGCACGTATCAATTTGGTGGTTTTTGAGCTCTGGGACCCATAGTAACCATTTTCGATGAGGCTATAGTCAAAACGTTCGTTGTGAGATCATGATCATGCCTCTCGAGAGTGGGAGATCGACCCACAAAGTCTCAGGTTAGTTCTTCTCAATTTATCATTTTTAAACCTAAAATATAGAAATGTTGAAAAATTTGTCTTAGGGGGATTATTTTTGGAAATGTTAGTTTTAAATGAGTCTCTAGGGGGCCCATAGGGTAGGTCTTTATTTTGTCAAAAATGATGTATTTTTGCCTTTTTAGTGTTTTTAGGGCTTTGGGGGTGTTCGCCGATTTGGGACATGACCGCCACCGCACAGATGGCGGTCATGGGACCACCGCCCTATGATGGTGGCGGTTATAGGACCGTTGCCTTAGAAGGCGGTGGTTACGAGAACCACCGCTTTGCAGACAGAGCAATGGTTCGAAGAATGTAAAAAAAGATGTATTATTTAATTGTTTTTGCATTTTTGACATTTTTATATGTTCTTGATGATTTTTCTAGTTGGATTATGTTACTAACTTACTATTTTCTCTATTTTGGGTGGATGTAGAAGGAGGAGTATATCAGATGGAGTAGAGAGAGGGAGTGTGATTGGCTCCCAACAGTGTTAGAGGCACTGACCCAGACAGAGCGAGACACTCTGCAGAGGGCCGATATTTGGAGGATCGCACAAGTTCCTCATGTTACACCTGCTAGTCACATATTATGTGACTTATTTTCATACTAGGATGTAGACCAGAATACCTTCTAGTTACCAGGTGTTAGGGGTGAGTGGACTATCACCCTGGAGGATGTCTATCACATACTTGGGGGTTCTGATTCTTGGGAGGTGGTTGTCTCTTAAGACAGCAGTATCTAGGTCTCAGATAGTTCAGTGGGCTACCTACATGGGAGATGTTGTTGTCTCCATGGGCTCGAAGAAGGGGGTGAAGGTCCATTCCATTTTTTTTTCTCCTATCCCTGTGATCCGCAAGGCTATTATGGGTATCTTGGCCTCGCAGTTGATTGGGGACAAGGGAGGGGATACTCTCTTATACTTTGGGCTCCCATTATTACATAGATTGAGGCCCATGGCCATGTTTACGCTTGGGGAGTAGACATTCTTGGGACCACCTACCATGATTTATATAGGGTGGTCAGATTACAGGGGTAGTCATTGAGTCACCCTACTCTAGTTATGAGTTGGGTGTATGAGCGCATCATTCCCTATGGGAGAGGTGTATAGGTAGAGGATCCGGGGCTATCGGGTAATGAGATGAATAGGGATGCTTTACTCGGATGCCACACTAGCCAAAGGGCCTCTCGACTATTGCAGACATGGAGGCCATTCCTTATTAGGTCATGGTAGGGTTATGGGGAGAGGAGACACATACACTAATTACCTGCTATTTCACAGGTTAGTTGGTAGACAAGATAGGGAGGTTGGAGACTCACCCGTTTGATAGAGTACCTCAGCAATTTGGCCTCCCTTACGTCGATATGCTTCCTCCAACGGGGCTAGTGTATAGGTCTATTTGTGAGGCCAGGGGAGGTCCCAGAGGCCAAGGTTGGACCACGGTTACTCCTAGAGTTCCCATTGCAGTTAGGTGGGTGGTTTGGGCCCGAGGGGATGTCGGTGCTCCTCGAGCACCATTACTTTGGATTGGGACTGCTCCTGCTCATATTGGAGAGGGAGATGAGCCCATTGATGTGGACTTGGACTCTGAGGATTTCACCAAAGAGGAGACAAAGGAGGAGACAGTAGGAAGCGAGACCGGTGGGATAACCAAGGAGGATGAGAGTGATTCTGAGTGGCATGACACTCAGGATATTCTAAGGGCCGAGAGGGTGGATAAGAGTGTAGAGAAGGTGACCCCAATATCGATGATTTGCCTTCTCGGGGCATTGGGGGAGATGATGAGTCTGTGGCAGGACATCATTTCTTTGCTAATTTGGGGAGGTTCCGATCCGCAACAAAGGTCACGAGCATGCATGCATCCTGAGACCCTACCGGATGCCTGGAGATCCGAGTGAGTTACTACTCTTTTCTCTATTTTGTTTTAGATAGAAAATTTTAGTTGATATTTCCCTTTTGTTGTTTCGTTTGTTTTTTACTTTATTTTTGGCAATTTTCTAACTTGTTATTTCTCTTTTTATTTACAGCGATTGTAGAGGGATGGCGAGACTTAATTCACCGAGTGTGTGTGAACACCCTATTTCTCCCCTCAGAGAGTACTCAAGCTGAGCTTATTGCGGATGTTGGAGAGCCTTCGATGGTAGAGGCGGCCGATATACGGATGTGTTTTCCCCTATCTGGAAGGTGACAAAGTTAGTGACCTCCCTTCATGCTGAGGTAGCTAGATATAGGACTTTGTTGAGTGTCTGATGAGGTGGAGTCATTCTCATAGTGAGACCACAGCTAGTGGCTGTGATCATGAGCACTTAGTTCATTCAGAGTGTCATCGTAGTAGGATTCCTAGGTGTGATCGTGCACCCTCTGAGGGATCCCACAGGGATTGAGAGGCCATTTGGTCTTTTTGTAGTGATTCTACTAGATGTTTATATGGGTTGTTTTTGTATTTTTGGGCTCATTGAGCGTTTTGACCATGCCTAGTGCATGATGGCATTGTATGTAGAACATGATTCCTATATATATCTTTTTGGATCTAGATCTTCTTTGCATCTAGAGTTTTTGTGATTCGTTTCCCATGTGTATACTAGATGTTTTTAGAATCTATGTTTTTATATGATTTTTAGAATGTATGCAATGGATGACAAGTGATAACAAATGTTGAACGTAATGTTTCTTTTCTTATTTTGTTTTTGTAATATTGACACGTGATGATGCAAAAAATTTGTAGTATTGAACTTTTGGCTTATTTGGGCAATGTTCATTGCTTCTTCTTATTTTGGCAAAATGTGATAAATATATAGTGATAATGAGATGAAATTTCCCCACTCCTAACTCCGCGCAACTAGTAAGATGTAAGGGCTCAACACAAAGAGTTAGGAAGGGTGTAAATTATATGAGTTTGAATGAATGAAAATGATGAGAGAAAGACAAGGTTTTGACAGAAACCAAATTTAGACCTCCGTACTTACTCTTACTCAAAACTACTACATAGTTCAGAATGTAACTTATTTTCCAGTTTATCTAGACTTAGATCCATGGATGGCAATTTGGTTGAAAAAATCTAGTTTTGAGGATTTGATCTCTTTGGAATTTGGATACTTAATTTCACTTAACACATTTTCTTTGCATTTTTAAAATGCTAAGATTCATTGATTTGCGTGAATGGACCCCCTACACCCTATCTCATGCTACTGGTAGGAAGCATGGGCTCATCACCGAAGGTAGGACATAGGTGAGTAAGGGCACTTCTTTCCTTTCTCAACCTCGCATCACTAGTAAGAGATGCGGGCTCATCACCAAAGGTTGGTTGGGAAAAGAAGTGTGTAAAAATAAAATATTCTATTTTGTTTAGTATTTTGATTTAATTTGACATTTCTGATTTGTGATTTTGGAGTATCCTTGTTTCAAAGAGATGTAAGAAGGATATATGTGACGCCAAGAATCTTCTAGAACATACCGTAGGTAAGAAAAACTTAACCTAGTAGAAAAGAATGAGTATGACCAAGTATGCAGGCCTTGGTATGGTTTTTGTCAAGACTTTGTCTGTCGAATTGATGAAATGATTTCAAACTATTTGATGATATTATGAAAATTGAAGAGATATGATTTGAATGCTTTTGCCAATATTTTCAGAAGCTTATAATGAATTTCTTAAGAATAAGTTCCTTGACCACAAAATTTACGAAACGAGTGAACAAAATGACCTATACAAATGGTGACGCTGATGATTAAATGCAATGTAGGTAGATATAATATACAAATGGTGACGTTGATGACCTATGTGTAAAACCGTTTAAGATGCAAGGAATTGACAGTTTCATTGAATTCCTCACCTTCTAATGTGCACAAGAGATATGCACCATTTCCATAGTCTTTCATGACTCGATATGGGCCTAACCACTTGGGCCGGAATTTCCTTCCTTCACCGGTTTTCTTATCAATCTGGTTGTCTAGTATTAGAACTAGATATCCCTCATATATTTCTCACTCGTAGACCTTTTTTAATATTTCTGGCACATCCAAATCAAGATAGGCTTTGTTCCATTGTTCAGCATTTATCTTGGCCTCATCAAGGCTTTCTAGTTGAGAGAGGCGTGCCTCTCTATAGGCTTCCTCTCCCAAAATCCCTTGTAATGAGATGCGGATCTTTGGGTATTTCGACCTCAAGCAGGAAAACTACTTCTTCCCCAAATACTAATGAGAAAGGGTTTGGCCCTGTTAGTGTTCTTATTGAGGTTCGATGGGCCCACAAGGCTGGGTATAATTTTAAATGGCAATCCCATTTGTTCTCCTTGACTGTTTCTAGGAGAATGGATTTTAATGTTTTGTTTGTGTCTTTAGCTTGTCCATTGGCTTGAGGGTAATAAAGAGAGGCCGTATGATGGTTTATCTTGAATTTACTACATAACTCACGGACCTCATCATTCTTAAAGGATGTGCCATTATCTGAGATAATGACTTTGTAGACACCAAATTTGTGTCTTATGACCCCTTGTGACCCGCATCTCATCTCGCAACTTAACCTCATCACCTAAACCTTACACAATTATTTATTAATTACCTTGTAATTGATAAATCCACATCACCTTACCTGCCACCTCATTTTGCCACCTCATCATGACCTAGCCCTAACCCTAAACTAACCTAATTAAGACCTATGACTTGGTCTAGGACTCACATCCATAACTAATGCCTCCTTACTCGCACCCAAAACCGACCTTCTAGCCACTTGACCAAGCCCGCAACTGATCTCTCGGGAGAAAAGCAGGGAAGGTGGGCTATTTTACTAAAAATAGCCTACTTTTTCCTTACCGATGCGGTTCCTACTCGACCGCCGTCGGTTACGTAACCGCCATCGGCTACCTGTAAATGGGCTCCCCGAACCAAAATCAAGGGTCGAATGATTTTGAATCAACAAAGATCATTGGGAGCAAAAAAGCAGTCCAGATCTTCACTTGACCGAAAGCAGAGATGAGTGAAGAAACCGAAGCGTTCAAACAAAGGAGATCAACTTGCATCTTTGTCAAAACCAGTAAGTCACATCTTGCATGTCCTCTGTTATAACATTTCTTATGCTCTTTGAATCACAGTCCTCCTAAATCCGTTTCTGAATCCACTACCCAACGTGCCATTGCATCTAACTGTCATTCTTTTACCTCTCATCATCTCATTTCCTAATATCATCCATAAACTAGCCTTACAAACACCATAGCTACCAAGAAGGTCCTAGGCCCAACCGACGTCGGTTACCAGAAACCGGTATCGGTTACCCTGACTATAACCAGAAACCAGCCTTCTCCTACCCGTTTCAACCAAGTAATCTAATTGATATTTTGCAGTCATTTGTGTTAATTCATATTAGCGGAAACCCACCACCTTCAAAAGGAAGTTTTATATTTCCCGGCCCAAGGCGCTTTCTCATTTATTGTTTAATCAAATCTTGTGGTCTTGTGTTCTTATTTGCAGGTAGTCCTTCCAAGACAAAAAGGAGTTCTTCGCAGTCAACTTGATCTTTCTCCACGGTACGCGCACACCATCTCGACATTTAACAGGTATTCCTCCTAGCCCTAACCCTATCTGTTTCTAAAAGGAATGAAAGGATAGAAACAACTCTATTCCTAGAAGCCGAAACATTCCGAGCGAAACATTTTGGCACGCCCGGTGGGACCCATTTTGGGTTTCTTTCTTTCTTACTTGCTTTCATATAGGGAGCATACCTGTTGTTTTCTTCTTCTAAAGATATTCATAAGGTTTTGTATTATTTTGGTAAAAGAACTTGCTTTGTTTTTGCATCTTGCATTAGTGAAAGTCATCTCTTTTGCTTCATCGAATATCATTTTCGATTTGGGTTTAAAACACGTGCATTGCATTCCTGCTTGTTGTTTTTCAATTCTAGTGAACGTAGATTAAGTAACAGGTCGTACACGTGGGGGTGATATCCATGGTATTGACAAGAAATTAATCTTACATTCACTGCACAACACATACCGAATCACTTCACAATTAACACAACAGCTCAAACATCCCCTTTTTTTTTTCCACGGTATTCCTCCACCCGATTGAGGTAACCTTATAAGCCAAAACAAACTTGACATTTCCCCTAGGTCTTGTTGTTTAGGATTCTGACAGCATTCTACGTCTAAAGGCATAAGCCCACAATAATTAAAATTAACCCTAGGGTTAGTCTCTGGATTTGAGTGTGCATCTTGCTTGTTTTCAGTTCTGTTTTCTTTGTCATATTTTGTCTTCTGTGATCAATAATTTGACAAATATACTAAACGTTGTTAAAAATCAAATTAGCAGCCTTTTATATCTTGTTAACCCAGACTTCTTACACCGACATCGGTTACCTGACCGACGTCGGCTATAGTATAACCGACATCGGATACTAGACCGATATCGGTTACTGTCTTCTACAACCCCTGACAAACCAACAACCTGCCAATTTCACCATTCTAAGGCTGTTTCTGTTCCGGATAGATTGAAACCCTACTGTGAACACCTGTCCATGGTTGTTATCACTCGAAAGCAAGCCGCCGCCATGGTTTCACATGCTTGCTCTGTTTCTTTACCTGAATCACCCCCTTCACATTCTGTGGGGAATCCTACAGACACCAGTGAGATCCCCCAAATTCCTGTAGGAGACAAGGACTTTGCCAAATTTCTGGATGCTAATCCTAGCGCTGTACAATACTATTTGTCTCATGCCCCTGACCGTACGCCTGATGGTCAGCTCTTTGTTGGCATGCCTATTAGTATAGCTGCTCATTTAGCCCCCACTCCGCCTGATAACACCGCCTTGCTTCCGGCACCTTTAGCCCCATCTCCCAATCCGACAGCTTCAGAGGTTCATACGACTCAGATTGGCTTTTCTTTGGCTAATCTTGGACCCCACATATCATTACCACCGACTGCCCCTACCTCATCTCTCTTGCAGACTACTCCATTCATGACTTGCTCTCTGCCACCTATCCACACGAGCTTTCCTTCTCAAGCTCCGCCTACCTTTTCATTCCCATACACGTATCCAGTAACCTCAACACCTTATATGGGACATCCCTATTCTGTCACCTCAACATATTCATCCTCCATACCTTATCAACACTTAACCCCACCATTGTCCAGTGGAGGCCCTTGGCCCAATTTGCCTCCGTTTGCCACAACCGCACCATCATCTCATCCAACCACAGATTTCATCAAACAAATGATGGACAAAATGCAAAATCTGGAGGCTTCTGTTTCGGGAAGTCGTAGCGCCTTGACATACGAGCAAGTTTGTCGGGAGCCCATTCACCCTTCTGTTCCCCTTCACTCATATCCTCCTCAATGGGAACTACCGAAATTTACTCATTTTAATAGTAAAGAGGATCCTCAACAGCACTTGCGATCATTTAGACATGCTTGTTATTTGATTGCCCATGATGATGCCTTGCTACTCCGCACATTTCCCATGTCCTTATCAGGACCCGCCTTGGAGTGGTACAGTGCTTTAACCTAGCACTCAATCTTCTCTTTTAACCAACTAGCCCAATCTTTCTTGGATCACTTCTCCATTAACATTGCTAAGAAAGTATCCATCACCGACCTTTATGCCATCCGACAATTCGAAGACGAATCTATCGCAGATTTCATTGGACGATGGCGTGGCCTTATCAACCAACTTACATATGCCTTGCCTCAGGCTGAACTTATCGAACTTTTCACACGGGCATGTGCTAAGCACATTTCTCCTACTCTTCAAATTCAAACTTTCCGCACATTTGATGAGGCCTTTACCATGGCTCGGAAACTAGAAATTCGAGCCTTAGAAGAAGAGAAATTGCGGTTGCGCAACAAAAACCCCAATTTCCAAACTCCTGATTCTACCAATAAACCAAATACCACCACTCCTCACGCGTCCACTTCTTCTAAATCAAAAGGAGCTGTCCACGCGGTGATGGTTAAATCTCAAACACCGTCTAATGCCCCACCAAAAACCACCTATAAGTACAAAGCCGAGCCCATCAACTACACTCCCTTGGGAGAAACATATGGTGTGATATTGGAAAAATTGCTCAAAGCAGGAGCCATTACATTACCTCCTGTTAAACCTCATTCTGGGTTTGATTCCACTCGCGCCATACCTTCCTGGTACAAAGAAAATGACTTCTGTAACTTCCACCGCGTGAAGGGACACAGTCATGAGAACTGCAAGATGTTGAAAAACATAGTGTAGGAAATGGTTGACGCAGGGGATATAACCCTCGATAATCCTAATGCCCCTGCCAACCGAAATTTGAAAATCTTCAACAAACCATTCCCGAATCACTCTCCCAACAGTAACACAAACCAGGATATCTTAGCCGAGGAGAGTGTTCATGAGATCCATGCAGTCTTTGATACCCAGCCCAAAGCCTCTATCGAGAAAATTTTGAATCAAGCCTCTTCACTAACACAGGAGCCCGAACCTCCTTTACCACCATCAAACCAAAGCGAAATCATTCCTTTACCCATAAGGAGTTAACTGCCCAGACTCCTCTTCCCATCGATGAGTCTGCTTATACCACATCCCTACAAGACTGCGAACGGATGTTATCTAATCTATCTATTTCCCAGACTTCCCCTTCTACCACTCTTGTTGCACAAGAGGAAGGTACGCCACTCCTTTTGACATCCTTAGACGAGAAATCTCTTGCACCGACATCACCAAATTCTTTAACCATGACGGATCCTCTCGAACACGCCCTCTTACCTATTAGTTCTTCATCGCCTAAATCTTTTCAATGACCGGTTGACCTCTTAACATCTATTGATACAGTGCCTCATCTACTCACTGTATCACACCCACAGTGGACTGGAATCACAACCCACCTTTCTTCCGTACCAAATTTACAATTCAAACCTGAAGACTGTCATTCTCCAGAGGATAGACAAATCCTATGGGAACGTTTGAGTACGCCATATTCTACTCAAATGCAAATGACCGATCTTGAGACCTCCACCATATACCCGAAGTGTTTACAGAAGCTTAAAATGCCCATGTTCTCACCTTCACCCCCCTCACCTCTACCAAATGCCTCGTCCACTTCTATTAACTTAGCCAAATCTTCCCCTATGCTTGGGACCTTACCCATACCTAGTCTAACACACCCGCCTAAGCGACTAGATTTGTCCAAGAATAAAGCCGCCCCGCCACCTAGGAGACACACTCAACCCGTGCCTCTATCACAATCAAAACCATCATCGTCATACCTACCTTCCATATTAGGACCTCATCCTTCCACCTTGCACCAATATATCACACCTCTTGCGTTTTCTCTAAAAAGACATACGCCTTCTGCACCTATACCGAGATCTAAGGGTATATCAACATTATCACCCCACGTATCCTATCCACCCATCAACCCTAAACAAACTCCATCATCAAAGGATTTATTTTCTGTCACTCCCCTTTCTCCGTGGTTGTTTCCCGCTACCATGTCATCTGTAGCCTCATCATCTAACCAGCCGAACGTAGCTCCTGCGCCAAAGAAACCACGTGTCAACACCCCTTGGCTAAACCACCACCCATACGAACCAGCCACGCCCAAACATTACCGAAACCCACACAACCAATACCCTCATCCTCCTCCGATTTTGACCCACTCAAAGGATCTTACGCTAAAATCCTTGCCATGTTGGTAGAGAATGCGACCATTTCCCTACCCCCACTTAGACCTTATGACCCGTCTAAACCTCGGCCTATAGGTTACGATGAGTCTAAAATCTGCGCTTATCACCGCACACCAGGACATGATGTGGAGGGATGCAAAGCTTTAAAAACCATCCTTCGTCAGTCACCTCTCCCAGATAGAAAGGTTAAGAAAGACAACTTACGAAGGGAGAGACCTTTAGCTTCAATTCCCTCTCCTATACCATCTATCCCCGCCTCACCACGATCTATCATTATTACAACCCCACCTCTTGAAGACCATAATTTATCCCAACCATCTTCCTCATCTCAGGTTTACGAGATTAATATGATTAGTGTTGCTACTCGAGCACAGAAAAACAATGAGAAAGCGAAAGAAAGCACACCTGCGTCCTCTCTTTCTCCGTCTAGCATCCCGATTGCACCACCACCCAAAGTGGTTATTCGTGGACCCGCTTACCCCGTCTCTAATGGAGTTGCCCATCGAGCCATGATCAAACAGCTTCACCAATCACCCGTCAAAATGACACTATATGATCTCATTCAGACTTCTGAATCTCATCGACAAGCTCTCGTTGAAATTCTTCAGGATCGAGGTCTTACCTAATGAAACCCTTCCTGTTGCCTCCATTCTAACACCTAATCACGTTGCCTCTCTCACCAAAAAACCCACCACCCCAACCACTTCGCCTCTCGTACCACAAGTTGCTGCAGTCAGTTTCTCTGAAGATGAAATTGTCGATTTTGGTACGAATATCCTTCTACCTTTGTTGTTCATCTCGAACTTACGTCCGGGACATTCGTGTACGTCGTGTTATGATTGATGGGGGTGCTAGCCTAAACATCATCTCTTCAAAATATTTTCAACAAATGAATATCCCTTCTAGCTACATGTGTGCCAACCCCATCATGTTGCGGTCATTCAATGATGCTATTACCTCTACCTTAGGCACCGTGATCCTCAACATTCGGGTAGGACCACGTACTTTACCCGAACTCTTCTATGTCCTTGAGGGAGAGTTCCAATATAATATATTGCTGGGTCGTCCTTGGATCCGGGCCATGGGATGCGTTCCCTCAACCTTACATAGATGCATAAAATTTGAGTACGAGGGGAAGTCCTACACCGTAAAAGCTGATCCTCCCCCCTTTAAAACCTGCAATATGTTATACCGCCCAAATGATGTGCTGGTACCAATCAAGACACCCGTTCATTCAACCCAACCATCTTCTTCAACTATGCCTCAACCATGTACCTCAATCGCACCTACGCCTTCAACTGATGAAACCACCGTCGCAAAAACCACTTCCCTTCCCGCAGCTAACATCCCAACCGCGGACCCCTTAGTAGATGTTTTTCAGCGCCTTACGCTGGGGGAGTATCGCCTATATAACGTTAGTTCTTTCCATACCCCACAGGAGTACGGACAGGTACATGCCCATCCTAACTATGACCGTCGTGTGGGGGAAGTAATCTCCTACGGACCACCTCACTGCCGCACTAACCTAACGTATGGGGGTGTCGACGCATCTTCCGTTGCCCCTGAGCCTCCTCTTGGTGTGGTTCCTTTCCAGTCCGATTTTCAATACCTTACCAATCGTCGCTTTGCCCTCACCTTCTTGACTCGCTGTGCTTGGAAAGGCTTTGGTTTTGGTCTTTATGAACAAGGCCGACATACGCTCATCCCCATCACCACACGCAAACACAATGATCGTAGTGGTCTCGGTTTCGGAAACACTTACATCGAAAGAACCTCGTGATGGTTTGCCTTCTGGAAGAGAACGACGTTACCCCTAACAAACCATCATCACCCACTTTGCCATCGTCACCCACTGAGTCGATAGATCACGAATCTATCCCTCCTAACTTTTTTTTTTCATAAATGCTATCTTCTTAGGCCCTCTCACTTATCAACGCGATAATGAGGACCCCTCTTCTATCCCCCTTCTATATCCAGACATGATCGAAGAGGACTCGCCTTCAATTAACGTTGTTGAGTGCCAGGATGATGACTCCATCCTCACTTACCTTGGCGCGGATGACTCTTATATTCAATGAGCCTTACCATCTGAAACCCAAACCATGCTGAACGAATCTACAATAGAAATCAACATCCACACGGAGGAGGATCCTCACATTGTGAAGATCGGACAATCCCTTAACGCATCAGAACAAGTCGCCTTTACTACTTTCCTCCGTGCTCGCAACCAAGCTTTCACTTGGTCCTACGCTGACATGCCAGGAATTGATCCTGACATTGCTGTCCATAACATTACACTGAAACCTGATTCTAAGCCAATTAAATAGAAATTGAGAAAAATGCATCCATGCATTGCCCTCTTGGTCAAAGAGGAGCTCCAACAACTCCTTTTTGTTTCCTTCATTCTACCTATTGACTATCCTCAATGGATTTCTAACATCGCACTGGCCTACTAAAGCGACAAGGGGACTTCGAGATATGCACGGATTTCTAGGATCTTAACCTCGCTTGCCCTAAGGATGACTTCCCCTACCTAGCATTGACCAACTTGTTGATCTCACTGCAGCCATGAGATGCTCTCTCTCATGGATGGCTTTTCGAGATACAACCAAATTTTGGTTGCCCACCTAAAAACATTCGAAGCGAAACATATACAAGCCGTATTTTTCTTTTTATAGGTTTTTCACCCTTAACCGATATCGGTTTCATTTTGCCCTAATGAACCGGTATCGGTCCCTTAACCGATGTCGGTCATGTAGAATCGACATCGGTTTTTCTGCCAACTTTCCCCCAATTTTTTTGCCCTTATTTACCATTTGCCCCTTTTTTAACCACATATCACCTATATCCACCTTTGCTGAACACCATTTGTTTACCTATTCGGCCCGACCCAAGGCCTCAACCTACCTATTCGGCCCGACCCAAGGCCTCAACCTACCTATTTGGCCCGACCCAAGGCCTCAACCTACCTATTTGGCCCGACCCAAGGCCTCAACCTACCCATTCGGCCCGACCCAAGGCCTCAACCTACCTATTTGGCCCGACCCAAGGCCTCAACCTACCTATTTAGCCCGACCCAAGGCCTCAACCTACCCATTTGGCTGACCTAAGGCCTCAACCTACCCATTTGGCCCGACCCAAGGCCTCAACCTACCCATTTGGCCCGACCCAAGGCCTCAACCTACCCATTTGGCCCGACCCAAGGCCTCGCCCTACCCTACCGGCCCGACCCAAGGCCTCGCCCTACCCTACCGGCCCGACCCAAGGCCTCGCCCTAACCAACCCGCCCGCCCCAAGGCCTCGCCCTACCCATTTGGCCCGACCCAAGGCTGCAACCCAACAACTCGGCCCGACCCACGGCCGTATCACTCCAATACCTTACCCAAAATCAAAACCATCCACTTTTATCCACCCATCCTGTAGTTTTTTGTTCAATCGAGCTCACCTGTTCGTGTTTTAGCATGATTAGGGTCCTTGACTTGATCTGTCGACCAACTTTGCTCAGACCTAGATGGACGCTTATCTCAACCAAACCAGCCATTTGTGCTTCACCGGACATGCCTAAACGTTCCTCGTACCTTACCTATTATATACCACGGAGCTACTTCCTATGCCTTGGATACCGTGGATTATATCACCCTTGTTTGGATAAACTATCGACCTTTGCCTATGCCTTTGTTGGTTTACTCGTCAAATCATGTACCCTAGTCGTACTATTGCATTTTACCATGCGTCTGCTTCCTTGGACCTACCCCACCATCTTACCATCCCCTCTACCCCATTTACCCTTTATCAACCCTATCCCTGATTTCCCGTTCACTCAATCTGTGATAGATTTGAGGGGGATTACCTATACCCTTAACAGGAAACCACTTCATATTATTGTCCGTGCAGCTTTACAAAACAAGCTACACGACAATAAGGGGCTAATGTAGACACCAAATTTGTGTCTTACGACCCCTTGTGACCCGCATCTCATCTCGCAACTTAACCTCATCACCTAAACCTTACACAATTATTTATTAATTACCTTGTAATTGATAAATCCACATCACCTTACCTGCCACCTCATTTTGCCACCTCATCATGACCTAGCCCTAACCCTAAACTAACCTAATTAAGACCTATGACTTGGTCTAGACTCACATCCATAACTAATGCCTCCTTACTCACACCCAAAACCGACCTTCTAGCCACTTGACCAAGCCCGCAACTGATCTCTCGGGAGAAAAGCAGGGAAGGTGGGCTATTTTACTAAAAATAGCCTACTTTTTCCTTACCGATGCCGGTTCCTACTCGACCGCCGTCGGTTACGTAACCACCATCGGCTCCCTGTAAATGGGCTCCCCGAACCAAAATCAAGGGTCGAATGATTTTTGAATCAACAGAGATCATTGGGAGCGAAAAACAGAGTCCAGATCTTCACTTGACCGAGCAGAGACGAGTGAAGAAACCAGAAGCATTTGCAGCAAAGGAGATCAACTTGCATCTTTGTCAAAACCAGTAAGTCACATCTTGCATGTCCTCTGTTATAACATTTCTTATGCTCTTTGAATCACAGTCCTCCTAAATCCGTTTCTGAATCCACTACCCAACGTGCCATTGCATCTAACTGTCATTCTTTTACCTCTCATCATCTCATTTCCTAATATCATCCATAAACCAGCCTTACAAACACCATAGCTACCAAGAAGGTCCTAGGCCCAACCGACGTCGGTTACCAGAAACCGGTATCGGTTACCCTGACTATAACCAGAAACCAGCCTTCTCCTACCCGTTTCAACCAAGTAATCTAATTGATATTTTGCAGTCATTTGTGTTAATTCATATTAGCAGGGAAACTGACCACCTTCGAAAGGAAGTTTTATATTTCCTGGGCCCAAGGCAGTTTCCTCATTTATTGTTTAATCAAATCTTGTGGTCTTGTGTTCTTATTTGCAGGTAGTCCTTCCAAGACAAAAAGGAGTTCTTCGCAGTCAACTTGATCTTTCTCCACGGTACGCGCACACCATCTCGACATTTAACAGGTATTCCTCCTAGCCCTAACCCTATCTGTTTCTAAAAGGAATGAAAGGATAGAAACAACTCTATTCCTAGAAGCCAAAACATTCCAAGCGAAACAGACTTGTGGGACACCGTACCTGCAAATGATTTGATTCAAAATGAACTTAGCAATTACGGAACCTAGTACGGTGGTGAGAGGCAAGGCCTCTACCTATTTAGTAAAATATTTTGTGGTCGTTATTATAAAGTTATGGCCATCTGTTGATGAGGGAGAGAATTTCCCTATCAAAACTAGGCCTCGCATGGAAAAGGGCCATGGGGTTGCAATTGGTTGTAGAGCTTATGTTGGCATATGAGTCTCGTGAGAGAATTCTTGGCATTTATGACACTTGCACACAAATTCTACTGTGTCATGTTCCAGAGTGGGCTAGAAATAGCCCATCCGATGTATTTTATGAGTAGTGGCGTGGCCACCAAAGTGGCCTCCACATATCCCACTATGGGATTCGTAAAGAATATTTTTAGATTCTTCAGTGTCAACACATATTAAAAGCATTCCATCGAAGGCTTTACGATAGAGCACTTGTTCTAAAATAACATATTTAGCAGCGATAATGTGTAACTACCTTCTTTGTTGTGATGTGGCACCTTCTAGGTACGTATGGTCCATGATAAAATTGACAATGTCAGTGTACCAAGGACATATAGAGATGGGGTATAGTTTCAACAAAATATATGCATTCATCGGGAAATTCTAGATCTACCATATCACCTCCATCTAATGGATTGTCTACTAACCAGTCTACAATGATTTGTCCCTTAATGGATTTTTGGTTTACAAATGTTAATTCAAACTCACCCATTAAGGTTATGAAATGTCCAACCTTTTTAGATAAATACCCTTGCATGAGGAATGTCTATAAATGATTTGTCTTTACAATGACCCTTGTTTCTTGATTTAACATGTAATGTCTTAAACATTTTGTTGCGAAGACTATGGCAAGGCATTCTCTTTCTGCCTATGTATAACGTGTTTCATAATCAAGCAACATTCGGCTAATGAAATAGACTGCACATTCTCATTTATCATTATCTTCTTGAGCCAACATGCAGGCTAGCGAGACATCAGTAGCCCATGAATACAAGATCAAAGGATGATTTAGTCTAGGAGGCATTAGCGTGGGAGGAGACAACAAGAAGCGTTTAACTACTTCGAAGGCCTCGTTGCATTCTTTTGTCCAATCAATGCTATAATATTTCTTTAATAAATTGTTGATTAGATGAACAACAAAACTTAAGTCCGAATGAACCTTCGAATTGCACCGAGTTTCCCAAGAAATGATCTAATACCAGACTCATTTGATGGTGGAATCATTTCAAGAACAACCTAGATTTTGGCTAGATCGACATCAATCCCTCGTGACGATATAATGTAACCCAGAAGTTTTCCTCTTATCACACTAAATACACATTTCTCTGGGTTTAATGTGATGCCATATTCTATTAATCATGAGAGAATGATACGAAGTACCTCTGGACACTTCTTGGCCTTGGCCAATAGGTCATCCATGTAGTATTCCACAATTTTATGAATAAGGTCATGGAATATGTATATCATTGCCCATTGGTATGTAGCGTCGGCGTTCTTAAGAATGAATGGCATGAAAATGTAACAATAAGTTCCCTAAGGAGTTATAAACGTGGTTTTGTCTTGATCTTGATCAGATATTTTGATTTGATTATATCCCGAGAATCCATCCATGAGAGACAAAAGCTCAAATCCAGCTTGTTGTGTCAACAATGACGTCAATGGATGGCAATGGGAAGTCATCTTTGGGGAAAGCTTTATTAATGTCCCAGAAGTCTATGCAAATGTGTATCTTCCCATTCTTTTTTAGAACAGGGACGATATTAGATACCCATTGTGAATAGTCAACTGGTTTGATGAATCCCACCTGGAGAAGTTTCATTACTTCTTCTTTCACCATGAGAGCCACTTTTGGTTTCATTGGTCTTGACTTTTGTTTAATTGGCTTTGCATCTAGTTTGGTGACAAGATTATGTACCACAATATGTGGTGTAATTCTGTCATTTCTTTATAATTGAATGCGAAAGCCTTTTGATGTTCCTTGAGGATCTGGAGTATGTATTTCTATCTCCTCTGAGTTAATGAGGATCCCAACTTCAAAATATTTGGTTCTTCCTCCATTCCAATATTTATGTCAATCATTCCTTCGATTAAGGAAGTGTTGCCTTCTTCAAATTCAGGTGGGGCTAGAGGTAGTTCCAAACTTTCTCCATTCTCTACCTCGTAGATATTGAGATTATTTTGTGGGGAGATTCTATCATGGGATTTCCAAAATAGGAAGAGGAATGTGGGATTAGGGAAAAATCCACTATGTGATGAGCGAGATGTAGCTCCACATAGGTGTTTAGATATCCAAGAGTGACTCTATCATTGTCAAAGTGATCTAGGATAGAAAAATCATTCTCAGCTTCTATACGTGTCAGGAGCGGGTTTGTTGGTATTTACGCACCAATGGTTTAGTATGAAGTGATACCATAAAAGTTTTATTTTCCAACTCACTGTTTGGAGTGAAATGGGAAGCTGAGGTTGCTATTGAATCCATGAGAAGGTTTTGTTCTCATGGGATTGCTTCGATTGATATGAAGTTGAATCCTTTGGTTAGATCTAATACCGCCGTTTTATAGAGTTGTAAGTGTTCAACTCTAGTCTCATATACCTCAGAGACTTGGTTTGCGACTAGTTACGAGTCTCCTAGCACTCTAATGTTATCAACACCCATCCTTTTAGCTATGATAAGGCCAAGGAGGAGGGCTTCGTACTCAGCCCCGTTGTTTGTACATTCAAAGTTTAACTTAAAGGAAAAAGGTAGGATCTTTCCCTCGGGAGAAGTAAAGATCACACCTGCCCTAGCTCCAAAATGACATCTAGCTCCATCAAAGTGGAGATTCTAATATTTGCTTGGAAAAATCAATGTTGGGACATTCCTTGCATCTGTTTATTCTACCTTGGTTACTTCTACCATACAAACTTCGTATGATGGAAGGGAACCAATTCCTAGGGTGTATCTCATACCCATGGAATCAAACAGTAGGAGAATGGGTAGATATTTCTCTAGCAACTCAAGAATTTTTGTGGTAGTCCCTAATGATATTATTTATATGACGTTAGTCTCATTTTTGAGTGTTGGAATGCCTTCGACTAGATTCATAATTTCTAATTCTATTGCAGGTATCAATTTTTCTTCTAGTTTTGAATTGATTGGTTTGATAAGTTGATTTGTTGGGAGTTCAAACTCAGAGTAAACGTCTGGTCTCTTCTTCAAGTCTGCTAGGTGTATATCGAACTGTTTTGGGTCACCTTGTGCTACAAATATTTTCCCTAGGTACAAAAATATTATTTCTTGGAATAATGTGGAAGGGATTGCCTTCATGCAATGTATCCATGGTCGACCGAGGATCATATTATAGTTGGTTTCCTGATCTATAATATAAAATTTGGTGAGGATTGTCTTGGGTCCTAAGGTGACTGGTAAAACTATGGTCCCAATTGAAGTGGCCTTGAGGCTATCATAACCTCTTAGCATATTTCGTGTTGTGGAACAATTTATTTCTCCATATCCTAGCTTTTGAAGAAAAGCGAAGGGGACTATGTTAACTACTGCCCCATAGTCAATCATTGCACACTTAACATAATTATTGTAAACCCATACCTGTAAATGCAAGGTCGGGTCACCTCTACGTGTAATTTCAGCATCTGTTGGCATTTTACTTATATCAAATATAAACTCAGTATCCCTATCTGGCTTCCCTAGAGGGTAGACATCAAAGTCTACATGGTTTACTTACATTTTAGGAGTGATGTTAATTATATGACCAATACCTAATGCCTCCAAGAGAGCAGCCCTATGGGCAGGAGAGTTCTTCAACAAATCCAAGAAGGAAATGTGAGAGAAGGTATTTGTTAGGTCATTAATTAGATCGTAAGCACCTATGGGTTTTATCAATGTTTGTTGAATGTTGTCTCGATTCTAATGGATAGGTTGGAAATGGTTGAGAAGAATAATATCATGTCCTTGTTATGGTTTCTACGTGTAGCTCAAGATCTCAACTCTACCAGACCAACTATCTTGGTTTGTGGTCAAGTTCCTAATTGGGGTGTGACCGGTGGATTTAATGAAGTTGAGGCTTCATGATTGTTATTTCTGGTCATAACACCCTTGTTAGTCCTGTTTGGATCTAACTTTTTATTGTTAGAATGATTTGGGAGTGAATCGTTAAAAATATTGAGGGGTGCATTTTGAGGGGAAACTACCCCTGTGTAAGTGTTTGGCGTGGGTAATGCAGAATTTGCTAAGAACATATCTATAAAGAGTTGTCTTTGGTCTTCTAGGCAAATGTTGCATGAATTTATTGTAGTCACGGCAAGTCCTAGTATCATGGCCTTGAATCTTGTGGAAACCACAATACAAGTTGGGATTATAGTTTCGAGGTTGTTGATTTGAAACCTGTTGTGGTCCAAAACCCTGATTAGGTTGCTAGTTGTTAGAGTTAAAATTTTGAGGCTGTTGCCTTTGGTTTTGATTTTGATATCCAGTTGGGTTTCGATTTGGACCTTGTGTCTAGATTTTCTGTTGTTGTTGTTGTTGTTGTCATAATGGATGATCAAAATATACTGCGTTGATTTTTGGAGTAAAGTTGTTATTTCATTGATTATTAACAGGTGGTGAAATATTTACGACGTTTTCCCTTTTAACCTGGTTTGTTACTCCATCTATTGTAACCCTACGGTTTTTGTTAAGGATCTTGGGTCCTTGATTAGTATTCCCAACATTAGGATAGTCATAGTGTTTTGATTGGGAGCGATTAATTTCCCATTTGTTCCATATGTCTTATGACCACTATTTATTGCCACTTGATCGATTCGGAGGGCACTCTTGAGTACTTCATCATAAGTCCTTAGTGGGAACTTCTGACTTCTTCCTTTATCTCTCTATTGAGAGAATGAAGGAATAAGTCACATAGTTCCATCTGATCCATGTTTGGAGCACTTGTTGATGAGTAGAGGATTGTGCGCCATCTTTGAATAAAATGAGCAATGGATTCATTGTGCTCTTGTTTAATATGTAATAATTCCCTGATTCATGTTCTTAACAATTTGTTCATATCAAAATCTTTGATAAACTTTGACACAAGTTGTTTGAATGAGTGTATCGAGGCTTCAGGTATTTTGTAATACCAATCAAGGGAAATACCCTCTAAGGTTTTAGGGAATATCTTAGCAACAACCACATCCCAAGGGAGTAATTCTTGAATGGCCATGGCATAGGCCTTGATATGTGCATTCAAATCTCCCTCCCCTTTATATTTGGGAAAATCAAGAAGAGGTCTTAGAAGCATGACACTTTGTATGGTGAAATCTAGAGGCTCTTTTAAATATTCTGAGTAAGTTCCTACCGCATAGGTTTCAACCATCGATGGTGCTCTTGAGGGGGTGGAGGTGGAATGGGTTGTTGATATGGCATAGCATATGTATTTGTAGGGACATAAGGAAATCCCTATGGTTGAGTGAACATCCTGGGAGAGGAGAACATGTCTCCCTATGGTGATTTTGAATAAATGTTCAAGTAGGGAGGAGCATTGCTCTGGTATGGGTTGTTTGGTGCTAAGCCGGGAGGTATCATACCTTCAACTGGAGCAGCGTTTGAAAACATGTTTCTAGTTGGTGTTTGTTGTAGATAGTTATACGAATGTTGAGGAGGCATGCCTAACGTGCCTGTTCCTATAAGGAGGTCAACTTGGTTGGGATGATGCGAGAGGGTTGGGAGTTCCTGCTTGCACAAATGTGAATTTTGATTTTCCTAAGCAAGCTCTAATCCTCTAACCTTCTCAACTAAGGCTGAGATGACCTCAATTGGTGAAGACACAGTGTTTTTCCTTAATGGTGGTTGTTGTATACCTTGAGGTTGTAAAGGGGTATGGTACCCTACTATGAATTGATCATTACCCTACCAAGCTTCACCGAGATTATTTTCCATAGGTGGAGGAATGGGGGTGTTTTCTTGGAGTAGGGTATCGGGTTGCATTTGCAAACTTCCTATAGGTGGGTACATGTTTTGGAAGCATTGTTTGCTTCTAGCGTAACGCGCTAAATACTCCTCATCCAAAAATGGGAGTGGATCTGACTATCTACTGATTTGTGGTCTGAACAAAACCTGAGGAGATGAAATAGATTCTCTAGTAAACATCATATTGTTAGAGCCTAAGGGCTCTAGTTGTTGTGTTTGTGTGAGCTGATCCAGCTCCTCAATTCAGAACAAAGAACTAGACCTAGTTTTTTTAGGAGGAGTTTGTGATGACAAGTAGTTGCTTGAATAGTTTTCATCCCATGCAGAAAGCGAGGGTGATGGTTGTCTATTTATTTGACCATAATGTGATTCGAGACCTGAGAGAGGTCTTCCATATGTGTCACATCCTGACA
The DNA here is from genome assembly GCA_018340775.1 of Taxus wallichiana var. yunnanensis. NCBI lineage: Eukaryota > Viridiplantae > Streptophyta > Pinopsida > Cupressales > Taxaceae > Taxus > Taxus wallichiana. The sequence goes on from CM031234.1 coordinate 550,445,492, forward strand.
TATTCGAGGGGTATATAAATACCCATAGAATAATGGGAAAGAGCGAAGGTCGATGGAAGAAATGTAAATGAAAGGGGAACGGTTTTTTGATTCATGTCGGGTTCACCAATTTTGTACAGTAGAAAAGTGACATGCGAGCATGAGAATCTACAAGTAGCTCTTCTTCGTACTTGACCTCCCGAGGTCGTGCCGAGACAACTGGTGGGAATGGAATATATGTGGATATAAACAAACTAGTTGGGCAATCTTATATCCTCAACACGCAATAAAGGGATCTGTGAATCTAAGGAAAATAAATCTCCCCTAACCTGAATTGGTGTAATGGATCATTCAGATATGATAGCTTCTCGGAGGCTCCAATCAATGTTGACCTCTACCGAGATCCTATAAATTAGCTGTTGGATACATGGAAAGTGACCTATAGGTGCTTTTAGATATATTTCCGCACAAGGTCATGGAAAATGGTAATGAGAAGTGTAGTGGATTTTTAGAAACTATGGGTGGTTTTTTGGTTTGGCCTAGAAAATGTTGGCTTGATTGGATTATATGTTTAATGCGGAAAATTGTGTTATGATATCTCGGCAGAGTGGTGAATATCTAAATACCAGATACATAAACCGGTGTCAATATTTAAGTGACTCATAGGCCCATTGGGTTATGGGACCGGGGATCACAACCATGATTTTTGGTTGTTGTGGACTGTTATGGTCATGTGAAGAATCAATCTATTCTTCCGACTATCCAATAGTCATAAGCCTTTTCAGGTTCTATGTTTAATATCAGGAGTTTTGCGATCTTCTCGTAATACCTTATGGGTGTTCTCGGAAACTTGTATACGTAAGCTGTGTCTATGTTGATGAGAAGGTCTCCTGCGTTTGATCAATGTGGAACCAAATATTTGTTCTCTTTCGTGTTCTTGTATGGTCATGTGGATATCCTATTAAGGTAATCTATAATTGGGTTGACTCAACTAGAATATGTATGCTTTGTCGTCTTTAATATTCAATTGTCTCAATTGTTCACTAACTGCTTGTAGGTTTATTGTCGTTTGAAATACCTGAATCCTAAGCCCTTGATCTATATTTGTTAATGTTATGAAGAGATTTGGCTGAGGTACTACCGGTTCGAATATGTAATCCCTGGGCTCTCTGGGTCCCGTAATTTTCATGCAAGAGATAATCAATACTTTAACCAAAACAAGTAAACTAACTATGAAAGATATATCTACACTATGCTTATATTCCTTTTATTTTTGTATTTTCAATGATGTGTATTTGAACAAAATTAAAAGAGAAGCTATTCTAATATATTTAGATAATGAACAATTAATCTAATAACAGAATTAAAACAAACAAGTTAGCCTGATGTAGCTATTTTCCTGTGCACTTGTGAATTTATCCTAAATATTTAAATAACTAACTAGTTTAATCAAAAGACCTTCAATCTTACCTCATAAGTGAGGAATAAATCACATCTTCTCTAAAGCTATCATTCCCCACTGCCTTCCCTAGTAATATTGAAAGTAAGCTTTAACTGAAATAAAATGATTTGCTACTCTATTTGATATATTGTAACTACAACTTTGATAGTTCAAACCTAGAGTTTTATAGAATAGTGGTAAATCCAGTTGTGTCATGACTTGTCCCCTCAGTGTGATCTCTTCATTCCTTTGTGTTCTCGTGAATCTAGAAAAGTGTGAATGTGATAGCGTCAGCAGAAGAAGATACTCGAACAATGGCAGCTTTGGATATAAACCAAATAAAATGCAAGTAAGAGAGGGATAGTGCAAGTGAACAGAGCTTGACTATGTAATTCCTAGCAAGATTTATTGCGGGGATACAACGCAAATATACTGAGAATTTTGGGATCTATTTCTTGTGACAAAACAACAACCTACAACTCTAAGATTATCAAATGAACTCTAATCTAGAACTAAAACTATCTTATGCTAAGCTGACTGTGTAGGATAGCAATGGAGAAAAATGAAAGTGTGAAGATCAAGTGATCTCTAAAGCAGAAAGGAGAGGCTGAGAATTCATGCAAAATCTAAACCTATTGAAACTTATGGGAGAACTTCAAAACACACTGAATAATAATTCATAGAGGGAGAGGGGCCATTTGCTTGTAAACAAGCTGGGTATTTATAGCATCTAGATTTACCAGAGGGTAAGTTTGAATTGAACTCTTCTATTATAAACAAAGAGAAATCACTATTTACCAGGTGGCCAAAACATAAATGCAAGCAAGAGTGGTTGAGAAATGTAGATGCAAATTGAATTTTTATGTTGACGAAATCATTGGAGCATTCTTGAAAATACGCATAGGACCACCGCCACGCACAGGGCGGTGGTTACAAGACCGCCACCCTGTCCCTACACGGTGGTCACGGGACCGCCGCCCAAGCAGGCGTAGTCCTGTAACTTAAAGACTAAAATGCAAGGAAAAAGGGGCAGAGGTTAGAACAAAACATGCAAAAGCTAGACAAGGCTTTTTAGGATGCAAATGTATACTTGGTGAGCTTTTCTAGGTTTCTAAACACCTTGTGAAGAGATTTGAATCATCATTGGGGTTTCGTAACCAATTTCTGACTATACATTACATACATTTTGGTGCCTACAGTGCACCAACCCCACAAGGAACACCAACCCCTTAGTTAGTAGAGAACCAACCCCTAGATGACTCGGCACCAACCAAATCCATCTCGATATGTTTTTCATCTCTGAAATTTTTCTCCAACAATTAATGATGACACAATGAAGCTCACTTCTCCTTCTATCTTCCTCAAAACTGCTCTCTAGCCTTCCTTGCTCACATGCTTCTTCTTCAAGCTGATTTGAACATATGACCTAGCTCACCCATACCTAATATATCTCTATAAAATCATTACAACATATTTTCTCTCTCTCCATGGTCACAAATATCTCCTTTAAACAACCCTTTAGCTTGCACTTTTCTCCCACTCACTCAACTAGCTCAAATGAGCTTTCTAATTTTCCTTTATACATGTATCTTGATTATAATTAACCTATTTCGGTCATAATACATTTACATCACTCCCCATAACATAATAACATAATAAAAACATCACACGTGGGACCATATAGGTCTCAAACATCACCTAGAACAATCTAGACAACTATTAGGACTCAAGAAACCCTAAAACACCAAAACAAGCAACTCACCACAAAGAGAATGTTCTAGATAAAAATCACCTTCACCAAAACATGTAACATACTTATAAATGTTATATAAGACTATAAAAAACATCCAAAAATCTAGAAAAACTCAGAACCATCATCTCACCTCATGAAGCGACTCAAGAACAAGCATAACTACAATGCTTTAAAAACTAGTCTTTAGAGATCAAGGCATAACTTCATTGAATCTCATCAAAAATTAAATTCTGATATACCAATGGAAAAATAATTACCTCAGGTTCATCACCAAACTAAAATCATGTCATAAATCATACTTTGTAGAGCTACTAAAACACTTCGCAACCGAACTACCTCAAACTGCCCAAAATTGTCCCAAAAACCATTCTTGTACAATAGGGCACAAAAAAAATCCTAAGAGCTCAAACATGATCTTAAAACATCATGCATGTGAATAATATCTCCCATACTTCCTTAAATGTAAATTTATTTAATAAGTCACATGGAAAGATTTGGAGAAAACTAAAAATCTTCATAAACTTTCTTTTTGAGTAGGGCCCACATACTGTCACAACCTCTAAATACCACCTAGATAAATTTGGAGGATTCCTCTACAACCTCAAATCATCACATTTTCACAAGAAAACAATTATGTTCCACTACAACAAAGATTTCTCCTATCGGTACAAGCTAGGGTTTTGAGAGGGTTTAAAAGTTGTTTACCTTCTTAACGATTGTTCATAAAAACTTGACAATAAAATGACATCATTCCACTTATAAAATATTCTTAGTATATATCTTCAACTATCCCCAATACCTTCGGTCCCAATACAAATCACACATGTGCCAACGAGCATCAAAAATTCAAATTTGAGCTCAAATTCTCTCTTCCACAAACTCAATCAAGGGAAAAAAGCAATTCTTGTTTCAACATGCAAACTAAGACCTGAAACGTGAAAAAACCTCAATATGAACTTGATCCACCTTCTTCAAGTCTCACATTAGCATACCTATGCACAAAAATTATTAATCATTCTCATATGGCCACCTAAGGCTTAATAAAATCTCTAATGAAGACCTAGAAACCATGACCAACACCTAAACCAGCACACTAAGATACTTCGATTGCCCGAACACATCATACTCATGTATCCCATTCTCTTGCAATACATATCTATCTATTACATGCTTCACTTCATCATGTCATACCTCATTCTACTCTCTAGACCTTAAGAACAAGCACCTTGATCCTATTTTCTTCACCAAATTTGACCTCCTCATCACTTTTGCACACTTGTACACCTTCTAGAACATTCAACACAATATATGACACCATAACAACATCCTCCTAACACTTCATCACCTCTATAAGCCCCAAAACTAACTCCGCACACCATGAACCATCACCAAGACCAAGCAACATCAAATCAAGAAACCACATGACCTAGCACTAATAATCAACCTTCATGATCCATATACCTTTTGACATCAATCACACTCGGTGAAAATACTGAAAACCTCTCTCTTTGACATCAATGACAAAACTATGCTACCAAAAATGATTCTTCATAAATGCACAATTATCTGAGGTCATATTTAGCTTATGGAGATCCTAACCTCAAACTCTTGAAATTACCCAAGAATATGCCATCAAAGTAGAAGATGATCTAATTTTGTTTGGGAAAGTGAAGAATCCAAATGGTAATCAAAGTTTCAAATTTCCCAAAGAAGGTTCCACCGATTCACTAGTTCGAAATTTTGAAAATGATGTGCTTTCATTGAAGAAGCAACTTGCACAAGCCACCTTTCTGAGGTGAGGTTATCCAAACAAAAATTAGGAGCAGGATAGAAATAAAATACGTGGACGAGAAATAATATTATATTTTGAAGCACCTCATGTTACTACCACATGTGAGGAAAGACCCAAAGAAGAGTATGATGAAGTTGAAAATGATGAAGGAATTTTGGCCATTGATGAGATTGAATCTACTAGAAACATTGGCTTTTGTAAATATACCCCTTCTTTAGATGATGAAGATGATGAAACCATTTTTGATATGAATAGTAATTCATATGTGGTGTTCACCCATTTGAATTCTCAAGAGAGGGATAATTCTTACAAATTCAAATATCCTCAAGTGGTGATTGTACAAAAAATAATAACGAAGGAGGATCATCACTTCCTCTCCCATGTAATCAATGAAGAAGAGGCCCATTTCTACATCATCTAGTGTGGGTAATTTTACCTCTCCTTTTCTAAGTTCTACCCCCATTTCTTCATTCAAATGTAATGGTGCAAACAATAATATCACCAGGTGTCATTCTAAGAAGTAATCAGCCTCTCGCTCTTTGCATTTACACCTTCACCCTCCTCTGAGTTTCATTTTGACATATTTGAACATGTAAAGAATTCCAAGGTCCAAATTTCTGAATTTGAGCATTTAAGGACTCATCCCAACTAATTTGATAAAATTTTCTAGTTTATCAAAGAAATTAATTCAAATTCATGTTCCACAAACCTCACTACAAAAGATTCGCTTCCCACTCCTAGAAATATTGTATCTCAAAACCTTCTTGCCTCCACACCCTCCACTTCTAGAAAATTATAACCTTCTACCTTTCTTTGTTGATCAATGGATATAAATTGAATAACTATATCATTGATTCTAGAGCATCGGATAATGTCATGCCTGTAAAATTTGCACATGATCTTGGTCTCACTCTCATCCATGTTTTTAGCCTTTGTTATTCCATGGAGATAAAAGAAGTACCTCTTGTTGGTCAAGTAAATGATATTCAAGTATCACTTGTGGACTTTCCTGATAATAAGATCAATCTCAAGATACTTTTGGTAGACATTCACTCTATATAAGGGATGTTAATGGAGAGATAAATTTGGATTGGTCATATGCCACCATACCAGATCAAACGTACTACATGAAGAAGTTTCTTCTAATAAGAAATATGAAATATACTTGCTCAAATTGAAAATGATCCGAGTGCGATATTGTGTATCAATATTCAATAGGTTGTAACTATTTCATAACAAAAAATCCAACTGGATAAAACAAATAACTTATAGATACCTAAATATTTACCAAATTCATTTTGAACTAATCATTAGCATTCATCTCATCTCATTAATCATCATGTACTTAAATAACTAGTTTTTTAGGCATCTTTCTCAATTATCACTCCCAACGCCTAAGTCACATTTTTTATTCATCATTTACCAATCAAAAACCTACTCTTTGAATATAGAACATGTCTTTGAATATATGGCGACCATCTCTAATCGACAAAACTCAATTTTCATCGTATTAGGATGAAGTTTTCCATGATATAAAAATAAGTCTAGGAAATTTGAATACACCTAAATTAGAATTTGAAACTCTAATTAGGATTGAAATCTTAGAAAATAATGTCAAATCAGATTAATAGATAAAAAAATTCCAACATTCAAATCTGACAAGACATGTGAAATGATATTGAGAAGATCTATACAATTATGACACATGTTAAATATAGTAAACATAAGAAGATGAGTAAAATTAGATTTTAATTTTCTTTTCAAGCTTACATGGATTTAGAATCAGGTTAAAGAGGGTGTGACAAGGTTGAATGTGCTTCGTCTCTAAAAAAAGTGTTACAACCATTCTTAACACTAGTGTTAAACTAGACATTAGAGTGAAACCCTTTTTCCCTATTTCATGTTAGTGTCTAGTACTACTTTGCACTTTCTTGTCAATATAGGTCACTTCATCTTCATCTTTAGTCACCTCTTATACTTTCACTTCTTACAGAATAATTTCATATGCTCTTGTAATTATTAAAACTCATAGTTTCCTACACTAGCACTCAAATAGTAATTAGTTAATAAAATTTAATCTATGGTGGACTTGGACTGCCCTTGGTGGTCAACCTCATTGTTGATTCTAACCAAGTCCTATAATACATTACCCAAATTTGGGGCTCAAAATCCATGCATTTATTTTAGCTCTCGTGTAAGAGTAAATGTACTTGTAGAGCACCTCATGTATGTTTTCGATTATGCCTCAACATTTATAACACATTTAGCTTAATATGTACCTTTTGTGAATGTTGAAATATATTTTTGTAGAGACTAAAATTCATTAGAGTAGTACCCCCTTGAAGTTCCCTTTGGTGTGTACATACTTGAAAATTCCTTAGTTGACCTTAAAATGCTTATGACATGGTTTGGTATACTCTTAACCTAGTTTGAGTGCTTTAGATATGTGTAGACGTAACTCCTAATGTTTTCTCTTGATTTAGGGAAAGGTAGGGCTACTTTACTTTAGACTTGATAAGAATTTGCTAAAAGAGCTCTTGATAATTCCAGGTGACTAAATGAGTGTGTCTAATTCCCCTTTATACCTTTCCATGAGACGTGATTTCTCATTAAGGTCGATTAGGAATTGGAAATAAGATGGACATGATATAATTTAATTGTTAGGCTATTGTGGATAAAAGCATCAAAGAAGGACTAAATTGTAAGAAAGTTCTTGTCTAACCTAAATGGTAATATTTGGGTTAATTTATCCTCGAAATCACATCTTGTAGTTATAAGTAGGTTCATGGGGGGCTCAAATTAGCTCCAATTACTTACGTGAATGAGTCAAATGACTATATTATTCATTTTACAATGAAATTAGGGTTGATTGAGCCCTAACTCACATCCTAAATAATTAGAATTATTTTCATGAGGATCAATTTTTTATAGAACTGGGTCTAAATTTTCCCCAAATCACATCCTAAAGTTATAATTAGGTTTAACATGCTCAAATTGACATCAATTTCTTTTGTTAATGAATCAAATAACTTTGGTTCATCCTATAACAAAATTATGACTGATTGAGCCCCAAATCACATCCTATATCAAGCCTTGCACCAATCAAGTAATTGGCTTATTCTCGTGATAAATTGAGCCCAAATTCATAACATATAGTCCTAATTGGGTTCAAGTGCATCAAATAGACCCTAATTGCCTTTGTGATTCAATTGATTGATTTTTTGGTTTATTATTTGATGTAGTTTGGGCCAATTGAGCCTTAATCACATCATATACAAATCATAATCATATTAACAGAGTTAATGTGACCTAAACTACACCACTTGACTAATTGACTCAATCAGTAATAAAATTGGGACTAATTGTTCCTCAAATCTTATCCTAAAGTTAGAATTATTTTAAAAGGGTTCAAATCGACCTTAATTACATATGTGATTAAATTAATTGATTCTTTGGTTCATTCTAAGATAAAATTGGGGTCAATTGAGTCCTAAACCACATCTTATATAATCAAAATTCAATTCACTGGCTCAATTTGGCCAAAATTGTGCAATTTATTATACCTATTGACTAATTACCCTAGTATGTACAATAAAATTTGGGCTAATTGAGACCCAATACACATCCTATAGTTTTAAATAGGTTTAATGGAATCAAATGGACCTCAATTTCTCCATGATTGATTCGATCAATACTTCAGTTCATTTTGTAATGAAATTGTGGCCAATTAAACCCTAAATCACATCCTATATACCTGCAGAATTAGGTTCATGTGGCTCAATTTGACCCAATTGAAATGTAATGATAATTATGTTTGCTTCCCCTCAAATCAACTATCTTTCCAAACATGCACTTATGTAAGATTTTTCTCAATAAAAATTTATTTTATCTACTACAAAAATAACTTACTATACATGTAAAATGTCCCACCTTCAAATTTGAGGAAAAATTAGATTCCACACCAATATAGCATTACCAAAAATTAACGTGTACACATTTTGTTATGTAAAATTTTAAACACATGCCTCCAGGATTGGATTCCTTGGCCTAAGGCTTAGGCTAGCATACACATAACAAAATGCATTTTTTTACCGAAAATGACAAAATACAACTTGTTCGCGATAAAAGTTTTTGAATTTGATCGAGTCATTTCATGAAGTTATGACTATGATGTCGAGAACAATCTCCTCTTTCTACACACACACACACACACACACACACACACACACACACACACACACACACACACACACAAAAATAAATAATTCTCAAACCATGCTATGAATTAAAATGGGATTACGACACTATTATATGTGTGATGGACAATCATGAGGCTATTTCCATGAATAAAGTAGGATCACTCTTGAATTTTAATTTCTAATCACAAATCGAAGGAAAATGTTAGTATGTATTTGTCGGATAGGGGACCTACCTCAATCGATATATAGCCCTTTTCAAATTTGATAGAATAACATGCAATACATGCAATGATACATGAAAATTGAAATGAAATGACATACTTATTCGAGGGCCCGAGGGGACCAATCCATGGTGCAGGGGTTTATAGGTGGAAGATTGATGATAGTTGGTGGTCTCATGATTAATTAGAAGTTGTTTTCAATCACATATATGACCAGGATACATTGTAGAGTAATCACACCTAGTCACAATTACAGCTTGTCACCTATGTCGAATATTTGAAATCGACCATGTCCCAATATTTTCTCATTCGAGATGATATTTTTCTCTTTTAGTAGAACCTAAGAAAAAATATGCATGAGCTAGAGAAAAATGTGTAAAAGAACCAAGGGACATGAAAAGAGTGGGTTATAGATTTGAGTTGCATAGAATATTAGGATGGATAAGGATGAAAGTACATATAGAGGTGATATGATAAGGGTCTAATGTGCATAGGGGATGAAAATGTGTAGGTGGATTGATTAAATGTATGTGGTGTGTGCATAAAGTGTTATGACCAGATTTAATGTGACTGGGTAAGTGCAATTAAATAGGTGATATGTCTTTAATTAACATTATTTTATATTTTTTAGTTGTATTGTGGCATTATTGAGTTTTTATGATGTTTTGTATTTTTGTAAATGATGTGACCATGGTGGTGCATTTTCCAATGTCTACACATCTATATTTATTTCAAAATATGGATTTCTATGTCATTATATGCCACAACTATACATGTCTATATTTTTTGTGCATATTTTGTTTTGTTTATCCACTTTTTGTATATAGAATTGCAAATTAAACCTAATTCTATACACATTTAACAAAAATTGATTTTTTGAGGTAGTTAGGGAACATAGTTGGCTATCCATTATTTATCATTTTTGAAGTTCTATTAAGTCAATATTATTTTTTTAAAGGTTACAAGCAAGATGATATTATCTAACTTTCCAATAAAGGGAATCAATAAATACTAAAAGAAACTAAAAATGTGGGGATTTATAACCAACTAAAAAACCTACTAGTTTTTTTTTATAAAATAGTTGACCTCTTTGAATTTGATATATTTGACCTTCTTCACCATTTTCAACAAAATACTAGTATACAAACTAGAATTGAAATGCTACAATTCATATTCTTATAACATCTTCAAATATTGAGTGTAGGCATCTTGTATAATCCATACATATTGATATTTTTCATTTTAAAAAAACCTCCATTTAAGACCCCTTTTTGGCCCCCTTATTCCATACACATGCCCTAAAGGAAATATTGACCATAAATTTGATTGTACAACAACATTTTCCATTATTTTATAACACAAAACACATATATACATGCTTAAAATAGACCCTCTAATTACCATAAAAATAATATCTCGATTGTTGCATACCATTTCTAATAATCATTCCTTAGAGTCAAAAAAATATTTAAGCTTACTTATTACTTTGTAAGCTTCACACACTATATAATTTAAATATTTCTTATTGACCGCTAAGTAAAGTTATCACTAACCACTCCTCCACCAACCATGTTAGGGTATTATCAACATGTGACTTTAAACATCTAGTCAATAAGTCCATTCCGGTAAGTATTGACAATGCATCTTATCGTGCATTTTGATGTTGCATGCCTTCACTGTGCCATATAATGTAACTACATTACACATAGTCATTTGCACAACCCAAATTTGTGTATAAGTGTTATAACCACATTTTGTAAGCCCACACAAAACGCATGTGCTCATATATCTATGCACATTCTCTTGTGCAAACCCACACAACACTAGAATTTGTACATATATCCTTATATATACATATAGACACAAAAATATGCACTAAATCATGATTACATCATGATTTTGTTAGTTTTTATGTAGATGAGTTTTCAAAAATGAAACAAGATATTTTGGGTTGGCTTTCCCACCACTAAGGTCTTAATTTCAAAGTAATAACTTATATATTTATAGAAGTCTAACCTAAGCATTTATCATCTAGCAATCACTGATCTATCTACCAATTATTGAACTAAGGAAGCAAGGAATACATCTCGTATATTGCATGCACAACATAGAAGGTCATAATTCCAAAGTTATCATTTATACACAAGGGTTTCTATTAGAATCAAGTAAAGCATAGCCCACTATTAGTGTTGAGGCACAAGGGCCAAGCTAGGTCAAGGGATAGGTGCATGTACCTTTGTATAAAGAACTAAGAGAACTACATTGAGTCTGAAATGTAGTGCAGTTCTCGATGAGTCACAAATGTGGTGATTGTTGAGGTCATCGACTCAAGCATACATATCATTATTTTTAGATCTAATGATTGATTGAGTGTGTTGCACGATAGATAGAGTTTTTTTCAAGTTTCAGTGCAATATATATGGTTCCATGTGAAGTTGAAGATATCAAAGAGCAACAAATAATGACACATAGAAAAACTAAAAGTGATAAACTCTAGATATATAAAGGTCCAAAAATATAGGATTGGTCCAAGACTATATCATACGCTTTGACCCCTTTTTATGGTCTCAACCTTGTGATTCTACAACTCCAGATAGTGACTATTAAAGATTCTAAACTACACCCTTGCACGCATCAGGTCATCTACAAATTTTGAACATCTTCTAAACTAACTAAGTGCTTCTTTCATCCTTTTTTTTAAATCATATGTGCTTGATTATAACTTTGATTGTTATGATATAAGTTGTAAATATGAGTGCTTTAGAAAGTGTAATATTTATTATATGAGTGTTATTCAAGCCTAGTTAAATTTACTTGAAATTTAATTTATGGTTAAACATTTTGGTGAACCCACTTTTGATCGCACTTGGCATGTTGATCCCATAACCCTAGGACTGCCTCGAGGGCATGTGTGCATTGTTTCTAGGAGTATCCCTTCTTCTTTATGAGATCATGGATTCTTATAGAGATTTTTTAAACCATAAGAGTTATCCCTTTAACTAGGTCCATACTACTAATGATTTTACTAACTCAACTAATACTTTGAATCACATTCCCTTCATCATAATTTAGCTTATGGTTATTTTTTTGTTCCACAATTAGATGTCATAACTATGAGGTTGGACCATTTTCAATGGTTTTTCCTTATGATGTTTTCCCTAATTATGCTACCTCTAGGCATATTACTTATCATGATGTTACTATTGGTCAACTCTTTTATAGTACTCATAATGATGATGACATTATGTTTAACTATAAGCAAGGGGCTATATTATTGTCTTTCAAAACGTAACACCTCGTTTTGTTAATCCACCTCAAGACCTTCATCCTAATCCACCTATTACACCACCCAAAAATATTGAAAAATCTTGTGAGCATGTTTGTACTACTACCCCTAGTCTTGAAAGTAATATAGATGCTTAGGAAATTGATGGTAACTAGACATCTACCCCCCCACCTAGTGGTGCTCCTCTTAAGGGCATATATCACATAGATTCTAGTGATGATGAGACTATTTCTAGCTTGTATGAGGAGGATATCCCTTCCATTAATACATTGATTGATGGCATTCCTTGTATTTATGATAGTGATTCAGAATATACCCATAGTGAATTCCCTATTGATGATATACATGATGATGTTTCCATTACACATGACCATAGTTGTGTTTCTACTCTTCCTCTTGAATGAAAAATTAATGTTAATAATTGTACTATTCTTATGCCTCTTGTACATGTTTATACTAATATTTATCATACTTCTATTGAATGTGAAAATAATATTATTTCTTTTGTTATCAATATTCCTAATTATTTTATTATGTTCACTAATCATACAATTTATAGTATTCCAATTGCAAATAGTACTATTGATTCATCTTGTGTTCCTACTTATTCTATCGCAATTAAAAGGTGTACATATAATTCATTTATAAATGTTATTGTGCTTATTGGTCCTACTTCTCTTAGCATAACTATGCATGTTGATGCAAATTTTTTATCTTTAACTTCTTCTCCTAGTATGGATAATGTGCTTATGGATAATATCCCTTTAGATCCCCAACATAAAGCTAAGCCTATAAAACCCCAAATATTACCCAAGGTAGATACACATGAGACATCCCCTCACATTACCTTCCAAATAAATAATGTTTATGGCTACCATTAATGGTAAGGTACAACCTTTGAATGAAACTTTAAAAACTTACGATGTACATCCTTAAGAGGTCCTCTCCATCATGCATGTAGTGGGTGATTTGCAACAACATTCTTAAAATGTGACCCTTGAAAGTAAATATTACTATGCTAGCGTTGATTCTAATATTATTTATGGAAATTACATTCAACAAAAGATTTCCCAATCCCCATTACCTAGGAATTTCATGATGCCTACATTTCCATTGTTTAATGACACATCAAATACATCAGATCATGATTTACATCTTAAGCATTACACGGCCCTTATGGATTCATATAGAAATAATTAGTGACTTCTTAAAGATTTTCATCGCAACCTCATAAGAGATGCTTTTTATTGGTTTACATCTACCTAAAGCAGGTCTTTAAGCATGTTCTTGAAACTTGAATATGTTTTCCTAGCTCACTTTAACTTTAATAAAGGTCTTATAGCTACATATGGGTGGTTACCCTCTCTTGGTTAAGATGCCAATGAGCCTACATCTATTAAATATATTACACTTCAAAGATAATATGAATTTTTATTATATTATCCCATTGATCTAAATATGCAATATATATTTTGTAAAGGCCTTGTTCAACCCCTCAAAGCACACTTATTATATGATTCTTTTGATTTTTTCACTAAGCTATGTCGTCATGTTCTGGACATAGAGTAAGATTTTATTCTACCAAGTCACCCTAAGCACGCAAATAAGGATAAAATGGTTTCTTTTATTTCAAATAATTATTATCCTTCATTGGCATTGACGTTTACTAATAATCAAGTTAATATTTTGCATTGTGGTAATACTTCCTACCAACCTCCTCCAAAACCTTAAATTTTCTATACAAGATCCTCCTCACTCTCAGCATAGACCAATTTACTTTGACATGCTTGTTCGACCACATGATATTATACTTTCCCTCATAGATAAGCAATTGATTCATTTACCACTTAGAAATCATACCCTCCCTGCAACTTACGTGAGAACATGGCCATCCTTTTTGTAACTTTCATCACATTAATGAGCATGAGGATAATGATTTTTATGCCTTTGGATCTAAGTATCAAATTCTTAGAAGATAAAGGCATCATTTCTTTTGAGACATGACATTCTCGATATATCTCTTTCACCTCCTACTTATCGTCGGCATACAACAAGTGTAACCCTTGATCCTCATTCTACTGATGCAAAAATGGTTCTCCTCACAATGAAACAAATCCTATAAAATATTCTCTACAACAAACACTAACATGGATTTCCACAGAGTAGATGTGGGTGCCAAAAGTTTCACACGTGACTTCCACCTCTTCTTTTACACCATCCACAACACACATGGTTAAGCTAGATCGTTGCGTATAGTTCACACTAGTTGTATCTCGGTAGCTTGTCATGTCTCTACCACACCATGATAAGAACCGATATCTACTTTCCACCATTCCTATCACTTTTACTATAGTTTTTATTCTTACTAAGTCCCACATGGCATATATGAGGATCTCCCTCCCTTTTTCATGAGAATAGGTTTCCTCTCCAAATATGATCATTGGACCTTACTTAGAATCCACACACATTATACTCATAACATTTCACCGTATATCATTCATTTCCTCATCCTTCACAATTACTAGAGTCAATCCATACCTTAGCATTAAATAATTCAATCATACACAACAATCCTATAGAAAATCAGTATTTATCATCTACAAGTAACTCATACATACATCCTAATTCAAGGTAATCATATAGTCATAATTACTTACCAAGTAAACAATCCATAATAACAACACCTTGGTACTCATCACATAAAATACTTTTTTTATAAAAATCATGAGATCCATGCTTGCATGTATATATATATATATATATATATATAAAGATTTTTGCCAAAAAAAATCCATATACAATATGTCAAGGGTATAACCCTTCATGTAGTCACTCATCCTCCTCATTACTCTTAGTAAGCACTAGTCCTCATGATCTTGAGTCTCCTCATATGTCCCTTATGCTCTCTCGATCGTGGTATCACCTAGTATTGTGCTAGCCACTCTCATAGTTTAAAACTATATACCAATACTTATGCATACTGTGCATGAGACTCTATAAATCTCACTACCAAGTATTATGCTAGATGTGCCCTTAGACATGGCTCGATTTTCAATCTAGCTCTGCTCTACTCTCATCTCACTTGCTCTATAAAATGGTATAGGTGATTACGACCACTTCCACTAGATCAAATAAATAGGTTCACTCTCTTGCTATATCATCAATGCACTCTAGCATGTTTCCTATCACCACATCCCTAAACATGTTACGTAGAAATGTCTATATGGATGCATCCACATTTTTTTCCAATAAACATCACCTATAATCAATGCAATGTCTATATCAAATATACATTCATCGTAGGTCATAATTTACAACTCATTAAAAATAATAATATAATATAACACCTATAGTGTGCCACAATGGTCACCACTACATCCTCACCGAGGAATATCCCCTCTCTTGGCCTCTCCACCCAAAGGTGGAGGTACGCCCACAACTCTTATATCAACAGTACAACATCTTCCCCTATATTTCCCACCACAAATGGAAAAATAATACCCATCGGGTCTCACCACCATGTTGTGTAGGTTGCAGTACACCCTATATCACCCTAGTCACTCAATACACCCTCTCGATCCACCTCATCAATTGGTGACAACAAAAACTCTCATGTTGGCATTGGTCCTAGTCAGACCCCTCTCTCGTGTGTTGCATGTTTCAATTTCCTCCACGTCTATTTTATTGGGGAACCTCTTGCATAGTGCCAAATTGTCTCATAACACACTCATACTGAAATAAATCCCCTTAGAGGGAAAATTAGTCCTCTAACCACATGGTCTAGCGTATCCATCACATCTCCACATCATCCTTGGGCCACCCTTTGTAGTCCCTATATAGCTTCCAAATAATATCGTGTGGCCCTATTCTACCTAATAATGAATTGTATGTCATGGTATTTTTCCATCACCACCCTGACATGATCCATATCACTAAAAATATCTCTGGGTGAGCCCAATCCACACATAGCCCACCAATGGGCAACACAACTATAATGTGCTCGTGCGACCACCAATGTAATAGTGTCATTGTCGTTACACCACCACTTTGGTTCTCTTATGTAAAGCTATATATGTCCCTATATAAGTGGGTTAGTACCCACCGGTCCTATGCATATCATCTCCCATGCTCCTTTATGTCCCGGTATATATACTACACCCTTTAAGGTATGGACACACCCATGTCATCTATGGCCATAAATGATGCTAACAATACTATAATATACTTTCGTAATCATGCAAAACTAGATTTCACAATCAAACTCAATATAATGGTAGGCTCCTCAAGACCACCACCCACCCAAAATATTTGTGTTTATCTCATGTGATAGGCATGTCTAGGTCAATACATGCACCTTCTCACCTATAATAAGTAGCTGCAATATCTTGTACACATCCTCCAATGTCATCATCATATCTCCTATCGGAGTAAAAACATGTAATTATCGGCATTCCACCACTCACACAATGTTGTAATAAAATGCAAATTTGGGGATACTTCTCCCTATTAAGCCACATGAATTAATCTAGCCCTCTCAAGTACATCTCAACTTGCATCATCTAGAAATAATGCAAATAAGGTTTTCATGTATCAACCAACACAAAAACTTGTGGGTGAATATCCTCTACAAACACAAGTACAATAAACACTATGTTACATCATCACAAAATGCAAAACTCATGTCTACATCACCTATAGTAGCTAAAACCCACATTTGAGGTATTTTTGATAGTGTAGGTCTGGATCAGTATGGATTTAGGTCAAGTGTAGACACTAAAATTAGGTCACACTCCCCTTGGTCCCCCGTCAAATAAACACCTTGAACACATCCACCTAGCCATGGCCCCTTCACCCCACTATAATATTAATTTAATTAATTTAATTAAATTAATTCATTATCCTCACCATATTTATTATTTAAATATCCTAATTGGGATAATGCCCACATATCCACCTCACCTAGACACCTCATCAAGCCACCTCACCCTAAGACCTATTCTTAGTAAGTTGTCATAACTAACTAAGACCTACCCAAACCTTAAAAATCAATGCCTACATTCCCTCTAACCACATTCCCTCCCATTAAAAGGAATCTTCCATGCTAATTCATGAAGTAAATGAAACAAAACCCTATAAAATCAAGGGGATATTCCTAGTTTAGTAAACCTATGAAATCCCACCCTAACCGATGCCAGTTACCCTTAACCACCACCGATTAAGCCGGAACCACCGTCGGTTACCATTTAATCCCAAAACAACCTTATTTCGAAGGTTGGCACATTTCTGAGAGATAATCACATCTTTTGAGAACAAGTGACGAAACCAGAGTTGCGTACATGCAAGTATAAGTAGCATTAGTATACACATCGAGCATCCATCGCCAAGACTGCACAAAGCAATCACACAGTCATCTCGCCTTCACGGAGCATCCAAGGAAGTGCTAGCACTACATCAATTTCATTCCATTTGATCACCCACCATTACCAACCAGGCATCAAGCTCGTACAAATAGTAAGTTTTGTTAACCAACACTTATCCATTTATCATTTGGTAGATCCTTTTACATTTGTTACTAGTTTCTACTTTCATTTCCATTCCCCCATCATTTACCTCCATGAAAACTTGACCATATTTTTATCCACACCCTTACATTGCCCATACTTGGACCTTAATCATTCTTGTGCATACCTCAGATCCATACGAATCTTTCCATTGCCCTTCCATCTTCATCTAATCTCAGATCTATCACCTAGCCAAGTTTTATTGAGTTTCCTGTACCCCGACCATACCGACGCCGGTTACCCACAACCATCGCCGGTTATCCTAAACTGATATTGGTCATACCAGACTGACGTCGGTCTCTATGTATTTTACTAGAAACCAAGAACAGAGCTCCTAAACTTCCACCAAATACCAAAACCACCCAATCTCACCCCGACTAATACCAATACCTTTACAGTGACCTTGACCTTCAGATT
The DNA here is from genome assembly GCA_018340775.1 of Taxus wallichiana var. yunnanensis. Lineage (NCBI taxonomy): Eukaryota > Viridiplantae > Streptophyta > Pinopsida > Cupressales > Taxaceae > Taxus > Taxus wallichiana. The sequence continues at coordinate 550,464,141 of CM031234.1, forward strand.
CAATCATAGCCTAGCTTATTGTGAACTAATTTTCTTATTGTAGATGAATGAGATACCTAAATCATTGTAGCTACAAGTAGGATTTCCTTTATTTATCGCATTAATTTTCTTTAAACAATGGAGTGACAATCATCAGGAAGTATCACATTTCCGTGATCTAGCATACGCTAGGCAGTCCACTGCATAAATTGTTTATCTTTTATTTGGTGGTATTGTTTTCCATTTCAGGTAGTTCCTCCAAAAAAAAAAGGAAGCTCTCACGATCGGTTGTGGATTCAAAAGTCATATGCGTGTAACAACCCACAACCAACATTTCAACAGGTATTCCCCTTAACCCATTACCTTTATTTGTTTCATCAACATTTGAAGAAAATCTCTAGAATTAGGTGAAACATTTTGGCACACCTTGGGAGCCATTCGGGGTCTTTACATTCTTTCATTTCTAGGTGAAAACAATATATGTTTGTTTCTTTTCTAAAAAGTTCTTACATTAAACTTTCTCCCTTGGAATCTTCTTCTCTTCTATTGTCTAAAAGCAATCATATTTTGGTGCTTAAAATGAACATTTCTTCCCTTTCATTAGTATCGCATTAGTGAAAGAGCATCCCTTCTCCTGTTCATCTATTTGTGGCATCAAATTCTACATTTCGATTTGGGTTTAAAAATCATTGCATTTCATTCTACTTTTCTACATTAGCTCACATTAATTGAGGGCAACCTATACACTAGAAGTCATTCCCAGCTGATGGTTGACAAACGAATCATAGAAAAGCACTTTCTTTCTTTTTCTCTCTTTGAGTCTTACCCAAACATCACAAATTCAAAATATATACACATTCTTAAACAACATCTCACCCGGAAGAAGTGTAGGTGATCACACAATCACGGCATAGTGGGCACCCCGTTGGTTATCTCTGTCTAGTACCCCATAAGAGAATGCCCCGCCCCTGCCATAACATACTGAAACCTCTCCTTGTAGATCTCCTTCTTTGTAGGAAACCATCCTCACAAAAAAAACTCTATTTTACAGTTCATGATTCAGTTCTTAAATAGCATAAGCTAAACAAACATAATAGAAAAATCACTCTTAGGATCATATTTTTCTTAGTGTTTCTGGTTGGCTTGCATTTTGAGATGAGAGGTCACGCTCTTCAATTTTCATATTTCTCCTTGCATGCTCCTCATCACAGTTGGTGTATTCCAACTTCATCTAAGTGTGCCTGACCATATTCTCATCATTCTCAGGATTCTAGGTTTGATTCCACATTAATTTTAACTCACAACCACATTTTTCTTCATCACTATTTCAATTTCATAGTAACCGGTGTCGGTCCAGCGACCATCGTCGGTTACCCTTTGACCATCATCGGTTTTACCCAACCGATGTTGGTTCACTTCTTTTGTTAACCAACCCAAAAAGGACACCTATTCCCCTTCGTTAGTTGTTTAGAGTCTCTGTCACTCTTATCATATCCATTGACCTAGTAAGTCTCATCAGTATTTGGCATACCTGACAAATTTGGCCTTATACCTTGTTTTTGACCAACTATCCACTTTCCACAATGACCGGTAGTAGTTACCATGACCGGCATCGGTTAGCATGTGTTATTTTCAGTGACATTTTAACCCTAATTCACCTACCACCACCTATTTATCCTACTGTGTTGTATTTCTGTGTCATTTACAGAAAGCAATCTTACCACGTTAGTACCTGTTCACATGGTTCTCACGCATTGTGTGCCAAGCAAGCGCCCTCATATTCCACGCCAGTTGTCAACCACTCCCACCTAGCCCTTCACCACCTTCCATTTTATCACCAGCCATGGAACCTATCCAACCTATCTCTATCGCTACCGAGACGAGGAGTTCACATGAATCCTTGACCAAAATCCTGCCGCCTTACAATTTTACCTTTCCCACTCATCCACTCGAGATGCCTCGGGTCAATTGATATACAACATGCCCGTATCTATCCCCCGAATCTCGTTCCCACTTCTGCATCAGCCCCATCTGGCTCCGTGTTACCCGCATCTACCTTACCCCAGGTTTTTCTGAACTAGGCCCTATACCCGCTATGACTATCATGTCTACTACATCCATTGCACCCACCACATCCACTATACCTTCACCAACCACCCAGAACACAACCTCATCCACACCTATTATCTCGCATATACCTATAGCTACACAACCACCCCTGGTGTCGGTGACCCCTACCCCTTTTCAAAACATCATCCTTTCTATTCGTAATCTTTAGCCCACATTGCCACTAGGGTCACCACGATCTGTTCCACCTCCATATACGTCTATCAGTAACCTCCTATTTCATCTATTATTCACTCTGGGTACATACCCCCTATTTCACTGCCTTCTTCTCAATCTACCTATACGATAGCACCATATACTGGAATACCACCCCCATTATATGCCCAACACCAACCCTCTTATGCTACAGGAGTCACCCATCCATCACAACCTACCAACGACCTAATTAATTTCGTGATGGACAAGATGCAGACATTGGAGGCATCGGTTTCTAGCTCCCGCAACACTCTCACCTATGATGAGATTTGTAATGAGCCTATACACCCATCCATTCCTATCTGTCCATATATCATGCATTGGGAAATCCCTAAATTCAACCATTTCAATAGAAAATAAGACCCCCAACAGCATTTGCGGTCTTTCAAACAAAGGTGTTATCTGATCGCCCATGATGATGCTTTGCTCCTGAGGACCTTTCCCATGTCTCTAACTGGACCCGCGTTACATTGGTATAGTGGGTTGCCTAAACACTCTATATTCTTATTTAATCAAGTAGCCCAAGCCTTCTTGGATCAATTCTCCATTAATATCATTAATAAGGTTACCATGACTGACCTATACTCTACGTGTTAGTATGACGACGAATCTATTATAGATTTTGTTGCTCGTTGGCGTAGCTTGATCAATCAACTCACATTCCAACTACCACAAACCAAACTCATCAAAATATTCACGCGGGCTTGTCCTAGGCATATCTCACCGACCCTGTAGGTTCAAACCTTCTGAACCTTTGACAAAGCATTCACCATGGCACGAAAGCTAGAGATTTGGGCTATTGAAGAGAATAAATCTAATTACGCAATAAGAATTCAGCATTCAAGTCAAATGATACCTCTTCTTCTTCAAAACCATAGAATAATTATTCAAGGGCTAGGGGGACCACTAACGTAGTGGTAGTCAAAGCCGACCCAGCTCATCTGTCAAATCAAGCTATCCCCTCATCTAATCTCTCACCCGTTCAGACTTTTCAATTCAGACGGGAACAACGGAAATATACCCCAATTGGGGAACCTTATTCTTCTATCTTGAGAAGCTCATCAAAGCTAGGGCCATCACCCTTCCTCCCGTGAAACCACACACTGGTTTTGACCCTGCTCGCCCCACACCCACGTGGTATAAAGAGCACGAATTCTGCAACTACCATTGAGTAAAGGGTCATAGTGATGGCAATTGCATCACCTTTAAAAACATTATCCAAGAAATGCTCGAGAAAGGCGAGCTAACCTTAGATAATCCTAATGCACCTACTAATCAGAACCTACATATCTTCAAGAAACCTTTTCCTCATCATGCCCCTTCTTTTGATCAAACCAGAGAAACCTCGACTCATGATAGCCATACCCGTGAGGTCCATGCTATTTTTAGTGATACACCCGATACTACCCAATTACCTCATATTCCTTCCATAGAGGAAATCCTAGCCTGAATTCCTCCACCTGCACTTGAACCCACCTCACATATCCCTCCACCTACAGAGGAATGTCTTCCACCTCTTTCATCACCCGTGGAGGAGCCTTCCGTTAATATCAAGACTATTTCACCTTTGGCTTCTCCACCTAGAGAACTGTCACCCACAGTACTTCTTCAATCCATGGAGGATACTTGTTTATCTCCTCCACCCACAGAGGAGCACCCATTATCTCCCCCACCTACAGATGAGCACCCATCAGCTCCTCCACCCATAAAAAATCCAATAGAAATGCCTTTATCTTTAGGTGACCATTCTCCATCAGTTACCCAAGATCTTATAGACTTATTTTTGGCTCTCTTACCCACAGAAGCTGAAGCTAGCAAATTCCCTGTCTCTAGGAAAAATTTTACAGGAATTACCATTAGGTCCTCATCAACCTCACCTACAGATGTGTTGCTCTCTCACTTATCCGATTACTTAGATTATGTGGATAGAGCCTTACTTTGGGGGTTCCTTTTGCTTCCTGTCTCAATGCAAATGCAGATGTAACTTGCTGACACTTCCACTATCTACCCAAAGATATTTTAGCCAATTGAACCAAACACAACCTCCTCTATCACAACTTCTTCCACGACACCCATCATAGCTCAACACACACCCTTACCCATAACCCAACATACACCTAAATCCAAACCCACACCTACATCATCTTCCTTGACTAAACATATTACTACCTTAGGGGTAACCCACCACCACCTTATTCATCCACCTATCAAACTACATTTAGCTACATCCTCCAAAGTCAATACCAAACCTACTCTGACACCCAAACAAAAGAGCCAACTCCATAAATCTCATACTCCAACCTCACCGATCACACCTTCTTCACCTTCACCCTCTTTATATGTCTTAGGACCTCGTCCTTCTAACACGGGTAAGAAACCTCCACTGCCGGTAAACTAAAAACGGAGCATCCCATTCCACCATTGCAAACCTCAAACATACCCAAGTGCCTACCACAACTTACACTTGCACCTCTAGCATATTTACCACCCATTCCTCCAATACCATCAGTTACTTCTTCACTACCCACGACATTTTAGTCTCTTTCCCTCACCCCCTACATGACCCGCGTCATCTACCTTCACATCACCTCTGTTATCCCCATGGGTAACTCGCCCTCTTCCCCATCCACTTTTCCCTCTAGATCTCATACACCCATATCACCTTTACCCAAGAAGGTACAACCCAAAGATAAAAATCTGCTACCCTCCAATAAGGTAGTCAAAACAACCATACACCCTCCTACCATTTCATCTATCATACTCCTACCCAAGCAAATACGACCAATACCCAAGACCACCCCTCCTACAAAGACTATTCCTCAACAATCAGCCACACCTACACCCAAACTTACTTTCACTTCCCATTATGACCCACTAGCAGGGTCCTATGCCAAAATATTAACTAACCTCCTTGAGACTTTTATCATCACATTACTGCTGCTCAGACCTTATGACCCTCTCAAACCCAAGCCAAAAGGGTTTGATGACACTAAAATTTGTGCCTACCATCGTGTGCTAAGACACGATGTGGAGAACTGCAAGGCTTTGAAAACTGTCCTTATCCAGTTGTGTCCTCCTGAAGAAAACTTTGATGATGATGACCTTCTTGATGAGGACCCCATTTCACCAACACCCATTCCCATAGCTCTTCCCTCACTACCTACTCAACAACCCAGGACCTTTACCCCCACAACTCTTAGAACCACCTCCGAGATTTGAAATTAACATGGTTTGCATCAATGACCTCACCAAACCTCCACCCAAATGTCAATGTGCCCAGCTCATCCCACAAATTTCCTTCCCGCCATTGGGATTTTTCCCTTCATGTCATTATACCTTTCATGGCTCACCTACCTCGCCTACCTCCCCACCTCAGATCAACATGATCCACATTGCTACCCGTGCTCAAAAGGACAAAGGCAAGGAAAAGGCAACTGACTCACCAACCAATCCTATACCCAACATATCATCTACACTCACCTAAAATAACTATCTATGGCCCCACATATCCTATTTCTAATGGGGTCACACACCGCACGATGCTCAAACAACTACACCAATCCCCCCTCAAAATGTCCTTATATGACCTCATCTAAACCTCAGAATCCCATCGTCAAGCTCTCATGGAGGTCCTGCAATCTATTGAGGTTTTACCCAATGACCCTACACTGTAGCCTCTATTATCACACCCCATCATGTAGCCTCTATCACCAAATTTCCACCTTTATCCATGCCTCAACCTACTTTCAAAGTAGCCTACCTTAGCTTCTCGGGGAAGATATTGCACCACTCCAAATAGATGATCCAAACCCGCTCTCTTCACCTCTGTCCACATTGATGATATACGTGTATGATGTTTCATGATTGATGGGGCACTAGCATTAATATCATTTCATCCCATGCATTCACTCAAATGTGCATACCTGACAATTGCATGCATAAACATCATGTCATGTTGCGTTCATTCAATGACGTTATCACCTCTACACTAGGCACCATCATCCTCCACATTCGCGTGGGCCCCCATACTGTTCTAGAATTATTTTACGTCTTGGAGGGGGAATTTCAGTATAACCTGTTGTTTCGCAGACCCTAGATTCATGTCATGGGTTGTGTTCCTTCCACTTTGCATCATTATGTAAAGTTTGAGCATGAAGGACACACCTATACTATTCTAGTTGATCCATCACCTTTTAAAACATGCAACATGCTTTACCAACCCAATGACATGCTTATACCCATTAAGGCGTCCACCTCCATGACCACTACTACTTCACCTACACCTCCGCTTACCAATACATTCATTACCTCGACCGCACATACCTCCTCCATTCCTACCACTACCACAACCTCTACGGCCGACCCATCAGCCTCCCAATCCGTTAGCTCCACCTCCATGTCGACCTCTAACACATCATTTATTCCAGCTACCCACATACTAACCACCGATCCCTTGGAAGGCATTTTTCAATGCCTCACTCTGGGGAGTATCACCTATATAGTGTCAACACATTTCTTACTCCACAAGAGTATGGAAGTCTTCACCAACACCCTCACTATGATCACCACATAGGAGAATGCCTCCTTTATGGTCCTCCTCACCTTCGTACTAGTCTCACCTATGGGGGACTTGATACTACAACTTACACACCTGAACCACCGTCACAAACCCACCCATTTTCTACTGACTTCCAGTCACTCACTAATTATCATTTCACCCACACCTTCCTGCACTAATGTGCGTGGAAGGGTTTTGGTTTTGGCTTTTATGAGCAAGGTCACCATACCATTATTCCATACACTACCTACAAACATAACGACCGTAGTGGTATCGGTTTTGTTGAACCACCTACCAAGCAGCCCACATTAAACTCATCGAGGAAACCTTCTCCACCTTCTTCACCACCATCACCACCTTCACCGACGGAGTTGATGGATCTAGAATCCATTCCTCCTAACTTTTTTTTTTCATAAATACCATCTCCTTGGGGCCTCGACTTATCAACACGAGGGCGAGGCTCCTTCCTCTCTTCCCTTCCTGTACCCTGAAATGGTCGATGATGATACACCTTCGATTAACATCGTTCAATGTCAAGATGATGAATCTATACTCACCTACCTTGGTGTAGAAGACTCATATATTCATCGGTCATTACCCTCTGAGACACAAACCATGTTGAATGAATCGACTATCGAGATCAACATTCATACTCAAGACAACCCGCACATCCTAAAGATCGGTCAATCTTTAGATGTTGTTGAGCAGAAGCCATCACTTCTTTTCTCAAAGATCATAACCATGTGTTTGCTTGGTCTTATATAGATATGCCCAATATTGACCCCACCATAGTGGTCCACAATATTGTAACCATTCCCGATGCCAAGCCCATCAAACAAAAGTTGAGGAAAATGCACCCTCACATTTCCCTTCTTGTTAAAGAAGAACTTCAGCACCTTCTTTCTATTTCCTTCATATTACCCATTGATTATCCTCGTTGGATTTCTAACATTATCCTTGTCACCAAGGTGATAGGGGACTCCACATTTACATGGATTTCGTGACCTCAATCTAGCTTTCCCAAAAGATGACTTTCCTCTACCTAGGTATTGACCAGCTGGTTGACCTTACCGCTGGTCACAAGATGCTATCACTCATGGATGGCTTCTTGGGTTATAACCAAATCTTACTTGCCCTAGAGGATCAACACAAAACTACATTCATCACCCCTTGGGGACCTTCTATTATCGATTCATGCCTTTTGGCCTTAAAAACACTAGTGCCACATATCAACGGGCCATGACTTACATCTTCCATGACATCATGCATCGTATATTGGAAGATTATGTCAACGACCTCCTTGCCAAATCTAAATGCCACTCCAATCACCTCGCCATCCTCAAAACCATATTTTACTACCTTATTAAATATTACGTTCACCTTCAACCCAAGAAGTGTGTCTTTGTGGTCCTCTCAGGAAAACTCTTGGGATTTATCATTTCCCTATGTGGTATAGAAATTGACCTGCTAAAAGTCAAGGCCATTATGAAAATGCCTCCGCCCACTAACCTTAGGAAACTTTGTACCTCGCAAGGTAAGTTGTAGTCTATTCATCATTTCATTTCACAATTGTCGATCGGTGTTAACCATCTCATCACCTTCTCAAGAAATATGTCTTCTTTAAATGGGATGATGATTGCCATAAAGCTTTTGAGTCCTTAAAACAATACCTTCTTCAACCCCGTACTCATTCCACCTAAAGATGATTAACCTTTCTACCTATACATCTTAGCTACCGATCACTCTTTGGGGGCCATGCTCGCTCATTGCGATGAACAACATAGGGAGCAGGTAGTTTATTACATAAGCCATACTCTTTTAGACTATGAAACTCGATACACCCATCCTGAAAAACTTTGCTTAGCCTTAGTTTTTATTGCCACAAAACTCCGCCATTATCTACTCAACCACAAAACCTATGTTGTGACCAACACCGACCCCTTACACTTCATGTATGCCAAACCTTATCAAAATCAGTGAGTTGCACGCTGGATTATGTTTTTGGCTGACCTCAACCTCTATTTCATTCATCAAAATTCCATCAAGGGCCAAGCTATCACCAACCAATTGGCTAATGCACCTATTTTTGGGGATCAACCCTCTAATTTTGACTTTCCAGATGATTCAATTGCTACCCTTTCCTAGATGAACTCGCTTTTACCAAATGACACTCTTCTTTGATGGTTCCAAGTGTCAATGTGGGGGTAGGGCTGGTGTTATACTCATTCTGCTTGATGGTGAACCCATGCCTTTTTCTTTCAAACTTGATTTTGATTGTACAAACAACATTGCCAAATATGAAGCACTCATATTAGGTCTCCAAGCCACCTACGCCTAGATGTCAAATCAATCAACATTTGTGGTGATTCTTAATTGGTCATAAACCGGTTCAATGGTATATACCAATGTCATAATGAGATACTACAAAATTATAAACATCATATAGACATAATTTTGACCACCTTTGACCATTACGCCCTTCAAACCGTCCCACGTTCAACCAACAAATTTTTTGATACCATGGCTTGCTTGGCTTCTCAAATACCTGCTTCACCTACCGATTCTAAAATATTTGTCACCATACAATGACTCCAGTCACCCTCTTATTTAACTTGTGACATTTACTCCATCGGAACCATCACCCTGGACCCGAGCAACCTTTGTTATAAACAATACTCTTACTATCTTTCTCTCTCCGTCTTACCCCGATCTCACTGTAATGGACAACGTGCCTTCCTTAAAAGGTCTCTCATTACGTCATCATGGGGGCCTCCTCTATAAGTGTGGATTTGATGGTATTCTCTTACAATGCCTCATGAGTTCTGAAATTCCTTATACCATTAAGGAATTTCATGATGGCATATGTGGAGGTCACTTCAGTGGCCTTGTTGTTGCTAAGTGTATTCTTCACCTAGGCTATTACTAGCTGACCCTTAACCATGATTGTTGTGACTATGTTAAGCATTGTGTAAAATGCCAACAACATGCCAACCTTCATCATACACCCAATCATGCCTTACAAGTCACCCGTGACCTTTGGCCCTTCTCTCAATGGGGTTTAGATCTTGTTGGAGAGATCAATCCCCATTATTCCCAATGCCATCAATGGATCATCACCACTACTAAATACTACACAAAATGGGTTGAGACCATACCACTCATCTCCATGAAATCCAAGAAAATATGTGAGTTCATCAATCATCACATCATTTATTGCTTTGGTGTCCCTCATCACCTCATTACTGATAATGGAAAACAATTCAAAAATAAAACCTTGAAAACTTTGTGACGCCTTTGGCATTCAGCTAAGTTTCTCGTCACCTTATTACCCACAAACCAATGGCTAAGCCAAATCCACCAACAAAACATTGAAAAAAATTCTCATGAAAGTGGTTAACGATACTGGGAAGGACTGGCATATGCACATTCCTTTTTCCCTATGGGCATACTACACTAGTATTCACACTTCCACTACCGCTACACCTTTTTCTCTAGTCTACGGTACAGAGGTTGTTCTGCCTCTCAAAGTCCAGATTCCCTCACTCCACATTTCTCTCCATGACATGCTCAATGATGACGACTTTTGTCAGGACCATTTAGCACAACTTGAGTTATTAGATGAACGTCATCTTAATGCTCTTGACCACCTTCAAGTTTACCAAAAACGTATCAAACATGCCTATGATAAATGTGTCCATGAACGAACCTTTCACGTTGGTGATCTCGTCCTGAAAGAAAATCAACATGTAACTAAAGCAGAAAAAATTAAACGGGAAAATTTTCTCCTAATTGGCTTGGACCATACATCGTGACCCATACCTACGATCGGGACGGATCGGATGCTTATCGTTTATCTTCACTCGATGGTAAATCCAACTCCGAGCCCCTTAATGCCTTGCATCTTCGACCATTCTACTGTTGACTTTTAGTCCTACCTCACCTTTTTTCTCTTTCCATGCTTTTCCCTTGAGCGCTATCCACTTCCTACGTCATCACCAATGATTAAATAAGAGTCATGTGTGTACCCATCATTTGTTATCTTCTCTTAAATATGTGTACCACGGCACTACACATAGCATGATTCTCATGGATACTTTTTGTCTACCTTTAGATGAGATCCCATGGTCATTTCACCCTGCTTTCTAAACAAGAATCCTATTCTTCACCTTGGTCTTGTCCATGACTTCAAATCCCTCACATGGGATCCAACTCCTTGAGTCAAACTTCCAATAAAAATATGACTCCCTTAAAAGGACATCTTCCTCTCTATAATCACTGCTATAAATAGACTGCTCCCTCGAAGGACAGCTATGTAAATCTCTTTCAAAAAAAAGAAGAAGAAGCGAGAGAATCTAAAGCTTCCTGCATCGATCAGCTTCACAAAGACCTCAAGGAGTTAATTTCCTCATCCCATATAGACTTCCCGCATCGATCATTCTATCTCAAATATCAGTCAACACAGAAAGCCTTTTAGTCATGGACTTTCCCATTGTGACCTTGGATCTCTTGCCCAAAGAGCATGCTACCTTATACCATATAAAAATTAACCACCTTTCACCCCTCTCACCATTCACACTCCCATTTCCTACCGCCTCAAGGGACCTCTTGGAAACCATGACATTTGGTGATCATGTGACTACTTTTCACCCTTAGAACAATCAATCATGCAATGTCTTTTAGGGTCTTACATCCATCACCTCCTCCAAGGTATGACCTACTCGATATGATCCTAACTAATCAAGTGGCTTTCTTGCCCCCTCTTATCTTTTAGCCTTCTTTATTACGTATTGATTACCTTATACAGGACTTAGTGCTCGACGCTTACCTTTGGGGTAGTATTATTCTTCTACAACAATCAAAATCACCTATACCAATTTTCCCACAACTCACCCATACCTAGTAGACCTAAACTCAAATCACGCCTACGACCTACTATCTCATTCTCATATCTCCTCATATTCTTCCCTAGCTTATGGGAGAACTACATCGGCATGAGGCCCTTTTTTGTCGAGACTATGTAGGCAGCACTCCAAGGGCATGGGGCCCTTGGAGGTTAGCTCAGCCACTCTCTACCCTACCTAATTCATTTTTCATTTTCCTCAAATCACATGCTACCCTACTTACTTTCCTTTTATATCCAAAATTGGGAATTAAACCAAACAAACAACAAATTGCTTCACATTTTTATCATCGTCAAAACATACATTTATTATGACTACCATTTCTTTACCATCATCATGCATATATTATAAAACATCTCACAAGTGACTATATCATCATTAATCACACACATTAATGAATTACAAACTCAACCACTTTTAACTCAATCCATGCCTAAACCAAAACCTAACTCAATCCATGCCTAAAACCATGACCTAACTCCATCATGCCTAAACCAAAACCTAACTCAACCATGCCTACGACTAATCATGCATCATGCCTAAAACCTAACTTCATCCATGCCTAAAACAAACCTAACTCAACCATGCCTAAAACCATGACCTGACTCCATCACGCCTAAATCCATGACCTGACTCAATCCATGCCTAACACACCTACCATAAGTCCATCTATGCATAATAATAAAATGTTATCAACACAAACACATAATTCCCATAATCATCATCATCTATATAAATACAATATCCATATACATAACTATCAAATGTCTTGACACGCAGGCCGGTGTATATAATCTAGTCTCTCAAAACTCTCATATACATCCTCACCATCTTCGGTTTGTAGGCTGGTATATACTCAAAAATATAAAACTCTCCTACAACCATCACCAATCGGTCACATGCCCTACCTTACCGTGGTCGGTTACCCTTGATCGGCATCGGTCACCCTCTCTTCCACATTGCCCACAATTTCTCCCTATTACCCTGCTCGTCACTCTTTTTTCCTTACCCAACACTTACCTTAACCATTCACCTCACCCTCTTGACCTCATCATTTACTACCTAACCTCGTCCTCATTTGGGGACTTGTTATTTTACCCATACCTCGGCCCTACCCATGTCGTGACCTAGATTCTTGGACCTAGAACATCGCTAGTGACCTTTGACCTCATGTGTTCGCTATACCTTGCGGCACTGTTACCTGTGTTGATTGGCATCTTGACCTTACCTTTCCTCTTACCGCGACCATTTTTCCTGACCCAACCCTCGTTGTACTAGAACATACCTAAATGTTCCTGCACCTAACTTGCATCGTGTTTCCTGACCATATCCTATACCTTGGATACCATAATCACTTCAACCTTGTTTAGATAAACCTATCGACCTTAGACAATGTAGAGTTTCTGCTCTTCAACCTGGTACCATGTTGCAGTTTATACGTGTGCGTGTGTTTGACTGTTACTACCTTTGACCCTGACCCATTACCTAGATTACCCAAGTGGACCTTTTTTCCTTTTTCCCTGTTACCCACCTTCCTCTTCATCACATTCACCTTTTAATCAAACCACTCACCACTTCTACCTTCGCCTCGTGGTTCCTAGTTTGAGGGGATCACCTTCACCCACACCTGGGGCAACCACATCTTATTTTTGTCAGTGTCGCTTACCAATACAAGCTACATGACAAAAAGGGGCAAAATGTAGACACTAAAATTAGGTCACACTCCCCTTGGTCCCCCATCAAATAAACACCTTGAACACATCCACCTAGCCATGGCCCCCTTCACCCCACTATAATATTAATTTAATTAATTTAATTAAATTAATTCATTATCCTCACCATATTTATTATTTAAATATCCTAATTGGGATAATGCCCACATATCCACCTCACCTAGACACCTCATCAAGCCACCTCACCCTAAGACCTATTCTTAGTAAGTTTCCATAACTAACTAAGACCTACCCAAACCCTAAAAATCAATGCCTACATTCCCTCTAACCACATTCCCACCCGTTAGAAGGAAGCTTCCATGCTAATCCATGAGTAAACAAAACGAGATCCTAAAAAATCAAGGGGATCTTGCCTAGTTTAGTAAACCTAGGAAATCCCACCCTAACCAACGCTGGTTACCCTTAACCGCCACCGGTTACCATTTAATCCCAAAAACAACCTTATTTCGGAGGTTGGCACATTTCTGAGAGATAATCACATCTTTTGAGAACAAGTGATGAAACCAGAGCTGCATGAAAGTAGAACTAGCATTAGTATACACATCAGAGCATCCATCACCAGTACCTGAAGCAATCACACAGCCATCTACCTTCACGGGAGCATCTGGGGAAGTGCTAGCACTACATCAAGTTCATTCCATTTGATCACCCACCATTACCAACTAGGCATCAAGCTCGTACAAACAATAAGTTTTGTTAACCAACACTTATCCATTTATCATTTGGTAGATCCTTTCACATCTATTACTAGTTTCTACTTTCATTTCCATTCCCCCATCATTTACCTCCATGCAAACTTGACCATATTTTTATCCACACCCTTACATTTCCCATACCTGACCTTAATCATTCCTGTGCATACCTCAAATCCATATGAATCTTGCCATTGCCCTTCTATCTTCATCTAATCTCAGATCTATCACCTAGCTAAGTTTTATTGAGTTTCATGTACCCCAACCATACCGACGCAGTTACCCATAACCATCGCCAGGTTATCCTAAACGATACCGGTCATACCAAACTGACATCGGTCTCTATGTCTTTTATTAGAAACCAAGAACAAAGCTCCTAAACTTCCACCAAATACCCAAAACCACCCAAAATCTCACCCTGACCAATACCAATACCTTGACAATGACCTTGACCTTCAGATTCAATCATAGCCTAGCCTTGTTGTGAACAAATTTTCTTATTATAGATGAATGAGATACCTAAATCATTTTAACTACAGTAGGATTTCCTTTATTTCTCACATTAATTTACTTTAAACCGTGGATTAACGAATGTCTAAATCATGAAGTATCACACTTCCCGGATCTAGCATACGTTAGGCAATCCACTGCATATATTGTTTAACTTTTATTTGGTGGTATTTTTTCCATTTCAGGTAGTTCCTCCAAGTAAAAAGGAATCTCTCGTGATCAGCTATGGATTCATAATTCATATGCGCGCAACAACCCACAACCAGCATTTCAATAGGTATTCCCCTAACCCATTTCCCTTATTTGTTTCACAATCACATTTGAAGAAAAGCTCTAGAATCGGTGGAACTTCAAGATTGCCTATTTTATGGGGAAAACCATATGGTTTCATATGGTTTTGACCTAGGGTCAAAAATAGACCATTCGGTTTGGTCTTATCATTGTATGCCAAATTCTAACAAAACTAGAAAATTTCAAAAAACTAGGAAAATCTACCCTATTTGGCACAAAATTAACAACTCTAAATGCACTTACCAACTCATATATTATTTGTAACTGAATCACATCAGCCACACACTCAAATTGTGTTTATGTGGCCTCTCTAGCTCTCAGCATCGTCACCCACTTAAAGCTATTATCACACTCAATTTCAATCACACAATTAAAAAGTACCTTTTATTTTTTCACTTTACTATTTATAGTAAATTATTACTAGTGGCATTTACACACCCTAATTTACCACCTACTCAACCTAGTTAATTCAATCCCTACAACCGTTTGTGTGGTTCATATCTCGGGCTCTATTTTCCCATTTTGCACATCATTTATGGCATTGTCATCGTGTTTCTCATTACTTCTACATCGATATAGTGCTATCATGTTGTGAATCTATTAACTAGATATATATATGTATTTCTCTCATCACCTATGTCATTAACACCCTTTTCACACTTGTAATGTGTTGCCTATCATTAGATCTTTTACATGATATCAACAATTTTCATTATGCACTCTACAATGTTTATTCTTCACACTATTGCAAATCTTGATTGTTCTCTTCACTTTCATCTCAAGTAATAATGTTTTACACTCCCATTTCACCGAAAGGGGGGAAAATATATGGGGTTTACTATGCAAGATCATTCTCCTATATATCATTCAAATATAAATCACTAAGAAAGTACAATGGGTTAGATATGTACGTCTATCCTCTCCCACTCAAAATTTTTACAAATTTATAAATATGTTTATGTAAGGAAATTTTTCTCACCCAATGCAATGTAATCTCAACACCCAAGTGGTCACTCATGATTACCCAAAACACACTAAGCACTAAATTCCATTGTATTTATTATAAATATAAGGGGCAATATGTAAATATTCAAATATAATACAAACACCCATATCACAATATGCATCTGTATAATACATGGTGGGGGCAATGAGATGTCATTCCCTTTCACCTTATAGGGTTTTTAAAAAAATTGAGACCTAGATCCATCTACAAAGCAGTGTGGTTTCATTATTGGGAAGTGTTATTTGGAGAAATCTAAGTAGTCCTATAACACTCTTCAATTAGTGTTGGGCTCACCCAAGTATCATCTTATTGCAAAAATCAAGCACCTTGTTGGGATTTTGATCACCCCTAACCCTACAAATCCAAAAATTCAAGTCTCCATGTTTATAGACACTTTTCTCCATAACTATGGTATCCCTTCTTAACCCCTACAAAATTATTCTCCCTTATCTTCACGTGGGTCATCTAATGACTCACGTTATTTGCAACGATTGGTTATTTTATCTCAGCACACTTGTATGTTTATTGTTTCAGCACTCTCATGGGTGCAGTACCTTTTCCTTTACACTAGTAAATTCAATTCACTAGCATAAAGGGGGGAAATGTAAACACCATAATTTTCACTAAAACATTATTACATCATGCTTTTATTAGTTTGTGTATGATCTTGATCCATTTTTTTCACTTGCGTTATCTTCATGGGCCCATTTATCACTCTTTTGTCTTTCGGATTATATCTTTTGGGTCAGCCTTTCCCACCACTAAGGTCCTAATTTCAAAGTAAAATCTCATATATATACAAGTATAACCTAAGAATTTATCATCTAGAAATAATTTATCTATCTACCACCTGTTGAACTAAGGAAGAAAGGAATACTTCTCCATATTGCATACTCAACACAAGAGGGCATAATTATGAAGTTCTCATTTACACACAAGGGTTTCTATTGGGATGAAGTAACATATACCACTATTTTTGTTGGGATAGAAGGGCCAAGCTAGGTCAAGGGATAGTTGTATGCACCTTTACACAAAGCACTAGGAGAACTACATTGAGTCTAAAATGTAGTGCAATGCTCGATGATTCACAAACGGGTGAACATCGAGGTAAATATGAATAAAGCATATGCATCTATATTTTTCAAATCTAATGATTGATTGAGTGTGTTCAAGGATGGCTAGGGTTTTTTTTATGTTTCGGGTGTGCTATCTAGGGTTTCGTGTGAAGTTTAAGATAGCAAAGAGTGATAATAAGGAGTGACACTAAAAAGTGAAAAGCTCTAGTTATATAAAGGTCCAAAAATGTAGGATTGGTCCAAGATCATACCATATGGTCTTGACCCCTTTTTTATGGTCTTGACCTTGTGATTCCATAACTCGAACATTAACTACGAAAAATCTAAATTTTGACCTTTCCCAAATCATTCATCGACACATATTGAACATCTTCTAAACCAGCTAAATGCCTCTTTCCACCTTATTTGTGTTTTAAATCATATTTACTTAATTATATGTTTGATTTCTGTTATATAAGTTGTAAAGATGAGTGCTTTCAATAGTGTAATATTTATTATATTATTATTCAAACCTAATCAAATTGACTTCAAATTTAATTTAGGGTTAAATAATACCTAAGCAAAGTTGATACATTCTTAACACTATTAAATTACATTATACTTGTGTCTGATTGCCAAATTTTCAAATTTGTAGGGGCTTGATAAGAGTTGAGAGATAACATAACCATTACTAACCCACATCTTTTTTTATTTTTAAGGTATAGCTAGTTGATTAGGGTTTGAGGAAGGAGAATTGTTTCTTAATGAGTCCATGATGAATTCTAAACAATGAATGAAGTTTTGAGAGCCAAGGATTAGAGGTACATGGTTGTTAAATCAAATTAACAATTTCTAATAGTTTTCAAAATAATATTGTTACAACTATGGCTATCCACTAAAAAAGAGTTAGTTGATTCATTTTCCCTAATCTTTCTAGGTCTATGTCATATTATTATCCAAACTTGTTATCTACTACCTCTCGTTGATAACTATCTCTAAATTTATAAATAACTATGTATCAATCTAACACCTTAATTCTCTTTAACATTTTAATTATTCCTATTTATCATATATTCCTATAATAATTTCAATTTCTATAATTATATTTAATTTGGTGACTTATATCCATTTAATTCAAAACGAATTTCCACGTGAAATTAGAAAAATGTAAATTTAACTTCTTGATGTAGTCTTTTCATCCTCATCATTATCACGAAGGTTTGAGTATTATTGTCCATTAATTATTTTAAATAAACATTTAAAAAAACTACAAATAATCATAAGAATATTCTCTATCTTGGGTGTTTTTACTTTGTTAGGGTTTACATATCATCTATTGTGTCCATTATTACTTTTGTACTTTTTTTAATATCATACTATGTTAACATGCCTTTCCATGTTTGACTATAAATTTTTGCATTTACTCCACCCTTTTTGGTGGTTTAAAGCCTATAAATATGGAATTCAATCAGCTAACTACAACATGTTTCTGAGATAAGGGTGAGGATGGGTCCCAAATATGCGTGAAATTTTGTTCCAAAAGTTTACAATGAGGTAATGAATCTAATTCCCACCCTTTTTTGTGCTTAATGTGGATTATATTGAGCCAACAACTAAATGGTATCAAAATTATAGTCTTATTGCTTTTTTTTTAGTCACGTTCCTCGTAAATTAGCTTCAAATGTATTTTAAGAACCATTAGGATTCAATGGTATAGTTATCACCAATGTTAAGAACCTCATTAAAGGTTTATATCTCTTCATATTCATGGAACCTTTATAGGTTGAATTTTTACTCCTCAACACGAGTTGTTGGTACCTACAAAATACACTCCCTATGCTTTCTGCTTGGAATCAAAACATTAAAATCTCATACCACATGTAGACACTCATTTTAGTAATTCATGTCTTGCAATAATACAAATTGTACAACACTTTTGCACTAGCCCACACTCACTCAATTTGACCAAATATGTTATCCCTAGTTATATCTCACTCATTCTTTCTTACACACATATCCTATTTGTTTTCATAATAGTCACATTAATTCATCAAATTAGGTTATACCCTTGTATATGAAAAATCTAAGTTTTAAATTACTCGCACATGCATTTGGGACCATAGTGCCCAAAAAGGGCTATAACATTTGTACACTATGGGCCAACCTAGATGCTTTCATCCCTTCCCTTCCAATTGCACTTTTCTTAAGTTTAACTTCTTTATTACAATCCTAGTCGGTTTTACTCCGAGTTTTCTAGATCTAAAACGTGTAGTCTTGTTTTGACCAATACTTAGCTAGGAACATAGACACTTCATCCGCACAAATTCGAACACTCACCCAAGTCACATGCATCCACGAGGTCCCTCTTTTTTTCACTCACAAGATGCAGTTAGCATAAACACAATCATAATACCCATTATAACATGCCAGAATGGAGATACAACATACAAGGTTGACAACACATATAATAATGAATTTAATTAACATATATAATCATTAACAACACTTGAATTCCCAAAATACCATACTCGGATGTAGTAACCTTGTAACCCAAACATAATTATCCATTATAAACACAAATCATTACATAACAACTAAGTTTATTACATCCATACTTCCATTATATACATGCATTGGACCATGCGTGCATACAAAACTCTATTATAGACTTTAGCATCGACTCACATCAAAATTAGTACAAGATCACATCATAAGAGTACTAAATGCAATAGTTCATCACCTATTTATACATGGTGAGGACTTTCCTTTCACTAGTTTACATGTGTTATTCCCAAATATAGGTGAGCTATTCTTAACCTACATGCTTTTTACAACTTTCCTTAACTATAGATTGAGTTATAAATAGCTTAGCTTTATCATGCTTTAAATCCTATAAATAGGTTGTCCTCATGCATCATCTTTGTCTTTCTTTACATGTGTTTTGTCCTATTTATAGACCTGTTTGTGTGCCACACTTACTTGCTTCATCTATTTTTAGTCGCATCCTAGAAATCGGCTAAGTCATGAAACCCCTATGTAAATGTGCGAACCTTTGTGCATTGAACTTTTATGACTTTCATGCACTCCTTCATGCATTTTCCTATTTTTCTCTTCCCTTACATGCATGCTCCCACATGCAGTCCCTAACTCTTGTGCATGACTAGAACTTACCCATTTTCTTCTATTAACATTACCCCACACTAGTTTCTATCCTTGCAATATGAACAAGAATGCTCCTAGGAGAATGAATGAATCAAAGAATATAAAGAATAGATAATATGGTCCTTTACCTAAGAATCAAAGAATGAGTTATTTGGTATCCACGTGCGCATCATATCTCAAGCCTTAAGTGGCTGGAAAATCTCTCAAAATTCCATGTTCAATACATTATCCAACTCCTTCCACCTCTTAAGCTCTCGAGATGCATTATCTGGTGTTGACTCAAAAATATTGGATACTTGCTCAAGGGACAGCTCATCGGCTTTCTCTTACAATTATTTCACCACCACCTCCAAGTCTGAGGTCACACCCTCTAGCGCATCCATATTGTGCAATACCTCCAGGTGGATCTCCTTGAGTCTTTCCTCAAGTGTTTCCTTCATGGATTTGATTAAGTCTCTCTTTGTTACTACTTCGCCATGACTTTCTCCCGCTCAGCCTTGTTATTATTCATAATTTCTTGAATTTTCCTTAACTCTGCCTCCTCATGCGCAACGTGCATGCTAAGAATTAGATTTTAAAAAATCCTTTGTCAAAGTCTTGTTTTGATTTATTTACGCCCTCTTTGATCTCCATGATCAATGCCTCATATTCTATTATCTTCTACCCAATTATTTCCTTATTATTTATTTTTTTTTTTTGTCAACTCCTCGGTTGTTATCCCTGGTCTAGTCTTCCTCTCCATCAACATCATGTGTAATGGGTCCTATAAATATTCCAACTCTATGGAATACACATCATGGGCTTGTTCCATTAACTCATGACATGTGTGTGTTATGCTAGCAATTATATCTCCCACTTTCTCATAGTAATTTGTTGTGTGCTTCTTCTCATCCCTTATCTTCTCCATGAGCCTCTCGAATCTCTTTATTTTTTTCTCTTTGTCCTCAATCATCACTCTTATTGCAGCCCCTTTGTCCAGATTTCTTAATACAACTTTGACCACCATTTTATTGAGGGAATTGTAGTCCTGCTCATTAGATAGCTCTGTAGGTTAAATGGTTGTGAGGAATATACTTGGATCCTTCCTTAGCCACATATTCGAGTATGGTTCTTCATTTATTTCAAATTATGGCTCCTCCATATGTTTCTGCATGCTCCATGACAACATCTTCTTTGTTCACGAGAAATCCCCATCTTGATTGATTAACCCCCATCCAAATAGGCCCTTGGTTGAAATTGTGCTCAAACCTTAACCTTAGCACCTTGGATAGATCATTGATGTATCTCATTGAGGCACTTGAGAGGTTCCTATTTCTTTATTTTGTCACCTCATTTTCCCTTCATCGGCTCTTATGTAATGTTTAGTTGCACACCACATCTTTTTCCTCGTGTAGTGCCTAAGTCATCCCCGAGTTGGATACTCTCTATTGTCTTTTTCCTCCTCTTCATCCCCCTTGCATTCCTCATGTGCATCATACATCTCCTAATCATCCCGAATGGTTTCATGTTTGCGTTCTTCCTCCTCATGTGAAGGCTCCTCATCGTGCACCAGTATATCTTCTTGCAATTGTTTTTGTCATGCGCCACATCCGCCTTGTCATCTTTGATATGGATCACCTATGGTTTCTTCTTTGTTAGCTTGGGATGTAATGGACTTGGCCTGGTTCTTGTGATCGAAGGAGACTTCTTGGGAGTCTCTTAGGTTCTTGCACCCTTGCTCTATTCTTTTTGTTACTTTTACATTACCTTCCTTCGGCTCGATCTAAGGTTGTGTCTTCTTCTTCATCATATGTTTCATCTTCTTCCATTTCTACCTCCTCTTCCTATTGGGGTGGTATATCTTCACACCTTCTCTTTGGCACTCCAACTGTCTACTTATTTTGTGGAGGATTTGGAAGATGAAGGTTTCGTGCATCGAGGTACTTCCTATCTTTCAACTTGGGCATGAGATAAATATATACCTTAAATGTATGCTTACCCACTATAACAGTTATGGGGCTCAAGTGCATGTTTTCTAACTCTATTATCTCTACATACGTTGATTTGGATGGATACACATAAGTCTCCGCAACATATGATAGTTTAAAGAAACATGGTTTGCATTGAAATTCAGCTTGCGCATGTTATTTATCTTGTTCACTGTGGCCTGAAAGTATTTTATAGTGAAGGTAAAATACAATTTACATCATGGGCCCATTTCTCTATTTCTAAGTAGAAACTTACCAAGGTAGAAGTGTTGGTATACCGTAAACTCTTCCTTTTTATGCAGCATCAGACAACTCTGTGGGCACACTCCATTCATTTTCAAATGCATTGCATGACCTCCTGAACCATTTATCCATGTGAATTTTATAAGGGCTATTTATTTCCCCATCATAGGTGAACTCTACAAACCTTTCTACGAGAGACTTATTCTCCAATGGATAGACCCACATCTTATCCTTCGGCCATTAGGTACCCCGATCTCCCAAAAGATAATCAAAAGTAGAATTTCACTCTAGGTTATATTTTCTCCTTTACTTACCTAGATCTTTTCCTCCTTGACTATTCCTTTAACAATATACAAGTCAATGTTGTAGAGGGTCTTCTATGCCATCTTATGACATGCAACCACTTCTTGTTCACCTCCAACCATCGCTCAAATGTCCCCAATTTATAACTTACCAAGCATGATGATACCCTTGTCCCTATAATAATTATGCTTATGATTGTGAATGTGCACTTCCATCATTAATAGTTGAATTATGTAGTTGTTTCTTCCACTACCGCATCATCCTCCAAGTCTAGCCCAATTTCAGCTCCAAGATCTTTGTGCAAGACAAATCACCCTTCCAATCAATTACGTAGTTATGCACATTATTTTCCCTACAAAATAAAATAAATCCTCATGTACCCTTAACATAAGACATTTTTAGAGGCACTCGTGTTTCCAAAATAAGGAAATTCATATAGCTATAACACTCATGCGCTCTCTAAGTCCTTCTTGACCTTGTCATCGATAACCAACTACCCTTTTGTCATCCTTTGGGTTAGTTCCTTCATTACATATTTTCTTGTCTCTCCTTCATGGGCCTCTGTGTGATGGTTATAATCACTTATCTTGTATTTTGTCAAGTTTGAGACCCATGGCTGCCCTACTACCACCTCTGGAGGGTACTGCATTTCACAATACCAGGTCTTCCAGTACTTTCTCCACATTCTTGTTCTTATTTTTGGGTTATTTATTGGCTATAAGATCCCTTTTTGGTGTCATTGCTTATGTTTTCTCCAAATATAAACCATAAACTTTGAATTCTATGCCCGACTACTGGAAATTACTTACATGTTTACTCTTTATACCCAAGTGTCGAGTGTCTAATCTTATTTTTAATCGTTACACTTTCTCAATCCTCTACTCTCATCAACCCTAACTTCTTGCCCTAATCTAGTTTTCAAAATTTATTTCCTAGCTCAAAACTTCAAGCTCTACGAACTCACACTCTTCAAACCCCTACTCACGAACCCTAGCTCATTACACATTATATCCTAGCTTCTAATTTCACTGAAGGAGCTCTAGATTCAAGGTCTTTGCACTCTCTCTCACATATTTGGTTTGCTTCAATTCTTTGGTTTATTCTTTGCACTACCACTTGATCGCACTTAGTCACACTTTCACTCTTCAATCACACAATTTCATCAAAGGAAAGGTAAGAATTAATTCATTTGCACCCTTTTTATATTCTTTCCAAAAAAATTCACATTTATTACTCCTTACCTACCACCACTTTTTTTCTCTAAAAGTGATTTTTTATTTTCTTACGCTTTTCTCTTCCACACGCGGTAGTTGTAACCTTTAGGTGCGCTACTACTTCCTAGGATATAGACCTCCTTACTCTCACCTCCATGTGTCACACCTAATATTCCTCTACATCACTTTTCAAGTAGTCTAACTTCTTATTACCTCCCTCCTGTTACACTACATGGCCCTTTGTGTGGTTTCCTATCTCGAGCACTTTCATTCCATTTAAACACCATAATATTTAGGCACCCTCACACCATATCCAGCCTTTCATAGCACTATCTTCTTTCACATGCACCAAATTAATTTTCCATCATGTATCATCCTTTCACACTAGCACACACTCTTACTAGATTCCAAGGAAGTACCGGTGTTACATTTCTCTCTTCTTGCACGCATTTGCATCTACTTCACCTCATAGTAAATTATGTTTGGTCCTCTCGCACATCAATCTAACATAGAGTAATCATCTCCCAGTGCATGAACACGCTTATTACAAAAAAAAATAAAACAAAACAAAATAGAAAGGGAAATCTAATATATACTTCCTTATTATAAACACAAAATAATTTTATTTATAGTAGGGCTTCAGCCTACTCCCATTGAAGTAATCGGGAAACATGGTGTCATCAAGTGCCTACAATTGACATGCACCTAATTCAATTATTTTAGTTACTACAAATGGTCCCAACCAATGCTCTTTATAATTTACGGATGGTGCGTGAACTTGGAGTCATAAAGGAGCACCATCCACCCTACTACAAATGAATTTTTCTCAATGTGCCTATCATGCCAAGCCTTTTGTCTATCTTTCTATGTCTTCATACTCAATCTTGCAATGGTGTGCCGCTCATCCAGTTATATCAGCTTATCAATGTGCTCTTCCTTTTGCTTTTTCATCATCCAATCCACTTATGTGCATTATACGTAAGAAGGTTAATATGAACTTAATTGGAAAAATTACCTCTGCGTAAAATACCAACTGAAGGGTGTGGCCTTATTCAACCTCTTGTAAGTTGTTACATATGCCCATATCACAGCTGATACCTTATCATCCCAATCTTTCCTTCCAACACCACATATCTTTGTCAAGGTTTATCTGGAAATATTATTGAAAGCCTCAGCAATTCTATTTTCTTATATGTGATAGGGGTAGTCTTATGGTGTGCCACCATAAACTTTGCTAATATGATTCTAATAGTCTCATTTAAAAAATGAGTTCCTCTATCACTTATAAGGCTCAATGGACATCCATACTTATGATGTTTTCCCATATAAATATAGTTTTTGTTACTACGGTGTAAATCATGTTTAGGTGTAGCCTATACCCACCTTGTCAAGTAATCAGTTCATGTTATGATATAGCACACACTTGTCCTATGAGCGGGTGGTGCGTAATGATCCCAACAAAGTCGATTTCCCAATTCTCAAATGTTGGAAGAACAAGGGACTAAGGGGGAGGAATTAGTCCTACAATATTTTTATTTCACTTAATAAACCATACATTCATCCATTATATTGATTAAACAACATCCATGAAAAAGAGTGCTTATTTAAGATATGCAATATCAACCACAAGAGCAAGAAATTAAAGTACTCAAAAAAAGAACACCACACGTAAGTGGGAAACCCTAATGGGAAATAAAATCCACTGAAAATATACTTATATTACACAAATAAAATTAATTTAGTGAAGTACCAACTTCACAAGGAGCACCAACCCCTATTTTAGTAGAACACCAACCCTACAAGGAGCATCCACCCCTAATTTAGTGAAGCACCCACTCCACAAGGAGGCTAGGACCCCTAAGGATGACCAAGAACCAACTCAGCCACATGAAGATGTTTTATATCTGAAAATTTTACTTCCACAACTGATGGATATCACTAATTTAGCTCACAAACCCTAGCTCATACCTTAGGGCATCAAACTTGTTCTTTCTTCTTCTTTCTTTGCTCTATCTTCTTTCTCTCATGTTATTTGATATTCCTAAACCTTTCATGCTATTCCTCAGTCTTCAAATCATTCTCTCATACCTACAAAATATATCTCTCTAGGTCACACACCTTCCCACCAAGAGCACACACTCCACTAGTTCACAAAAGCACCAAAAACATGTTTTTATATGCTTTTCACCTTTCAAACTTAGGCCCAAACTTTTCCCTCCATTTGGTTCAACCAATAAATCAAGGAAAAATTTAAAATTTGAAATAAAACAGCTACATATGACCCAATTAGGTTGTCCTAGCCAAAAACCTCATTACATGTGCCAAAAATGGCTCAAAACCCCATGGGCACAATCTTAAAATTTCCCTAACATGAGTACCATACTTTTTCATGACCCATTAACCCTTATAAATGATTAAAATATCATAAAACATTCATACATGGTCATAATTAATATCAACTAATCAAATTATTTCATTTATTGGGCCCAATTTCCTTTACAATCTTCAAAACAATTGTTTCCTTCACCCTTCAGCACCCTAGAAACTTCATAATGCCACAAAATGACTTATACTGAACCAAAACATGTCATGTGACCACTAAAAAGAAATTTCATAACCTTTATAACACTTATAATCATGTTATAAGTCATGAAACATCAAACCGCAGCAAACTTTTCCTTCATCAAATGAACTTACCAAAACAAATGTTTCCAAAGGTTAGCTCATAAAATCAACTATACATGCTCTCAAGACCTAAAAATTGATTCATTGGATGAAAAAATTAATCCCTATTCACTCTCCAGGTAATAGGAAGCATCACCCAATCCATTTCATGCTTCAAACAACCTCAAAATTGCACCAAAACAAATCTTGTCCTGAACTGCCAAAAACCTTCTTACTGAAATAATTCCCTAGAAAGTGCAAGCAGGTTATATGCCTAAATTTATCTTTATAATAAATTTCTCTATTTTGGTTTAAATTTTTATACATTTACCATGTTTCTTTTAAGGTTCTCAAGAGATCCAACTTACTCAAACTAACATCAGCCAAACCCCCGCTCTGAGGATCATTATCATAGGTCATATACACCTTGTTTAAGCTTCAAACGTCTTTTTCTATGCTTCTACGCTTTGAGGTCCTTTGAGAGAATATACATGCTTATATGTGAAGGTTAAAATATTAGAAAAAAATTCACTTGGTCTCAACCTATCAAAGGTGAACACTTTGTGATCATTGCATTAATGTTGTAAAACTTCTATATCACATGCAAGGCAGCTTCAAGCCACAAAATCCACTTTTAAGGGTTTTGGCATACATATGTTATCCAAAATTCACCCCCCCAGGTGGTAAATTTGATAACATGCATCGAGATGTCCAAATTCCAAGAAAAATGACTGATTCGAGCAAAATCAGGTTTCTAGGGTCCCTTCAGGAATCTTTCTAAACTCCCGAGGCCGAAGAAGGAGGGAGCAAGCCTTGAGAAAGTGCGGAGAAGGTTGCAGAAAGCAAGTAGTTTGGGCCAGTAAAAATTGTGAAAATCGGCTAAGTCACTCGGTCCAAAGACAAAGCAAGGAGGGACGAGTGGGACAAAGGTACATGAACCACCCGAACCGCCCGAAATGAGTCCAAAGCGGCCCACAAAGCAAACGGGACAAGTGGGACAGAGATGCATGGCGGCGCGCGCGAAAGCCGATCCAGTGAGGAGAAAATTGGCTAATCTACAAGAGGGTAGCATTCGGGACGAGTGGAACAAATGGACGCGAAATGCCCGAACCGGCCGGATCGCGCGAAAACAGTACAAGGAGCCCAAAAGCAATTGGGACGCGCGGGCCAGAAATGCCCGAACCGGCCGAACCGGCCGAAAAGAGTCAAGTCAGTCCGAAGCAAAGTGGGACAAGCGGGCCAAAAATGCCCGAACTGCCCGAACCGGCCGAAATGAGCACAAAGGGCCCAAAATCAAATGGGACATCTGGGACAAATGGAGGCGAAGTACGCGTAGGAGCCGAATCAGCCGAGGACCAATCAGAAGCTGCCACGTGTCCTCACAAGAGAAAAGTCAAAAAGTCAATGGGCGAGTTTTCGAGCACCGATCCGAACCAATGGGATAGTGCCACGTGTCCCAGCTAGGGCCCACAAGGAAAATTCAAAAGACAGCCCGCCGAAAAGTAGAAGAGAGAGAATTATTCAGCGAATCAGAGCATGCCACGTGGCATCCAAGTGGCAGTGCGCGGGAAAATATTTCAAAATCTGTTTTCGCCTGTTCCGTGCCCTAAATCTTCAGATCGACATATCTTTCGATCCAGAGCTCGGATTTGCACGTTCTTGATATCAACGGAAAGCTTATGAGATTCTCTACACGTTTCCAAGGTCAATCTTGCATTTTGGTTCAGTTTGGAGGATGAAAATTGAGAAACGCCTCGCGCGAAATAACAAGCGAGGTAATGCTTCAACAACCACTTTAATGCAGCAAACAACTTGCCGCTTCATTAGACAAACCGCCGCTTTGCCAGAACCCGTCGCTTCTGCCATGATGGATGAATTAAATGCAACCTAGAGGTGGTTGGGGCAGATTTCGAATTCCTCTCTCTTTTGCTCTCCCATTCTTTCTATAAATTGTAAGGAGGGGTTTCTTTCTAAGGTGGAACATTTTCGCTTTGCACCCTCCCTTCTCTCCTGTTCATAAGAAGATTTGTGGAGTTTTCAAACCTCCCATATAGACTGTAACACCGTTTTTTGCCTTTTGGCCATTGCAATGTATTGAATCTATCCTTGAGCAATATATATATGTGTCTGTGGTTACTTCTAAACCCTCTTACATATCTATTACTATCATTCTTGATCTTTCATTGCATTTTTGCTATCTGTGCATGATGTTGTGTTACATCTACATGATCTGTGTTAAATTTGGCAAAGCATATGTTCTTCATTCCTTGGTGCATCACCTCTATTAGCTTAGATTTATTTTATGCATCTTCTTACCTTGTCTCCTTGGCAAATTAGATTAGATTTTGAGGAAAACCCTCTGCATATTTCGTATGCACCTGAACAGAGGAATAGGAACCAGCCTTTCTCTGGAGATTCCTTTCTCACTCTTCAAGTCCCACACTTGGAGAAAGGATTCAATGTTATGCAATCACACTGGATATTAATATGATCAACCTAGAAATCTGATCAATACCCAGGGGTGCTGTGATTTTGCACTAACAGTTTTGGCACGCCCGGTGGGACAGAGGTCTCATTTCATTTGCAAAGAAGGTTGATATGCATCTGCTGCAATTTTCTTGCTTGAAAAGAGCTATTATTTGCATATCTCGGCGACTCCAAGGGGAGGAATCAATGGTTCCAAAGAATCAGCCTAAAAGCTTATGAGAAGAATCACAAGATCAAGAGATGGAGAAGAGGAAGTGCTATTTGAATACCTGCAACTATCTCCAAGAAGAAGGCAAAGAGGAAGAAGGATTCAAAGGTCTCCATCTCCACCAAAACAACTCTCTCAACTCCTCCACAGAGCGGCCTTTCTTTCAATATACAAGGATTTTAAGACCAATCAGAATGGCGCAACCAGTGAACCCCTATGTCAACTTCACAGGCAGCAGCCCACTTGCTCTCAATGCACAAAATCCAATCCCGGTATGCAAAGATCAAGAACATTCCATACTTTACTAGAGAAAATCAGACCACTCCTGGTGATCATGTCAAGGACATTGCTAACATTTGTGCAATCCATGAGATCGACGAGATGCAAGTAGCTGTCAAATTGCTGGTTTCTTCATTCAAGGGGAAAGCATTGCAATGGTTTAGGAGCCTTGGAGCTGGCTCTATCACAAACTGGAATCAGCTGTGTATTGCACTTCATAATCAATTCGGAGAGAAGGGAGACAACTTGTCTCTTTTGGAGCAGCTGACAACCATCAAGAGAGCTTCCAATGAGCAAATTAACTAAGCGATTTCAACTTCATTTCAAAGATCTTGGGATAGAATTCCATGTGAAATGATCGGACAACAATGAAGGTGCTTTTCTATACTACCTTAAAGCTTTAAATTCTGATATTTCTATATTGATTCAATCCATGGGAGGCACAACTATCCCTGCTGCTTATAATATTGCCATTAGAGCTGAAAATTGTCTGATTCAAGCTGGCAAGCTATCTCCTAGGCCTCCAATGCCATTATATCCAAGCTTAGAGAGCCCAAGTACTAGTCAGGCACCTGTCTTAGCTCCTTCTCCCATTCCTAGAAATCAGAGTTCAAATGAAGCTTCCACTTCATCTCCAAGTGCCCCAAATGAGCTTCAAGAAGTCATGAAGCAACTGCAAAATTTAGGTAATGAGCTGGTCACACTCAAGAGGCAGCAAGCTCAAGGTTTTAGACCTTCGTATCAGCCTCAAGCTCAAACGAATAGGCAGCCATATCAGCCTCAAAGACCACCTAATCCAGCCACAAACATGAATCAAACAAGGCCTCCTGCGCCATAAACCATTCCACCCTATAATCCAAATGCCATATCTACCTCTAAGGCATTAGTACCAGCACAAAACATTGCCCAGGAGTATGATTGGTGTTTTCCATGTAATGAACCCCATAACCAATCCATGTGCTATAATGGTGCTCTAACCCAAGCTTTAATGGTAACAAGTGCTGGTGTGGAGGGTGAGAGTAGTCAAGAAAACAGCCAACAACAAGAAACATTCCAACAGCAATCAGCCCCAAATGATACCACGTTGGTAAATTGGCAAGCAGAGGATTTCTGTGGCATGAATCAGATAGTTTCTCAGGGTGTTGCTGCCAACACAAGGTCAAAAAGGAGAAATTTGGGTGAAGAATAGCCATTAGTCCCAGCCAATCCTCAACCTCCCACAGCTCCACAAATGATTGGCAAGCAAAACCCAGTTTCAAATGCACAAGGGCAGACAAAAACAGCCCCTAGGCCAAATCAAATGCCAGCTGTTGCTGCCCATATTCAAGGGGAAAATGTGCAAACCAAGGGACAGCGAGAGAGATCCTTCATCACCATTCAAGATATCATTGATCGGATGAAGAAGACAAACGTCAATATATCTATGTGGGAATCCTATCCATCCCGGGCCAAAGAAATCTGCTGCAGTGAGCGCCATAAAGGATTGGCCAACTTCAAATCAGCGGTTTGAAGGCAAGACAAAGTGCTTACAAATGCTGCCCAGCCTGAAGGAAATCATGGAACACAACAAGGTAGAATGCTGAAGCCCCCCCCTTTCTATGTTTCGTTAATTATTGGAAATCAGCTAGTGCATAACTGCATGATAGACTCTGGGGCAAGTAGCTCAGTAATGCCTAAACAGATAGCTGATCAGCTAGGGCTCCAGTATGAAATAACATCTAAGGGAGTAGTGCAGCTGGATGGGACAGCAATAGCAACAGTTGGAGTGATTAAAAATTTGAGTCTTACCTTGCATGCATGTCCAAATGTTGTTGTCTTACAAGATATATCAGTCATAGACCTTCCACCACTCTTTGCCCTCTGTTTGTCAAGGGACTTTACTGCCAAGATTGGGGGATATTTGTCCGCTGATTGGTCACACATCTTTGTTGAACGAGGTATGGAACTAAAGCTACAATTAGGTTGGAACCTATTGCAGATTTCCACATTGAGCCCTATACTCCAAGTCATATTAATACCAATTGCTCCGCATTTGATCAAGAAGATCACCTTGGCACTGATGAAGCGACACTAAGGTTGGAAGTATCCCGATTTGACTCTTGATGAATGGGAAAGCAAGGTGCATGCTTTTGATCCTTATCAAGAAGTAGAAGAATCTGAGCTAGGGGTCTATTGTATACACGAAGAAAGTCAACCTATTCCTAACATCACCAAGCCAAGCCACAAGGATGACAATGAGGTATGGCAACTGTTTTTTGATGGATCAAGGAGTAGACAAGGCGCAGGAGGTGGAGCCATGCTTATTTCACCTCAAGGAGTAAAGTATTATTCAGCTTTTAGATTTCAATTTGCATGCTCCAATAACACTGCTGAATATGAAGCCTTGGTGCAAGGGATGCATTGGGCAATAAAGAGAAAAATAAATAACTTGCAAGTGTTTGGGGACAGTGAGCTGATTGTAAATCAGGTCAAGGGACAGCATGCTGCCAAAAATGATCTACTCAGATGCTACAAAAACAGGGTGTGGGACCTCATGGAAGATTTTGAGGCTTTCAGCATCAAGGCCATTCCCAGAAAAGAGAATCAAGCTGCTGACAGGCTTGCAGCAGTGGGGGCAACCTTTGACATTGTAGAAAACATTCAACAAGACAAGGTACAGCCAAACATCCACGTGATTGTGAGGCCTTCAGTGCCGGATAACGATGTCAATTGGCAAGTATTTGAGAATGACCAGCAAATCATCCACTTCTTGCAAGAAGAAGCTGAGTTCTCAGCTAAAAATCAAGAGAAGTTGAAACAATGATATGGTGACCGGGTGATACAATGGTGAACCGACAAGCTGCCCAAGGACTTGTCACCTTGGAGTCCATTTTAACTCCAATGATCAGTTTAGAAAGGAGAAAGCAAATATTCAGGTCAAGAGGGAAGATTCGGTATCCATCTTGGTAAAAGAGAACAAGCCATTGCAAATTGGAAAAATGACAACTGAGCAAGAGAGATATGAGTTCATACAGCTTTGTCAAGAATTCCCTGACGTGTTTGCTTGGAGCTATGAAGACTTGAAGGGCTTCAATCCCAACTTAGCTCAGCATACCATCGAGTTGGATCCAAATACTAAGCCTCATGTCAAAGCGAAACAGACCAGTCAATCCACACATCGAGCCTCTCATGAGGAAAGAATTGGACAAGCTGATTGAGTCGGCAATTATATTCCCAATCAAGCATTCTAGTTGGGTTTCCAACTTAGTTCGATCGAAAGAAAAGTGGAGAGATCAGGCTATGTGTTGACTTCAGAGATTTGAATAGAGCCTCTCTCAAGGACCATTATCCACTCCCTTCCATGGAGCAAATATTGCAGGTTGTAGCTGGGTCAGAAAGGTTTTCGCTGCTTGATGGATACTCAGGCTTCAATCAAATTATGGTGAAGGAGGAAGACCAGTTCAAGACAGCCTTCACAACCAAATGGGGCACATATGCTTACAAGAAGATGCCATTTGGACTGTCGAACGCTTGGAGCAACATTCCAAATGAGCTATGGATATGGCATTCAAAGGCTTGATTAACAAGATAGTGCTTTGGTATACCTAGATGATATCATGTCTTCTCAAAGATGCTGCAGACCATCTCTTTCACCTCGGCGAGTATTTCGAGAGGTGTAGAAAGTTTGGAGTGTCTTTAAATCCTAAGAAGTGCATCTTTCTTGCACATGAAGGGAAACTTCTTGGCCATATTGTCTCCAAGGAAGGATTAGCAATTGATCCAGAGAAAGGGTTGAAGCCATAAGAGCTCGCCATTGCCAAGTCACAAAGGCTCTTCAAAGTTTCTGGGAAGGATAAACTTTGTTCGGAGGTTTGTCCCAAATTTTGCAGCCCTTGTCAAGCCCATCACCAAAATGTTAAGAAAAAACATGGCTTTCAAATGGACGGCAGAAGGCAAGGAGAGTTTTGAAGCAATCAAAGAAGCCATCTCCCAGGCACCCACTCTCATCAACCCGGACTTTTCCAAGGATTTCATCCTCTATGCATTTGGGGGTGATGACACTATTTCTGCCATTTTGGTGCAACAGAATAAAGATAATGATGAACAGCCAATTGCCTTCTTTAGCCAAAGCCTAAATGACTGTGAATTGAGGTACTCTTTTATTGAAAAACATGTGCTTGCAGTAGTCAGGAGCTTGAAGAAGTTCAAGCATTTAATCTCAAACAACAAGGTCCAGTTGCTGGTCTCACATGCTGGGGTTAAGGACTTCCTCCTCAACAAGGATTTGAATGAGAAAAGGGCAGGATGGATCACCCGTGTCATGGAGTATGACATTGAGATCAAGATCACCAAGCTGGTAAGAGGCAAGGGTTTGTGTGAGCAGCTCGCTTCCAAACAACTAAACAACCCAGAAGATAAAGAAGACGCTGTCCTGCTTTTACAAAATGATCAAAAACAGGAAAATGATGATGAGTCCATTCCCTGTTGGACTCAAAATATGATACATTTCCTACAGACGGGCATGTGCCCTCTAGAAATGAGCAAAGCAAGAAGAAGACACTTCAGGTTGCAGGCTATTCCATATACCATCATTGATGGAGTTTTGTTCAAGAAGGATGTCAATGGAGTGCTGCTGAGATGCATTAACACAGGTCAGATTCAAAGGGTATTAAAGGAATTTCATGATGGACCAGCTGGTGGCCATTTTGCACCAAGAGTGACAGCTCTGAAAATCATGAAGGCTGGTTATTATTGGCCTAAAATCTTTAGTGATTGCTATGCATGGATCAAGAAATGTAAGAATTGTGCATTCTTCACAGGAAAAGAGAGACTTGCAGCCCTCCCATTGCATCCAATCTCAGTTGACCAGCCATTCATGCAATGGGGTTTGGACTTCATTGGAATCATCAATCCCAATTCGAGCCAAGGGCACAAATGGATTTTGACAGCCACAGACTACTTCACCAGATGGACAGAAGCAGTGGCACTCAAAGAGGTGAATGAGTCTAGCATCTTGGACTTTTACGAGGGGATAACTACCAGATTTGGTGTGCCTGCTACAATAGTCTCTGATAATGCATTGGCATTCATTGGATCTAAAATTACTGAGTGGGCTGTCAAGAACGGGATCTACCTCAGCACTTCATCAAACTATTACCCTCAAGGTAATGGCCAGGCCGAGTCTACAAACAAAAACTTGCTGAGGATCATTAGGAGGACTCTTGATGAGAATCAGAAGGCTTGGCATACCAAACTGAAATCAGCCTTATGGGCTGATAGGATAACTCCCAAAAGATCCACAGGTAATTCTCCATTTAGGCTTGTCTACGGAAGAGAGCGGTCTTGCCCATGTCACTTGAGTTGCCAATGTTGGAACTCATGAAACAGTGGAGTTGCTAGAGTTTGGGCCCATGTAGGTGAGATATGCGAAATTGATGGAGCTGCGAAATCGGAGATCGAGGCATTCAAGCAATGGAAAAGGATCAGGCTTTGATCAAGAAGACCTTTGATAAGAAGGCCAAAGACAGATCTTTTCAAGTAGGAGATCTAGTGCTGAAATGGGATGTGGACAGAGCAAAACCAGGAAGGCATTCAAAATTTGATGCCATTTGGAGTGGCCCATACATGGTCACAAAGTGCAAGAACAACAATGCTTTCCAATTGGCCTCATTGGATGGTGAAGAACTGCAGATTCGATAAATGGAATCTATCTCAAGTGTTGCTTCTAGAGGGAGTTTCACTACATCTGTAAATACTAGATTAGATTTTTTTCCCTCAAGTGCTTGTGCACATTGTTTTGATGTAATTAGTTTTGTTTTCCTAAGTGCCTTGGCACGACTTACCATGTCTATGGAGATGATGCATGTCTTTGCTAAAAGCAGGTCACATTCCATCTTTCCCTTTGCACATTCTAAGTCAGTTTGGATTCTAACAGAATATTTGATGACTCCATGCCCAATGGATGGCTTCAGGCAACTGGCCTTTTCATCTAGCAGGCAGAATGATCCCGCTGAGTCACCAAATTGTTATCCAAAATTCACCCCCCCAGGGTAAATTTGATAACATGCATCAGGATGTCCAAATTCCAAGAAAAATGACTGATTCAGAGCAAAATCAGGTTTCTAGGGTCCCTTCAGGAATCTTTCTAAACTCCCCAGGCCGAAGAAGGAGGGAGCAAGCTTTGAGAAAGTGCGGAGAAGGTTGCAGAAAGCAAGTAGTTTGGGCCAGTAAAAATTGTGAAAATCGGCTAAGTCCTGGTCCAAAGCCTGAAGCAAGGAGGGACGAGTGGCACAAAGGTACGCGAACCGCCCAACCGGCTGAAATGAGTCCAGGTGGCCCACAAAGCAAACGAGACAAGTGGGACAGTAGTACGCGGTGGGCGCGAAAAGCCGATCCAGCCGAGGAGAAAAATTGGCTAACTGCTGAAGAGGGTAGCATTCGGGACGAGTGGAACAAATGGACGCGAAATGCCCGAACCGGCCGGATCGCGCGAAAACAGTACAAGGAGCCCAAAAGCAATTGGGACGCGCGGGCCAGAAATGCACAACCCGAACCGTGTAAAAGAGTCAAGTCAGTTCGAAGCAAAGTGGGACAAGCGGGCCAAAAATGCCCGAACCGGCCGAAATGAGCACAAAGGGCCCAAAATCAAATGGGACATC
This sequence comes from Taxus wallichiana var. yunnanensis, assembly GCA_018340775.1. Taxonomy (NCBI): domain Eukaryota; kingdom Viridiplantae; phylum Streptophyta; class Pinopsida; order Cupressales; family Taxaceae; genus Taxus; species Taxus wallichiana. The sequence continues at coordinate 550,500,353 of CM031234.1, forward strand.
CGGGACAAATGGAGGCGAAGTACGCGTAGGAGCCGAATCAGCCGAGGACCAATCAGAAGCTGCCACGTGTCCTCACAAGAGAAAAGTCAAAAAGTCAATGGGCGAGTTTTCGAGCACCGATCCGAACCAATGGGATAGTGCCACGTGTCCCAGCTAGGGCCCACAAGGAAAATTCAAAACAGCCCGCCTTCTAGCGAAGAGAGAGAATTATTCAGCGAATCAGAGCATGCCACGTGGCATCCAAGTGGCAGTGCGCGGGAAAATATTTCAAAATCCGTTTCCGCCTGTTCCTGTGCCCTAAATCTTCAGATTGACATATCTTTCGATCCAGAGCTCAGATTTGCACGTTCTTGATATCAACGGAAAGCTTATAAGATTCTCTACACGTTTCCAAGGTCAATCTTGCATTTTGGTTCAGTTTGGAGGATGAAAATTGAGAAACGCCTCTGGCGCGAAATAACAAGCAGAGGTAATGCTTCAACAACCACTTTAATGCAGCAAACAACCCGCCGCTTCTGTTAGACAAACCGCCGCTTTGCCAGAACCCGTCGCTTCTGCCATGATGGACGAATTAAATGCAACCTAGAGGTGGTTGGGGCAGATTTCGAATTCCTCTCTCTTTGCTCTCCCATTCTTCCTATAAATTGTAAGGAGGGGTTTCTTTCTAAGGTGGAACATTTCCGCTTTGCACCCTCCCTTCTCTCCTGTTCATAAGAAGATTTGTGGAGTTTTCAAACCTCCCATATAGACTGTAACACCGTTTTTTGCCTTTTGGCCATTGCAATGTATTGAATCTATCCTTGAGCAATATATATATATATGTGTCTGTGGTTACTTCTAAACCCTCTTACATATCTATTACTGTCATTCTTGATCTTTCATTGCATTTTTGCTATCTGTGCATGATGTTGTGTTACATCTACATGATCTGTGTTAAATTTGGCAAAGCATATGTTCTTCATTCCTTGGTGCATCACCTCTATTAGCTTAGATTTATTTTATGCATCTTCTTACCTTGTCTCCTTGGCAAATTAGATTAGATTTTGAGGAAAACCCTCTGCATATTTTCGTATGCACTCCGAGCAGAGGGAATAGGAACCAGCCTTTCTCTGGAGATTCCTTTCTCACTCTTCAAGTCCCACACTTGGAGAAACGATTCAATGTTATGCAATCACACTGGATATTAATATGATCAACCTAGAAATCGATCAATACCTGGTGGGTGCTTTGTGATTTTGCACTAACACATACCTCTTGATGTATCTTAGTAATTCTTCCCTAAAATGTTTTCCTTACTCATCATGGAGTCACAAGACCTCTAGATACCTATTTGAAAATGTTCAAAGTGATAAACCTAAGCTTCGGGCTTCTTCATGAACATTCAAGCAATGGTTTCCAACAATGCATTCTTACAACTTTGTCCTAGCCTTTCTTGGCTCATATACACTTCAATTCAAGGCCACATCTACAATTTCATGGTTCTCATGGAATGATTTCATGTTTTCTAAACCTCACTCTCTAGGATCAAGGTGTCTAATACCTTCACATGTTGTTCTAGAACATATTTTACCTTTTCACCTTTCTTAACAGGTCATTAGATTTCTCTAACATAGTCTTACTAGTTCTAGAATCAATCCATACTCAAAATGAAGACAAATTCAAGCTCCTATAATCACTTAAACACATAAATCAAACCCAGGCTAGGTGTTTTTCAAGCTTGTATGTATTATATTTTCATTAGACACCTTAAACACATAAATCACGGAGGTCATTAAACACCTGAAAACATGTCTAATGACCTTATTATGCTTTTAGACCTCACAAGCTCCTGATTCTCCTACATTATAAACCCTATCAAATCACCTCATCATGAGGCAATCCATATATCACTATAAATATCTATGAATATACTTTCCAACACAACTTGAATCATCTCAAAATTCAACCTATAGCTCAAGTTATAGCCAAAACACTGAACCCTACTATTTGAGACCCCAAAACTTCCCTTTGACTAGTCAACTTGTTTCAGCCTCAAAACACCATGTACATGCAAAATCGTGACCTAAAACAACCATGCTACTCCTTTAGACCTTCTTCTCCGAAACTATTATTTTCAAGTGCGTCCCACATATCACCTTGACCTCAACCATACATTTATAGAAGGCTTGAGGAGTCCTCTACAACATTAAATCATCACTTTTTCATTGCCAATCATAACTGGGTCAATATACTTCACCTTTTGTAAACTGCTTTTAGCTAGGGTTTAACTAGGGTTTTTAACCTCTTTACCTTCTTAACATTCGTTCATAAAAATGTGACAATCAACTGACCTTGTTATTTTTTTAAACCTTCTAAACTCACCTTATAATCATAATTTAAAGACACAAGGTCCCATTCAAAGCACATGATTCACAACGATCATCTGAAGTTGCACTTCGAGTTGGAATTTGCAATGAGTTTTACCTTGTCTCACTAAAACAACTATATTTAAAAAAATTCATATCATAGGAACCTAATTGTTTTCTGAGACAACTATCACTCATCCCTCCAACATATCCAATCATAATAATGTCAATACCATTACTCAATATTTTCTTCCTATCTCATTTACATAGCCTTACCTTAGGGATTCTCACTATAGAAGCTAGTATCAACTGAAATAATGCAATAATTCATCAAGTAACCTCTAAAAATGACCCAAACATACCTCATATTCCATGATATACCTTTTTTCATTCTATGGTCTCAAATGGCTCCAATCCACACTTTATCACACCTCTAAGTTGTCATACCTGCTCCTAATGAGCACCTATAACATGATGAACCACATGTACCTGCACTATGCCACTACTGTGATTTTCTAATAACCCTAAAAACATGTTATCCGATATATCATCATGCTTCCCAAGAAACCAAGAATCTCACACTACCAAGCAACACCTCCTAAGCACCTGTATGGGTTTGCTAAAACAAGCATACCTCATTGAATCTCACTTTGTAACAACTCATAAACATTTTAACCATCATGTTAGAACCACATACATCATCATGACATCATCCTACAACATTCACTTTGTCATTAATGTGGTTTTTCATCAATGAAAACACCTACTAGGACACCATGCCAACAATCTCCCCCTTTGTCATTGATGGAAAACACCCTGAACTTCTCCCCTTTTTACATTAATGAAAAAGGCATACCTTTATCTTACTTTATTCACCTATCTCAGCTTCATACCATCATGCTTTGGTTAGAAACATCAACCAAAGGTCTCAATTTGCTCCATTTTCTTGATTTTTCCCAAAAAATTGATTCTTGCCTTCATTCAAGCATGCAAATGCCAAGCTCCCCTAGAAAGAACACTTCCATCATCTGAAAATCATCTGAAAAGCATCATTACACCATGAAAAAGAAAAAAATTACCTTCTTAGGAGAAAAAATTCATTTTTCATCCTCTAGGCAAGAAAAACATCAAATTTCTTCAATACCTTATTTTGAACTACTCAAGAGCATTGTAGCTAACCTATACATCTACCATAATCTTCGTGATCATGCCAACAAAGTGCCATCTATGAGCTATAAAGTCAACCATTCCTTCATTCAAGAGCATACACTTTATATTTAGGCATAAGTTTAGCATAGTAATGCACTATCTTGCTCATCATAACACATTATGACTAGGAGCCCTAAACAAACTTTTCGAGCTTTTAGTACCAATTTGTACAAGTCCTAAATCAATATTCATACCTTGACCATGCCATATGTGACTACCGTTGGATCCAAGACCACTATTTCTATCTCAAATGCACAAATTTGTGTGAATTACCATGTTATTTTGTCTAAAAACAACTTAACCTCATTTACTAGGTCCTAAAACACCTCTTTCATTTCTTAATAGTCAAAGTTGACTTGAGATTATGCAACTTATAGTCTTGACATGCAAAAACTTGTAAGAGGCATACCTCATAAGCTTTGATGCCTCTAAGCCACCATCCAGGGACCAAAAAAACTTGAGCAACATCTTCATATCTATAGCTTTCACCATTTAACACTAAACCTCTTGTCATAGTCACATTAGTTACAATAAATATTCTTGGCATGCTATTCATAGACAAGATTCTTAAGATTCTATCTCAAACCTTTCATATTCATCAAGCATGGAGATTACTCCTGAGGGTTATATGACCTTTGCACACCTACCTCAAGATATATTTCTTCATTCAAAAATACCTTGCACCTGTAGCTAACCTTGCACATTCTTTTCTTAGTCTCGAGTTGAATAGATTGACCTCTCGATTACTTTTCAAAGCACTAGTTCTAGAGCAACATCCTTGATATAAAGTATTCAAAAAAAACTTTGCAAACCTTTCTTCTACATACTCAAATCAAAACATCTTGATTCCTTATAAACCCTTGTGAGCCTTAACATTCACAAAATACCTTGTAATAACTCGGTTAATGACTTCTTAAGCATGGTACATAGATTTATTTTATCCTTCTCTTAGGTCTTACTAGGTCTTTGACTCAAACCAATGGTTACAAGCAAGTTACTTGAGTTTTATATAGATCAAGTCACTTACCTTTGTCACAAGTCATCTGCTACTTCTCAGGAACATAGCATACCTTGAACCTAGGCCATACTTGAAACATTATCTAGTTCTTTTGATCTTTATGCACTTTAATTCAAGCCTTTGTAGAGAATACTAAGACATGATACCACCTGTAACATCCTTTAGATACCTCCTCTACCTCTTTTCTAGAGTTCCGAGAGAAGCTTTCAACTTTCTTACATGTAGAGTCATTTTGCACTTAGTGGCATTACTAACAGATCTCGCATGTTACATGGAACCTTATCCACATGTTAAGCACTTTTATAGCATATCATTCAGATTTTGATGAGCTTAAGCTCAGTATTAGACTCTCAAGATAAATTTCATATAATTGATCCATATAAGTATACCAAATTCTCATTCAAAAATATCTATTGCCCTCTATACTTGGCATACCACTCGATGATCGAGAAATCGCAGAGGTAGGGTTAACCCTAAGCCTATTCACAGCTCATATTTTCCCAAAATTCATGCACAATATATTCAAGCATTGATGTTCTAAACAAAAGTGCACAGTTACATCATTCATTGTAGCATCAATTTTGATGTCAACACATACATATTTTCAAGTAATAACATCATCTTTACTAGTAAATAAGTCAATTTTGTCTCATAGCATGATGAAGAACTATAAAAACTTCTTCCTTTCTTCACAAAAAATGGATCACTTTTACACATGTTTAGACTTACACTATGGGACATAAATTCATCAAAAAAATGTATAGTGATGATCATACCTATAGCTTTTTTACTCACTAATCTATGACCCATAATTTTAATATTGTCACCAATTAAAGAGTAACTCAGTCCTTGAATGTTACAACACCATTTTTATGACCTTGTAGATCATTATCCAAGCTCTAAGGGATCTCATACATTCTGATTTATTTTCTTCTTTATTTAGATTTCATGACTTTGTGAACTCCAATAACCACGAAAGTACCTTTTTCAAATTTGGAACTCACATACTCAGCTACAATGCATTATACACTAGTACATATATAGTGCATAGACTTCTTATGACATTTCTCCATCTCGAATGCTCTTGTTAACTTGTAGGACGATAGATTTGAGACCCCTTGAAATTTTCTCAATCATGTAGAAACCACTTGAAGCTTCATACAATCTTAAGCGAGCTTATACTTGTCTTGCAATACTTTGATGAACTCACAAAATACATAGCTTAGGATTGGTATTATACAATAGTCACATTCTAACTTCTTTCACAGACATAATAATTCTCAATCATACCCTAAGGCTTCCACATGAAACTATAAGAATCATGTAATGTACAACTACGAAAACCATCTTGTTACGGTTATGCCATATCGGTCTCTCATTTTCAATCTTCATGATTCAAGAAAGTAAAAACTTTGAAATACTATACATAGTCTTTAAATACCTATTTTTAGCTTTGCTTCAACACTTGGAGATGAAGGGATGCTTCTTTAGGCCTTAAAGGTCAACATGTACTTTGGACTTAACATAGAACAAAAAAACTAACAAAGGAAGTACTCATACACATACTAACCATATATCCAACAACTCTCTTAAATATTTTTCAATGACAAATCCTTCAAACTCACAAGGACACAACTTCACACCGACTCAAAAATGATCACTTGAAGGAATGACTTCACTAACACAAATGGCTCAAAATTTTGACCTTTCATTAAAATATTAACAAAAGGTATGATATGAACTATCTAACATCACTTGATCAAGACTTTAGACCAACAATGTTCATTAGAACAAAGCATACTGAGACCTTTCCCATTTTGTGATATTCTTGCACAACATGTTAGCCTTAACACCACTTATCTAGCTTGATGACACTAAATACCTTGTTAAATTTTGCATAGCAAGGTATTATCCATTCATGTGAAAGGTTTAACAACTTACCAATATTGTACTTGACTTTTGAAGCTTCTTTTGCATGGATTAATCACTACTCATACCAGTAGCTCATTTTCTTCATGATCACACTAATTATCTTCCTATCAAGACTTAGAAAACATCACCCTCTTCATAGTGAAGACACACTTTGGAGACAAAAATATTGTTAATTTCAAACTAGGCCTTTTTAGGCCACAATAGAAACATGTATATAGTATCATGCATAAATAAATAAATATACTTACTTGAAGTTCCAAACCTCTTTCATCCTTTAGCCCTATGAGCCTAATTTTGAACTTTACGTAAAATTTTGGCTTATAAATTCATCATTTAACCCTTTAAAAACTGAGTTTCCATCTCTATATCTAAGAGGATATTGTTACCATCACCATTTTCTTGGATATACCCTAAAATTTGAACTACATAGGTCACAGAGACCCGGACAGACCATATACACTTAAGACTAAGACCAAATTTGACTTAAATTTGCACATGCTGGAAAATATAGGCTTCTACCAACTCATAAAGCCATAAACTCAAGATCACAAACCTACAAACTTATTGACTTTAGATCATCATGATTGAAATCGAGCTTTAACTCTCTTGTAGAGAACACAAGCTGTCATGCAACATAGGCTTCATTGACCTTTTAGAACCTTATACATAATTTTTGGCACATGGACTTTTTGGAAAAGACACATTAGAACCTTTGAACTCCTTTAAGCTCAAATTACCTCATGATCTCTTGGCAAAACTTCTAGACATGGACTTGAAATTTTGACTTAGAATACCATTTGATAACTTTGGCAGTCCTAAGAACTCAAAGACATCATTTCATGACTTGCAGAGAGTAAAACATACTGAAGGAAACTACTTTATACCATAGAATCATTAATCATACTCATATATGACCGTGACACTATTAAACACCATAGACATGTATACACGACCCATTTGAAGATACAAAAGTGATGAAATTGACCAAAACATACCTTAGTGAACTAAAACAACCTTGTAGAGACACTAAACCATGCTGCCTTCATTTGATTAATGTCTTCTAGAAGCATAGAGAAGATATGCAAATTTCATTGGATCACTACATCACCCAGAACTCAGGTGATTCCCAAGGCTTCATCTTCCTTCTATCCACATTGGTGTCAATTCTCATTACCCTCTTGTTCTTGTTAGATTCACTTGGCATGATGCCCTCCTTACCTACTTTATTTTATTTTTCCTTAACTGAAATGATCCCTATCAAACTCATATGATTCTCCTCTACATTGTTTTCAACCATAGTAAACATACCTTCTTGTTTTGATGCTTGTACATATTTCAGCTTGTCATCCTTCTTCTTATCAGTCCTCATGTTCTTGGCTTCATGAATATTCTCTTTGTTTGTCTTTTCATTGTTAATAGGATCGATTCCTTTGTCTTCATGGTTGAGAATGTTTCCTCTTTGAAGAACTCTTAACAAAACTCTTCTTTATTGGAAAAAATCTTACAATATGGCTTGATTGTTGACAATTGAAGCAAACTACACTTCTCTTCCTTTTAGGATTAAACACATTGATATTCCAATCATAATCCTTTTTTATACGCCCATATTAACAACATGAGTAGCATTCACCCTTGAAGACACCTACACCTTTCTCTAAAGGTATTTTCTTACAATCTCTAGCTCTATGAACAAAATCATGACAAGCAAAGCAATAACCATGAAATGATGAACCATACCTCATAGCATTAGGTTTTCTAATAGGATTAGACCTTCTCAAATCAGTCCTCTTAGTCATCTTCTTATCTGATCTTGAACTTGGACCAGCTCCATTATCACTCTTCTTTTTCTCTCCTTCAAACCCTAGGTTTTTTTGTCATTTTTTGCTTCTTTGACTCTCCAAATGGTCTTTTACGGCCATTACTTTTCTCTAACTTTTCATAAGACTATAACTTACTATGTGGCTGCTCCAAATTTGATTCAAGAGATTTTAATTTGTCTTCATACCTGGAACAAGCTTCCTCTTTCTCCTTTAGGGATTTTGACATATTTTCCACTTGAGATCTCAAATCCTTGATAGCTAGATCATGATCTTTCTCCATTTCATCCATTGTCTCTTGCAATCTAAAGACCAAAGACTCAAAAATCTCATACTTTCTCCTCCAAAGATCAGTTGACTTACCCATTTGTGCTTCTAGGATCTCCTTCAAGTTGCTAAAATTTCTTCATAAGGACCTGCTTTGATACCAATTGTTGGAAGCATAAGGGAATGAGAAGGGTGGGATGAATCATTCCTAAAATATTTTTATTTCACTTAAAAATCATACATTCATCCATTATATTGATTAAACAACATCCATGAACAAAAGTGCTTATTTAAGATATGCAATATCAACCACAAGAGCATAAAGTAAAGTAATCAACACAATAAAACCATATGTAAGTGAGAAACCCCACTGAAATTTTTCTTATATTACACAAATCAAATTAATTTAGTGAAGCACCAATTTCACAAGGAGCACCAACCCCTAATTTAGTAGAGCACCAACCCTAAAAGGAGCACCAACCCCTAATTTAGTGAAGCAACCACTCCACAAGGAGGCTAAGACCCCCTAAGGATGACCAAGAACAAGATCAGCCACCTAAATATGTTTGATCTCTAAAAAAAATTCTTCCACAATTGATGGAGATCGCTAATTCAGCTCACAAACCCTAGCTCATACCTTAGGGCATCAAACTTGTTCTTTCTTTACTCTATCTTCTTACTATGATGTTATCTAATCTTCCTAAACCTATAATTATCTTCCTCAATATTCAAATAATTCTCTCATACCTACAAAATATATCTCTCTAGGTCCCACACCTTCCCACCAATACCACACACTCCACTAGTTCACAAAAAACACCAAAAACATGTTTTTATATGTTTTCACCTTTCAAACTTAGGCCAGAAATTTTCCCTCCATTTGGTTCGACCAATACATCAAGGAAAAAATAAAAATTATAAATACAACAGATACATTTGACCCAAGTAGGTCGGCCTAGCCAAAACTCTCATTACATGTGCCAAAAATGGCTCAAAACCCCATGGGCACAATCTTAAAATTGCCCTAACATGAGTACCATACTTTTTCATGACCCATGAACCATTATACATGATTAAAATATCATAAAACATTAATACATGGTCACAATTAATATTAACCAATCAAATTATTCACTTATTGGGCCCAATTTCCTTTATAATCTTCAAAACCGTTGTTTCTTTCACCCTTTGGCACCATGGAAATTTCATAATGCCACAAAATTACTTATACTAAACCAAATCATGTCATGCAACCACTCAAAAGACATTTTAGAACCTTTAGAACACTTCTAAGAATTTTATAAGTCATGAAACATCTTTTACTTCAAACCTCAGCAAGAGTTTCCTTCACCAAATGAACCTGCCAAAACAAATGTTTCCAAAGGTTAGCTCATAAAATCAACTATACATGAATTCAAGACCTGAAAATTGATTCATTGGATGAAAAATTAATCCATCTTAACTCTCTACATAATAGTAAGCATCACCCAATCCATCTCATGCTTCAAACAACCTCAAACTTACACAAAAACATATCGTGTCTGAATTCCAAAACCTTATTACTGAAAGAATGCCCTGAAAATCATATAAAAACACCTAATCATGAATAAATTCATATATCAATAGAAATATCTCTGAATATAATTTCCAAAACAACTTTAATCATCTCAAAATTCAACATGCAGCTCAAGTTATAGCCAAAACATTGAACCCTACTATTTGAGACCCCAAAACTGCCCTTTTACCAGTCAACCTATTTGATCCTCAAAAAACCATGTACCTGAAAAATAATCACTTGAAACTACCATGGAAATTAATAAAAACTCCCATAAATCATTCACTATCAATGTTTCATGCTACTTCTTTGGACCATCTTGTCCTAAAATCTTCTTCTCCAGAAACTACTATTTTCAAGTGGGGCCTACATATCACCATGACCTCAACCATAAATTTATGGAAGGACCAAGGAGTCCTATACAACATCCAATCATCACTTTTTCATTACCAATCAAAATTGGGTCATTATACTTCACCTTTTGTAAACTACTCCTAGCTAGGGTTTAACTAGGGTTTTTGACCTCTTTACCTTCTTAACATTCATTCATAAAAATGTGACAAAAACTAACCTTGTTATTTTTTGAAATCTTACAAAATCATCTTAATATCATCTTTGAAAGCCTCAAGGTCCCATGGATAGCACATAAATCACAATGATCATCTAAAGTTACAATTAAAATTTGGGAACCTAAGTTTTTCACATCATGGGAACCTATTTTTTTCTAATATAACTATCACTCATCCCTCTAACATCTCCAATCATCATAATTTCAATACAATTGCTCAATATTTCTAGCCTATCTCATTTGCATAGCCTTACCTTAGGGATTCTCATTGTAGAAGCTAGTATCAACTGAAATAGTGCAATAACTCATCAAGTAACTATACGTACCCATAATTCTATGTACTATAATGTCGAAAAGAGGTTATAGAAACCCCAATGATGATTTGGATCTCTTTGCAAGGTGTTCAGAATCTAGAGAGTGTGCTAAGTGTATATATTTACATCTTAAAATGCCTTACTTGGCCTCTGCATGCTTTATTTTAACTTCTATCCTCTTTTTTCTTGCATTTCGGTCTTTAGTGTCATGACCACCGCCCTATTTGGGAAGCGGTCCCACGACCGCCACCCACAACAACGCGGCGGTCCTGTAACCATTTTCATTCTCTCGGGTGGTAGTCTTGTCCACATTTTCCAAAACTTTATGATGCACTCGTCAACGTGAAAATCAAGTTGCGCTTGTAATTCTCAACCACTCTTGCTTTCATTAAAGTTTTATCCGCCTTGTAAATAGTAATTTCTTTTTTTAATAGGTAGAAGAGTTCAATTTGATCTTACCTTCTAGTAAATCAAAATGTTATAAATACCAAGCTTGTTTACAAGCAAATGGCCCCCTCTCTCTCTATAATTTATCATTCAGTGTGTTTGAAAGCTCCTCAACAAGTCTCAACAGGTCTAGATTTTGTATAAGTTCTCAGCCCCTCAGTTCAAGGCTCCTCTCCTTCTTTCTAATTTAGAGATCAATTGATCTCTCTATTTTCATCTTGTTCATTTGTTGTTCTCAAAACAACTAGCTTAGCATAAAAACAATTTTAGTTCTAGATTAAGTTCATTTGAGAATCTTGTTTCTACCTAGAGTTATAGGTCGTTGTTTCATCACAGGAAGTATAGGTCCTAGATTTTTGATGTGTTTGTGTTGTATCCCTGCAACAATCCTGCTAGGAATCACATAGCCAAGCTTTGTTCTCTTGCGTTATCCCTCTCCTACTTGCATTTTGTTTGGTTTATGTCCAAGTTTCCACTGTTTAAACATCTTCTCTTGTTGCCGCTGTCACATTCCCACTTTTCTAGGATTCACGAGAACATGTAGGAATGAAGAGATCACACTGAGGGGAAAAGCTACAATACAACTGGATTTGCCTCTATTCTGTAAACTCTAGGTTTGAATTGTCAAAGTTGTAGTTACAATATATCAAATAGAATAGAAAAGTATTTCATTTTAGTTAATATCGCTTTCAACATTACCAGGGAAGCTGTGGGGAATAATAGCTTCTGATAAGCTATGATTTGTTCCTCACTTCGAGGTAAGTGTAGACACTAAAATTAGGTCACACTCCCCTTTGATCCCTCAACAAATAAGCACCCTTCATCACATTCACCTAACCATGGCCCCTTTCACCCTACTAATATTAATTTAATTAATTTAATTAAATTAATTCATTATCCTCACTATATTTATTATTTAAATATCTTATTTTAAATAATATCCACACATATAGTTCACTTAGACACCTCACCAAGCCAACTCAACCTAAGACCTATTCTTAGTAAGTTGCCATAACTAACTAAGACTTACCCAAACCCTAAAAATCAATGCCTACATTCCCTCTAACCACATTCCCACATGCTTACAAGAGCTCTCAATCTAATCCACGGGTTAACGACATGAAATCTGAGGAAATCAAGAGGATCTTCCTAGTTTAGTAAACCTAGGAAATCCCTGACCGATGCCGGTTACCCCTAACCGTCACCGGTTAAGCGGAACCACCATCGGTTACCCTTTTAACCCCAAAAAACCTTATTCTCAAGGTTGGAAGTTGAAAAATAAGGTTGGCAAGCATTAACACATCTCAAAGAGATAACACATCTTCAAAGAGTGAATTCCAAAGAGAACACGCATGCAAGGAAGGAGATCAAGCACTTTCTCTTACACAACCATCCCAACCATGATCTGATCTAACCAAGCAAAGAGGAATGTACATGCAGCCCATGCAGAAGCTTTCTTTCAGTTGGTGATCACTTATAACCTTCAAACCTCTCATCAGCACCTCCATCCCTCACTCACAGGCATCCAGGATTAGAATTCAAGTAAGTATAGCATCATACTTCTCTGGTTTATTTCATTTCATCATTACTTTATCATCTATTGTTTACCTAGCCACCTATTGGCCTTCTCCAACACTTCCATCTCCATATACCCATTAAAATCTCACCAAATCCTACCCCAGTCACCCAATACCTCATCCCAACTAAAAAAATCCTTTGTGCGATCACAAAGGTGACCCAAAGCTTGTCTTGTGGCATTCCCAGTTTCCACAAGATGCAGTAGTACTGGTTACACTTAACTATCATCACCACCCTTAACTGACATCGGTCTCTGTATTTTCCCATATATCCCAGAACAAAGACATACCCACCTAATTTCACCTCACCCTCATCCACCTGTGATTTACCTGAGAGCTCTGTCAGACCTGCAAAGACCCAAAACCAGTTACTTGACCTTTGGATCCTATTCTAGCCTAGCTTGTTAGATTAGATCTATTTCTTATTGTGTTTTAAGTGAGATACCTAAATCATTTCGAATTACAATAGGATTTACTTTATTTACACATTAAATTGTTTAAAATAGTGGACTGATAGCCATCTAGGAAGTATCACACTTCCCGAATCTAGCATACACTAGGCAGTTCACTACACATATTGTTTAATTCCTTTTGGTGGTCTTTCTTTTATTACAGGTAGTTCCTCCTAGCCAAAAGGAAGTTCTCACAATCAGCTGTGGATTCGGAAGTCATATGTGCACAACAACCCATCAACCAACATTTGAACAGGTATTCCTCCTACACCTGTTACCCTATTTGTTTTGTCAACACTTCAAAGAAATGATCTAGAATCAGGTGAAACATTTTGGCGTCCTGGGTGGGACCCATCCGGGTTCCTCGCATTTCATTCATTCTTAGGAAAAATTGTTTGTTTGTTTCCCTTCTAAAAAGCATACACATTAATCTTCTTCCTTGGTAACCCACCTTTTCTTTCTATTTGCTCTAAAGGAAACTTTTCTTTTAGTGTAATTAAAAGGAACCATTTCTTCATGTTTTCGGCATTGTACTAAAAGAGCATCCCTCTTCCTTTTCATCTTATTGTGTCATCTAACTTCACACTTCGATTTGGGCTTAAAAATAAGTGCATTGCATTCTGATTTATTGCATTAGCTCACATTAATTGAGGGCAACCTATACATTGGAAGTCATGACCAACTGATGGTTGACAAACAAATCATAGAAAAGCACTTCTTTCCTTTTCTCTTTCTCTGAGTCTTACCAAACCTCACAAAAATTCAAAATATACACATTCTTAAACAACATCCTACCTAGAAGAAGTTGTAGGTGATCACACGATCACGGTGCACGGTGGGCGCCTAGCTCATTTGCTCTGTAGTCATACTTGAGCAAAGCCCACCCCACCATAACATACCTGAAACCTCACCTTTTAGATCTCCTTCTTTGTAGGAAGCCATCCTCACCAAAAAAATTATTTCACAATTCATGTGTCAGTCCTTAAATAGCATAAGCTAAACAAACATAATAGAAAAGGCACTCCTAGGATTGCATTTTTCTTAGTGTTTCTGCTTGGCTTGCGTTTTGAGGTGAGAGATCACATTCTTCATTTTTCTTGTTCATCCTTACACACTCCTCATCATAGCTGGTGTATTTTGGCTTCACCTGAGTATGCTGGGCCATATCATCATCATTCTTAGAATTCTAGGTTTGATTCTACATCATATTTTAATTCACAACCACTTTTTTCATCATTGTTTCAATTTCACAATAATCATCGTCGGTTATACCCAACCGACGTCAATTCCAAGTCCTTTTCTTAACCTACCCAAAAGGACATTTTATTCATTTTCTTCCACTTTTCACAATCCTTATCATTGCCATCATTCTCATTGACATTGTAAAACACCATCAAATTTGGCATACCTGTCAGATTTGACCTTCTACCTGGTTTTTCACTCACTGACCATTTTCTACAGTGGCGATGCGACCCCCTAACTTAGGCATTTGTTTGTCTTAAGCGGCATTAGTTACCCTATCTCACTTTCCAACCACATTTGGTACCTATCCTTTTTACCATTAGATTCACATGTTCCTGTTGTTTTCTGTGTCATTCACAGAGAAGCATCCCTAACTAATCAGTATTAGTTCACATGGTGTTGACCCGAAGATAAGCAAGCGCACTCGTATTTCACACCAGTTGTCAACCACTCCCACCTAGTCCCTCACCACCTTCCATTTTATCACCAGCCATGGATCCCATCCAACCTATCACTATCACTACCGGAGATGAGGAGTTCACACGACTCCTTGACCAAAACCCTGTCGCCTTGCAGTTTTACCTTTCCCACTTGTCCACTCGAGATGCCTCAAGTCAGTTGATATACGGAATGCCCGTATCTATCCCCCGACTCTCACTCCCACTCTGCATCATTGGCCCCATCTAGCTCTGTGCTACCTGCATCTACCTTACCCCCATTTATTTTGTAGGTAGGTCCTATACCCACTATAACTTCCACATCTGCTACCTTTGTGGCACCCATTACATCCACCATACCTCAACAAATACCCAAAACACAACCTCATCCACCCCTAATGTCTCACACATACCCGTAGCTACACTACCACCTCCCGTGTCGGTGACCCCTACCCCTTTTTAGAACATGGTCCTTTCCATTCCACAATCATTAGCCCCCATTGCCACTAGGGTTACCATGACCCTTCCACCTCCATATACATACTACCAACAACCTCCTGTTTCATCCATTATTCACTTAGGTACGTACCCCTGTTTCACTACCTTCTTCTCAATCAACCTACATGGCAGCCCCATACACTGGAGTGCCACCCCGTTATATGCCCAAAACCAACCCTCTCACGCTACAAGAAGCACCCAATCATCACAACCTACCAATGACTTAATAAAATTGATGTTGGACAAGATGCAGACATTAGAGGCATCGGTTTCCGGCTCCCATAACACTCTCACCTATGACAAGATTTGCAACGAGCCCATCCACCCATCCATTCCTATCTGCTCATACCCGTGCATTGGGAAATGCCTAAATTCAATCATTTCAATAGCAAAGAAGACCCGCAGCAACATTTGTGATCGTTCAAACATGGGTGTTATATGATTGCTCATGATGATGCTTGCTCTTGAGAACCTTTCCCATGTCTCTGACTAGACCTACATTAGATTGGTATAGTGGGTTACCTAGAAACTCCATATTCTCATTCAATCAAGTAGCCCAAGCCTTCTTGGATCATTTCTCTATCAATATCGTCAAGAAGGTTACCATGACTGACCTATACTCCACGCGTCAATATGAGGATGAATCTATCGCAGATTTTGTCACTCGCTGGTGTAGCTTGATCAACCAACTCACCTTCCAACTACCACAAATAGAACTCATTGAGCTCTTCACATGGGCTTGTGCTAGACATATCTCACCGACCTTGCAGGTCCAAACCTTCTGAACATTCGATGAAGCATTCACTATGGCACGAAAGTTAGAGATTCGGGCCATTGAAGAGAAGAAAATCCAATTACGCAATAAAAATTTGGCATTCAAGTCAAATGATACCTCTTCTTCTTCCAAACCACAAAAAAATATTTAAAAGCAAAGGGCACTGCTAACGCAGTGGTACTCAAGGCCGGCCTAGCACATCCGTCAAATCAGGCTACCCCCTCATCTAATCTCTCACCCATCCAAACTTTTCAATTCGAATGATTTAAGAGCGGAAATATACCCTAATTGGGAACCTTACTCTTATGTCTTAGAAAATCTTATCAAAGCTGAATCCATCACCCTTCCACCTATTAAATCACACACTTTGGTTTTGACCACCTACTTCCCCATGCCCACATGGTATAAAGAACATGATTTATGTAATTATCATCGAGTAAAGGATCATAGTGATGAAAATTGCATCACTTTCAAAAATATTGTCCAAGAAATGCTCGAGAAAGGTGAGTTAACCATGGATAATCCTAATGCACCTACCAACCAAAACCTACACATCTTCAAGAAACCATTTCCCAACCATGCCCCTTCATCTGATCAAACCGGTGAGACCTCAACTCACGATACCCATACCACGAGGTTCACGCTATCTTTAATGACGTACCCATCACCTCCCAATTACCCCATATTCCTTCCATAGAGGAGATCCTAGCCTGAAATCCTCCTTCCACATCAAAACCAACCTCCCCTATTCCTTCACCAATAGAGGAACACCTTTCATCTCCTTCATCACCTACGGAGGAATCTTTCGCTAACATTGAGACCATCTCACCCCTGGCTTCACCACTTAGAGAGCCTTTACCTACAGTACCTCCTCCACCCATAGAGGAGCACCCATTACCTCCTCCACCCATAGAGGAGCACCCATCATCTCCACCACCTATCATAGACCTAGTTGAGATACCATTTACCTCTTGGTGAGCATTCTCCATCAGCTACCCAAAATCTGCAGACTATTTTCGGCTCTTACCCACGGAAGCTAAAGCTAGCCAATTTTTGTCTCTAAGACACATTTTATGGGAATTTCATTAGGTCCTCATCACCTCCGCCTACAAACATGTCATTCTCGCATTTGTCCTATCACTTAGATTATGTGGATAGAGCCTTACTATGGGGGCATCTTCTACTTCCGGTCTCAACACAGATGCAGAGGTCCCTTGCTGATACCTCCACTATCTACCCAAAAATATTTCGACCAATCGAACCAAACACAACCACCTCTATCACAACCCTTCCATGACACCTATTATAGCTCAAACCACACCCTTACCCATAACTCAACCTACACCTAAACCCAAACCCATACCTACAACATTTTCCTTAACTAAACCTATTACCACTTTAGGGGTCACCCTGACCACCAGCCTTACTCATCCACCTATCAAACTGGATTTAGCTACATCCTCCAAATTCAACACCATACCTACTCCTACACCCAAATAGAAGAACCAAACCCATCGACCTCATACCCCAACTACGCCAATCACACCAGCACCTATCTCATCTGTCTTAGGACCTCAGCTTCCCAACATGGTCAAGCAACCTCCACCTAGCAATAAGCCAAAAACACAACAACCCATTCCTTCCTCACAAACCTCTAATCTCCCCGACACCCAACATGACTTACACCAGCACCTGCAACATCTTTACCACCCATACCTCCAATACCCTCAGTTATTGCTTCACTACCCACTACACTTCAGTTGTTGTCTCTCACACCCCAAGACGGCCCGCATCATCTACGTTCACAAGACCCCCTCATTATCCTGTGGGTAACTCACCCTCTTCTTTCATCTAATTTTCCTTCTAGACCTCGTAGACCCAAATTACCTTTACCCATGAAGGTTCAACCCAAAAGCAAAGCTCCACTACCCCACAATAAGGTAGTCAAAATGACCACACACCCTCCTACCCATCCATCTACTATACCTCTACCTAAACAAGCATGACCGACACCTAAAACCACACCAGCACCCAAACCCATAGCTCGATCCGCTCATCCTCTTCCAAAGACCGTTCCTCAACAATCAACTACACCTACACCCAAACCCACGTTCACTTCCCATTGTGATCCACTAGCAGGGTCCTATGCCAAAATTTTAACCAACCTCCTTGAGACTTCTGTCATCACATTACCGCCACTCAGACCTTATGACCCCCTCAAACCCAAGCCAACAGGGTTTGACAATACTAAAATTTGTGCATACCATCATGTGTCAGGCACGATGTGGAGAACTATAAGGCCTTGAAAACCGTCCTTATCTAGTTGTGTCCTCCAAAGGCCAACTTTGATGATGACGACCTTCTCGACAAGGATCCTGCTACACCAACACCCATTCCCACACTGCCCACTCAATGACCACAACCTCCACCCCCACAACTCCTAGAGACACCCCAAAATTCAAAATTAACATGGTTCACATCGAGAAAATTGCCACACCACCACCCAAATTTCATTGTGCGCAACTCACCTCACAGGTTTTCTCCTCCAGTGGGTGTTTGTCCATCGTGTCATTATACCACTCACCCTACACCTTCTCTATTTACAAACTCCCCTCATATCAACATGATACACGTCACTACACGTGCTCAGAAGGATAAGGGCAAATAAAAGGCAACTGACCCACCAACTAATCCTATACCAAACATACCATCTACACCCATACCTAAAATCACTATCTGCAGCCCACGTACCCCATTTCTAATGGTGTCACACATCACACCATGCTCAAACAATTACACCAGTCTCCTCTCAAAATTTCCCTATATGACCTCATTCAAACCTCGGAATCCCATCGTCAAGCTCTTATGGAGGTTCTTCAATCTATTGAGGTTTTACCCAATGACCCTACACCCGTAGCCTCCATTATCACACCCCATCATGTAGCCTCTCTCACCAAATTACCACCTTCATCTTCACCCTACTCTGTTCACCAAGTAACCTCCCTTAGCTTCTCAGAGGAAGAGATCACGCCACACCAAAATGATGACCCGGACCCAGCCCTCTTCATCTCTATCCACATCAATGACATACGGGTACGTCGTGTGATGATTGATGGGGGCGCTAGCATTAATATCATTTCATCCCATGCATTCGCTCAAATGCGCATACCTGATAATTACATGCATAAACATCCAGTCATGTTGCATTCATTCAATGATGCTATCACCTCTACATTAGGCACTGTCATCATCCACATTCACGTGGGCCCCCACACTATTCCAGAATTATTTTATGTCTTGGAGGGGAATTCCAATATAACCTGTTGCTTGGCAGACCCTGGATCCATGTCATGGGTTGCGTTCCTTCCACTTTGCATCGTTGTGTAAAGTTTGAACATGAAGGACACACCTATACCATTCCAACTGACCCCTCACCTTTCAAAACATGCAACATGCTTTACCGACCCAATGATGTGCTCATACCTATTAAGCCATCTATCTCCGCAACCACTACCACTTCACCTACACCTCCACCTACCAGTACAACCGCTACTTCTACCACACATACCTCCTCCATTCCTACCGCTGCCATAACCTCCATGGCTGACCCATCATTCCCAATCTGTTAACTCCACCTCTGCATCGACCTCCGACATGTTATCCATACCAACTACCTACATACCAACCACTGATCCCTTGGAAGGTGTTTTTAATGCCTCACTATGGGGGAGTACACCTATATAGTGTCAACACATTCCTTACGCCACAAGAGTATGGAAGCCTTCACCAAAACCCACATTACGATCACCGTATAGGAGAATGCCTCCTTTATGGTCCTCCTTATCTTCGTACTAGTCTCACCTATGGGGGACTTGATACTACCACTTACACACCGAACCACCACCACAAACCTGCCCATTTTCTGTTGACTTCCAATCACTTACCAATCACCATTTTGCCCACACCTTCCTGCACCGATGTGCATGGAAGGGTTTTGGTTTTGGCTTTTATGAGCAAGGCCGCCATACCATTATTCCATGTACCACCCGCAAACATAACGACCATAGTGGTATCGGCTTTCCCGAACCACCTACCAAATAGGCCCACATTAAACTCATTAAGGACACTAGCTCTTCTACACCTTCTTCACCCGCTCCACCTTCATCACCACCTTCACCGATGGAGTCGATGGATCCTGAATCTATCCCTCCTAACTTTTTTTTTTTCATAAACACCATTTCCTTAGGGCCTCTGACTTATCAACGCGAGGGCAGGCCCTTCCACTCTTCCCTTCCTGTATCCTGAAATGATCGATGACAATACACCTTCAATTAATGTCATTCAATGTCAAGATGATGAATCCATACTCACCTACCTTGGTACAGAAGACTCATATATTCATCGGTCGTTACCTTCTAAGACACAAACCATGTTGAATGAATCGACTATCGAGATCAACATTCATACTTAGGATGACCCGCACATCCTAAAGATCGGACAATCTTTAGATGTTGCCGAATAGGAAGCCATCACCTTTTCTCAGAGATCATAACCACACTTTCACTTGGTTTTACACGACATGTCCGGTATTGACCCCACCATAGTGGTCCATAGTATCATAATCGTTCCCAATGCCAAACCCATTAAACAAAAGCCGAGGAAAATGCACCTCGCATTACTCTTCTCGTCAAAGAAGAACTTTAGAACGCTTTTTCCGTTTCCTTCATATTACCCATTGATTATCCTCGTTGGATTTCTAAGATTGTCCCAGTCACTAAAGCGACAGGGGGACTCCGTATTTACACAGACTTCCATGACCTCAACCTAGCATGCTCGAAAGATGACTTTCCCTTACATGGTATTGACTAGCTAGTTGACCTTACCACTAGCCATGAGATGCTATCACTCATGGATGGCTTCTCGAGTTATAACCAAATCCTGCTTGCCCCAGAGGATCAACACAAAACCTCATTCATCACCCCTTGGGGGACCTTCTACTATCGAGTCATGCCTTTTGGCCTTAAAAACATTGGTGCCACATATCAGTGGGTTATGACTTACATCTTCCATGACATCATGCATCGCATATTGGAAGATTACATGGATGATCTCTTGGCCAAATCTAAATGCCGCTCTAATCACCTTGCCATCCTCAAAACCATCTTTGATCGCCTCATTAAATATTGCATTCGCCTTGACCTAAGAGTGCGTCTTTGTGGTTCTCTCAGGAAATCTCCTGGGATTTATCATTTCCCTCCGTGTATAGAAGTTGACCCTACTAAAGTCAAGGCCATTTTAGAAATGCCTCCTCCCACTAACCTTAAACAACTCTGTAGCCTGCAAGGTAAGTTGCAGTCTATTCGTCGTTTCATTTCACAATTATCGGATCAGTGCCAACCATTTCATCATCTGCTCAAGAAGGATGTCTCCTTTAAATGGGATGATGACTGCCACAAAGATTTTGAGGCCCTAAAACAATACCTTCTCCAACCACCTATACTCATCCCACCTAAATATGATCAACCTTTTTACCTATACATATCCGCTACCGATCACTCCTTGGGAGCCATGCTCGCTCATCGCAATGAACAACATAGGGAGCAGGCAGTTTATTACATCAACTATACTCTTTTGGACTATGAAACTTGATACACCCATCCCAAAAAAATTTTCTTAGCCTTAGTTTTTGTTGCCACCAAACTCCGTCATTACCTACTCAACCACAAAACCTATGTTGTGACCAACACCGACCCTTACACTTCATGTATGCCAAACCTTATTAAAATCAACATGTCGCATGATGGCTTATACTTTTAGCTGATCTTGACCTCGAATTCATTCATCAAAATTCCATCAAGGGCTATGCTATCACCGACCAATTGGCCGACGCACCTATTTTTGGGGATCAACCCTCTAATTTTTACTTTCCAAATGAGTCGATTGCTACCTTTTTCCTGGACGAACCTCCTTACCAAATGACACTCTTTTTTATGGTTTCAAGTGTCAGCATGGGGGTGGGGCTGGTATTATCCTCATTCCTCTTGATGGTGAACCCATGCCTTTGTATTTCAAATTAGATTTTGAATGTACAAACAATATTGCTGAATACGAAGCACTCGTACTAGGTCTCCAAGCCGCCTATTCCCTTGATGTCAAATCAATCAACATATTTGGTGATTCTCAATTGGTCGTAAACCAATTCAATGGTATGTACTAATGTCATAACGAGATACTTCAAAAGTATAAACATCATATAGACATACTTTTGACCACCTTTGATCGTTACACCCTTCAAACCATCCCACATTCAACCAACAAATTTGCAGATACCATGGCCTGCTTAGCTTCCCAAATACCCGCTTTGCACCGATTCTATAATCTTTATCACCATATATGACTCTAATCACCTTCTTATTTACCTCATGATGTTTACTCAATTAGAACCGCTACCCTTGACTGAGTTACCGTTGGTATAAACAATACTCGATTACCTTTCTCTCTCCATCTTACAACCTAATCTCACCCGTAATGGACAACGCACCTTCCTTAAATAGGTTTCTCATTACGCCATCCTGGGGACTCCTCTATAAATGTGGCTTTGATGGTATTATCTCACGATGCCTCACAAGTTCTAAAATTCCTTATACCATTAAGGAGGTTCATGATGGCATATGTGGAGGTCACTTCAGTGGCCTTGTTGTTGCTAAACGTATTCTTCGCCTAGGCTATTACTAGCCAACCCTTAACCATGATTGTTGTGACTATGTCAAACATTGTGTAAAATTCCAACAAAATTCCAATCTTCATCATACACCCAGTCATACCTTACAGGTCACTCATGACCTTTGGCCCTTCTCTCAATGGGGTTTGGATCTTGTCGAGAAATCAATCCTCATTCATCCCAACGCCATCAATGGATCATCACTACTACCGAATACTACACAAAATGGGTGGAAGCCATACCACTCATCTCCACGAAAGATGAGAAAATATGTGAGTTCATTAATCACCACATCATTTGTCACTTTGGTGTTCCTCATTGCCTCATCACTAACAATGGAAAACAATTCAAAAACAAAACATTGCAAAAACTTTGCGATGCCTTCGACATTCAACTTAGTTTCTCATCACCTTATTAATCACAAACCAACATCCAATCTGAATCCACTAAAAAACCCTCAACAAAATTCTTATGAAAGTGGTTGACGATACTGGGAAGGATTGGCATACGCACATTCCTTTTGTCTTGTGGGCATACCGCACTAGTATTCACACTTCCAATGTAGCCACACCATTTTCTCTTCTATGGTACAGAGGTAGTCCTTCCTCTCAAAGTCTAGATTCCCTCACTCTGTATTTCTCTCCATGACATGCTCAATGACGATGACTTTCGTCAAGACCATTTAGCACAACTAGAGTTATTAGACGAATGTCATCTTAACGCTCTAGATCACATCCAAGTTTACCAAAAACGTATCAAACATGCCTATGAAAATGTGTCCATAAACGAACCTTCCAAGTCAATGACCTTGTCCTAAAAGAAAATCACAATGTAACCAAAGCAGAAAAAATTAAATGGGGAAAATTTGCTCCTAATTGGCTTGGACCATACATCGTAACTCATACCTATGGATCAGGAGCTTATCGTTTATCTTCATTCGATGGTAAACCCGAACCTAAGCCCCTTAACGCCTTGCATCTTCGACCATTCTATTGTTGACTTGTCATCCTACCTCACCTTTTGTCTCTTTCCATGCTCATCCCTTGAGCACTATTCACTCCATACACCTCACCAACGATTAAACAAGAATCATGTGAGTACCCATCACTAGTTACCTTCTCTTGAATATGTGCACCACGGTGCTTGCACATAGCATGATTCTCATGGATACTTTTCATCTACTTTTAGATAAGATCCCATGGTCATTTCACCTTGCCTTTTGAACACGAGTCCTATCCTTCACCTTGGTCTTGTCCATGACTACAAAGACCTCACATGGGACCAAACTCCTTGAGTCAAACTTCTAATAAAAATATGACTCCCTCAAAAAGGACATCTTCCTCTTGACAACTGCTGCTATAAATAGACTGCTCCCTCGAAGGACAACTATGTAAAGCTCTTCACAAAATAAAAATGAGAGAATTGAAGCTTCCCGCATCGATCAGCTTCACGAAGACCTCAAGGAGTTCAATTTTTCCCATATAGACTTCCCGCATCGATCAGTCTATCTCAACTATAAGTCAAAACACTCAACCTTTTTGTCATGGACTTTCCCATTATGAGCTAGGTTCTCTTACTCAAAATGCATACTACCTACACCATATAAAAATTACCCACTTTTCACCCTTCAAACCATGCCCACTCTCACTTCCTACTACCTTAAGGGACTTCTGGGAACTTAGACATTTGGTGATCATGTGACTACTTTTCACCGTAAAACAGTCCATCATGCAATGTCTTTAGGGTCTTATGTTCATCACCTCTACCAAGGTATGATCTATTCGGTATGATCCTACCCAATCAAGTGGATTTATTACCCCCTCTTATCTTTTAGCCATCTTTATTTACATTTTGATTACCTTATACAGGACTTGGTCCTCGATGCTTACTTTTGGGGTAATCTTCTTCTTTCGCCACAATCACCCTCACCTACATCATTTTACCTATAATCTACCCACACCTAATAAACCTAAACGCACAACATGCCCAAGAACCTGCCAACTCATTTTCATACCTCCTCATATTCTTCCCTAGCTTATGGGAGAACTACATCAGCCTGAGGTCCCTTTTCACCGGGACATATAGGCAGCACTCCGAGGGCATGGGGCCCTTGAAGGTTAGCTCGGCCATCCTCTACCCCAACAATTCATCTTCCATGTGCCTCACATTACATCACACCTAATTTCAATTCCCTTTATACCCATAATTGGAAATTAAACCACATACATAACAAATTGTTTCATGTTTTAAACATTATCATAAAGCATACATTTATTATGCCTACCATTTCTCTATCATCACTATGCATAGATTATACCACATCTCACATATGACCCATAGTATCATTCATTACAAAAATAATGAATCACAACTTCACCTACTTTTAACACAACCATGCCTAACAAACCTAACTCAATCCATGCCTATAACCTAACTCAACCATGCCTAAATCGACTTGACTCAATCCATGCCTATAACTTGACTCAACCATGCCTAAACCGACTGACTCAACCATGCCTAAATCGACCTAACTCGATCCATGCCTAAACCGACCTAACTCCACCATGCCTAACTCACCTAATTTCCATCCATATCAAAACAACAAATCCATATCTCATCTAACACAACCCATAAATCAAAATCTCATAAACACATCAACAAATCAAAAATACCATGTATCTCATCATATAAATAAATCAATGAGTTATTCAAAAATACATGGTTATCTCATCGTGTCCATCATCTCAAAATCATCAGCATGCAAGCCGGTCTCATATATATAAAATAATACTCGAAATAATATAAAATCTCTTCGGTATGCAGCCAATATATACTCAAAATATACAAATCACTCATACATCTCATCAGTTTTCAAAGACGCAGCCGATATGTGATCAAAATACAACTATCTTCGACGCAAGCCGGTATATATATATCAAAAATAGCTATCATACATCAAAACCAGGTGACCGCATATCAAGCATCTCATCGATGTCCTCCATCTCTATTTCATGTACCCTTGACCTCCCGTGTCCCTCTTTGCACCTCACCTAGAGTTGGTCTCCATGTACTGATGGCCTCTCCCTGATTAGCCCTCGGAGCTCGCTGACCTCTTGTGCTCTCCACACTATGAGTGTGGGATCTTGTCCTCTCACTGGACACCTAATGTGCCTTGTACTCGGCATAGGATATGAAATCTATCTCGCCGCCATAAGTTGGTCCTGATAATATCTCACCTCACCTAGGGCATCCCGTAACCTGGATACATGCACGGTCTATGGTGGTCCCATAGGTCTCGGCCCTCGTACCGCCTGCCAAACCCTACCTCAGTGCCTTCTCGTACCGGGCCTACTCCGAGCTCGCGGTGGTGCCCCCTACCCTTGTGCCTGTATCTAGGCCTGTAAGGCCCCAATCTGTGCCTGGGTTGTGGTCAACTGGCCCTGTAAACCTGCCACCTGACCATCCCCCTCCTGACCATCTTCATCTCCTCCATTAGCCATCTGGGGCTGCGAGATCGCCACTGTGACGTGTAGCTCTGCTACTTCTAGTATACCTAATCTGGGTAATCAAAGTGATAGCTACCTACTCTTGTAGGGCATCTCTCTGCACTGTAATGGTAGCTAGGTCTGGCTGCCCCAGTCTGGGTGGTAAGGCTCGGAATCGAGGCACCTACCACTTCATGTACTCTATCTGTACATCCAATGTCATCTATCTGATGATCCACTGGCTACTCCTCCTCCCTTGTGGGCACTGGGAGGCTATGGTAGAGGTAAGTTCCTCTCATGTCATCTCTTTGATACTTTTGTAGGAAGGGTAGAGGAATGTCCTATAAGAGCCCAAACTACCATCGGACTCATCTACTGGGATCATCTCATCCTCCTCTGCACGGTGACCCTATATACATCTCTCTACTGGAGCTCAACTAGCTCCTCATGCATATGTGTATATGAGGGGAATCCACATATGGCCTCCATATAATGTCCACTCGGACAATCCTCCAAAGAATTACCAAAAATGGGCCACATCATGTGTCGGCCTATCCGATCTCTTTTCTCCAATCACCAAAGACCCATCTCCTCGTACTCCCACCCTCACAAATCTAGGTGGGAATGCATCTTCTCGGGCATTCCTATAGGCCACACACAAACTATGTGCTCGTAGGCCCAACAATGCAGTATAAATGTACAGCATAGGCTAAACCTGCACATCCACCCATATGCCCATAGCTCTTTGTATAGTTACACCAAGAATGCTGGTGCCCAGAAAAAGCGGGTCTCATGCACCATCATGTCGTGGAGTACCCCCATCGATGATCGGGAAAGCGTCCACCCTCTCGCATATGGCGTTTGGTTTGCCAGCACACCGCCTCATCAATGTGGGACCACTAGCCTTGTCTCCTGTAGACGGGCTAGGTACATCTCTCCATAGCTCAAACTAGCGCTATGAAATCTCGAGATCAACTGCCCCCTCACCAAAAACATGGTCCATAATCAATCAACTCCTCTGAGGCCTCGGAGGAGATAGAATACACCTGGGCACTCAATATGGGTAACCAAGAATCTGGAACATGTCCTCTAAGATGATAGTCATCTCACCCATCGGCAGGTGGAACGTGTTGGTCGTGGAATCCCATCTATCAATGAGTGCAACCATCAAGCTAGGCTATTGAACAACATGTCTGTAGCGGCGAACCCCACTCAAGCCCACTGCCTCCACATGCTGCGCACTTCACAGGGGTCGTTGCGCTGCACTATCACCAGCATGCGGCGGAACCTGTCCCGCATATGTAATCGTGTCTCCCCGTGCATCTAATACAAACATAACATTAATTTACTTGTATCAATCCCTATTCACCAATTATCATTTTCCTACACCCTATTTTCACCCTACCCATCTCAACCACCTAGCCCACATCACTTTTGGACC